>JAGSMZ010000008.1:3300000-3900000 GCA_029286645.1 Papilio protenor
TAAGAAAATTTTACTATTAAATATGTCATTTTGCCGTTCATACTTTACGCTATCATATGTAACTAACATAAAAAGATAGACTTTAGTTTAGTCCTAACTAATATGTTTTAGCTAGTTTAACTAAAAGTATTTCTTGTGAATCCAATGGGTCTGATTGTTATGGCCTAAACCAGTGATATCCCACGCTTTCTTTTTATTAATTACAGTAGTAGTAGCGAATTCTTAACGTACATTTGGTTATTTGTATAATTGTTAATATGTGTAAATTAATAAAAAAAAATTATAGCCCTAATTTTATCCCGGATCTAACAGGGTTTTTGAAACATACTGTTTGTATTAAGCCTATTTATATTGATTTTTTTTAACTTTAGCAAATAATGTATCAGTTACTGTGTCATTGTAGCCATCTTACATTAAAGCAAGGGATATTTATTTTTGTTTTGAAAAGAATATGAATACTTTAGTCTCTATTGCACTATTAAGTTAGTAGTTAATTAATTTAGCGCGTAAAGTTACGGAATAGTCATTCATTCACTCACATGTGCGACGATGTTAATAGTGTATACTCTGTGACATTTCGTTGGATGAAAATGTTCGCTTCATAAAGAAGTATAACTTCTAATATAATTTTCGGAGACGTCGATTGGGAAAAGCTCGCATCATATTTTATTTATAACACGTCACGATGCTGCGTGCATATCGCAATATGACACTCAATAAAGTGTTTTTCCTGTTTTTGTTATGTACAGTATCTTTAAAAAAATGCAATACTTTGAGAAAATTAATAAAATTGCATAATAAAATATCATTCTGATGATAGTTACGTTAATATTTCGCCTAAGTCTTAGTTTGTGAATCTCACAATATATTTGTACATAGCGCGTTGCCGTTTCAGTATAGTTTTAATTTAATAATTAGAGGTTTTAATACATTTTGTACACTGACCTCTATAAATAGACAGGCGACAGACGTGGTTTTTTGTGCCTATTTGATTTTCGCCATTGTGGCGCAAAAGGTGGCGGTGGTGAGGATTCGAACTAATAATTAACTATCAATAACATCAATGGGCCGTTTAAGTTGGAACGAAGCGAATCATTTCCTACTAATGACATATCCATTTATAGAGGTCAATGATTGCGTGTGTTGCAACACTAATATATAAAAAATATTTTATTCGTGAATTCTAATATTTGGATGCAAGGAAGTAAGTGTCTAGAAGATACTTTAACACGTTCAATGCAGCCGACTTGCGCTTTGCGATTTCAATACAAAAGATCTTAGTGAAATGGAGTGTTGAGATTTAAAAAAAAATGCTATATTTTAAATAATTAAAGCTTTATTTTTATCGTATTAAATCCAATATTAAGTTTCGAAATGTACGCAGTGTCGTGAGATGAGTTCAGCGTTTTTAAGTGTTAAATTTTTTAGTAAATCTTGACGTTTAAGGGTTCTAACACAGCGTATGTTAATTTATTGTCGGTCTGTATGTAACCAGCAACGTAGTTAGCTTCTATAAGTGTAATAAGTTGTAATCTAGCGCAAAATGTATAATATATTATTATTCGGCCGAGTGCCGGAAATATTGTTTGAAAAAGTGTTTGTTTTTGTTTTTAACGTTTGTATAGTTATATTAATTGATTATAACATTATTTGAACAGTAAAACGCGAAGAATTGACGTTTTTCTAACAATTTTGATTCAAGGCAGGTTAATAAAAAATAATGATTGTACAAAAAATGTAATTTTGTGAAATTGTTTTTATGATTTAGAGACGAATGTTTTCTTCACGTTGGGTTATTAACTCAAAGTAATTAAAACCAAGTTGATACGTATTATTAGTAAGCATTCGTCTGCAAAGGAAGAACTTACGAACGTCATTATAAAAAATGTTAAATTATATCAAAAACCATCTTAAGAAATACTGACGCTCACAGTTACTATTGGTAACTTTACATGACATTTGTTTTTAGTTTTATTGCTTAAATGGTTCTTTTAAAAAGCCACAGACTTATTAAAAATTAAAATCTAAAAGCAGTTAAAGGCACTTTTGGTTGTGGACTTCCATCATCATCATCATCAACTTGCCCTTATCCCTTATGGAGGGTCGGCACAGTATGTGCTGCTCTTCCATACATCTCTATCAGCCGTCATATCTTGACGGACGTCATGTGGACTTTCTAACGCTTTATTAGATTTATGTGTAATGCATAAATGTTTGGTTTTAACACTTTGAATCAATTTATATAATTATCTTGTTTAGTTCCTAATATCCATAAAAATATCGACACACGAGTTTCTAGTTGTAAACTTTCGAGTTGTGCTCTCACGGTCGATTCAGTTTTCCGTATTGAAAATAATTTTATCTCATCGCCAATAATCAATTTCAGTTCAATATTATCAGGGAGATAGTCGAATAGAGGAATACTTCCATAACACCATAAGCATAACTAGACTTGTATGACGTCCGGCGTGATGCTACGGTGTACAATAAAGTTGTATTCTTAAATATAATAAAAGGAATGTTGTATAGTCCTTTGCTGTAAAATAAAACTGTATGCAAGGAGATGAGAATTGAGAGGTAGGTTGTCGTTCCGACGCTCTTAAGTTATCGTGGATGTTGTAGTATGCTAATAATCTCTTTTCATTTACTTTGTTGAAGTTCGTGTAAACCAGTGTTTTTCAACCTTTTAACCCAGGAAGAAAAAGTTATTTATGAGGTTAGTAACATCATAGTTGCTTACCACGGCAAATCTAGCCGTCGTTAGTCTTCGAATAAGCAACCCTTAGCAACGCTTTAGTGGTAGGTTAAGGTTGAAAAATACTGGTATGAACCAAAGCTCAATTCCGTGCTATATTGTATCGATGTCCTACGCGACGGCAGCGCCCTCGCCGGCTGACGGCAGCGCTCTGTACATTATTACCTATTTTCTGTTAAAGTAACGATCTATTAACAAAAAAACTAATAAAATGAATTAACATATTCTGTTGTTGTTTGATTTATTGTTATATTTGTAAAAGCAAACATTAGAAAGAGACGTCATTTGTACAGTAAATTTTACATCTTATGGAAATATAGCGAGAAAACATTAGGGTAAGTTAATTCCAATAAATGCCGTATGGCTTTTGTATCAGACAAGAGGTCCCTTCAATGTCGCACTGGACCGGTTGTAGGTAGGTTTCTATAAATATTTGTCGATCTTGTTTATAACTGTTATAAAACTGGAATAGCGTTTGTACCCTATAATGTAATTGTTACCTGTTTACCTATCGCATCTTAACTGACCCAGTTATGATTAAAAAAGTACATACTTCGACTTGAGATTGACCCATAGCTTGGACTTTTGGTGGGGCGTCGCGTCGCCCGCCGTTTCAATTCAAACCAGTCGCAATTCTTTCGTCGAGTGTTCACGTCGCTTTCCAAATATTAATTACGAAACATTGTGAATTAACTTTACGCGGTAATAAATGTGAGAGTGATGATTAAGTGAAATCATAGCCGACAATTACTTTGGATATAATCTGTGCGACGACCTGTTATTAAAAGGTAATTTAAATGTTGATTCATTAAAAGGTACGAATTAAAAAATCTTGAATAAAGTAATGATGTTTATAAACAACATAGACATCAACTAGTTTCGGTAATATCTTTGTTATTAAAACAGTCTTGAATTGCATTTCGGAGGTGGCGTTAAGTTTTTATTTACATAACGAAGGTACACGTTTTCGTTTGTGTTTTGTTGACAAGTGAAATGTTTGTGGTACAAACCTTACGTGTGTACTTTCACTTATTGTCTATCAGCGGAAAGCGAATGGATCAGATGGGCCTTGCGTTATCCACCTCACGCCTCACCTTGACTGAGTCGCTGCGCCCGCGCGACTTGTGCCACACGAGCATAATATATGCGGTGCGCATGACATAAATACCTACATGTTCATACTAACGCTAAACAATTTTATGTAAGTACTGCAGGTATTTTTGTAATAACGTTTTTGTCATCATTTATAGATAATTACGTCAGACTTTTTTGCAAATTTTAAATCCTTTACCGCCAAAAACACAGCCCAAATACCGTTAAAAAGTTACATTTAAATATAGTTTAGGCTTAAAAGTACCAAAGCCAGTAGTTTCCAATAAGAAAACCAATGTTCTCTGAATATGGTGTGGAAAACAAGATGAGAGAGGGACTTGTTATTACAAAAATAGTGCGTCGGTTGCCGTAAAGTGGCTAACCGGCCAAAATGCTTTGCTAGTTTGCTACCATAGGCACCCCGTTAAAGCAAGTCATTTTTAGTCCGCTATCTACAATACGTATTCTCCCTATTATCGACATTTACTACAATAAGATTAAAGTTTTCTTATAAATGCAAAGCAAAATTTAAAACCATGAGGTACCACGCCGGAACCCTAGTACAATTATCGTCATTGTTTAAATAATACGTTTTTGTACAGTAAAACAAAAAAAAGGAAATTTGATGTCATATTTAATATCACTGTGGCTAAGATTAATTTCGTGTATTGTAAACATATTTCCATGGGTATTTTAATTCAGACAATGGTAAAAGTAGAACGATTCTTTGTTGTATTAGCGTTAGGATTTCCATAAACTTTTCTTTTAAAAGGTAAGTAAATTGTTTAACAGTTCAATGTAGTAAAATTTCTTTAATAAAATTCATAAGTAGTCTGTGTTCAAAACTCATACCAAAGTCGATGTAAGATGCTAAATATTCGCATATACAGAAATATCACTTGTGTTCATGTGCTTGTGTTGTATGGAATTCAATTACGAAGTATTTATTTAACAGATGAAAAACAAGGATGATGTTTTTGCACCTCCTGTAGCCTAGACGCCTAGATCTATTTGAGAAACGACTATTACCAGTCTGTGTAATTTTTCGTAATAAATTTGTTCTCTAAATATTTTCTTGCAGTGCACTGGAATGGGCATTGGCGCGATGGACAGCTGCGGCCGTTGTATGAAAGTGTCGCTCATCGCGATCAACATTGTCATATTTGTAAGTATTTATTATCACAGTACCTATAATTTCACTTACATCCATTATGAACAGTATAGAAATATAATCGGATATAGGGACCCGAGAAGTCGAGAAAATTGTAAACTAGTAGTTCCTCGCGACGTCGTCCACGAGAAATTAAAAGTAGTACAAAACATAGCCTATGTTACTCAGCGATAACGTAACGTTTTTGAATTATTTCAATACATACAAAAATAGAAATCTTTCCTCTTTATATTATTAATATGGAAGTGTAGATATAGATTAGCCAACACGCACTACATTAGCTCGTGAAAACAGCCCTTGCAACTAATTAACTAAGCAGCTAGTTTACACAAATGTTTCCTGTCTATCAGATAAGCGGTGGTCTCGCGCTGGGCGTTGGAACGTGGGTGTGGGTGTCGCGGTCATTCTCGACCGCATTGATGAGCAACAACATGTTCATAGCGTCATTGGGCGTGGTGCTCGTCTCCGGTGCCGCTATGATGCTACTTGCCGTGCTCGGCTGCTGCGGCGCCGCCAAGGAGGTCAAGTGTATGCTGCTCACGGTACGAAGCAATATTTACAACCAACCATCTTGATCCAATTCAGACCCATACTGACGCAATTTACGTGGTCTTAACATCTTTAAGTGGTGGTCCTTAGTGGAGACTCAGTATAAGAAATCTTAACTCAGCACTTGCACTATATTGAAGTTGATTTACTCTAGTTTGAGCTTTCATTGTAAAGTAGTCATACAAAGATTGTATATCTACACGTATTAATGATTGCAATGCCACGACCTTTAAGTAACGCAGTCAAGAACATATACGTACTTAGGATATCCGTCGAGTAATGTGTGGCGTGTACAATTAATATATACATATGTATGTATTATACTTATACCTGTATTACAACATTCGTTATACTCTGTTAATCACGTAATTATGGTGATATTTTAATTTGCTATTAATTTTTTTAATTACTATATTTTGTCTATGTGGAAATGGATATGACTTATTCCATAAGCGAATAAAGCTTAGCTTTTAGACTTTCGTTTAGACATCGTAGCTTTACGGACTTATAGATGCACAAATATACTTAATGTATAAAAAAAGTCTATAAAAAGTGCAACTTTGTTTATTTCCTTGTTTCAGTACTACATATTGATATTTATAATATTCGTGGTGGCGCTAGTGGGCGGCATCTTGCAGTTTGTGTTCCGTGAGAAGGTTCACAGTACACTGGATAGGGAGATGTTCGCCGCCATCCCGTACTACGGTGTGAAGCATGAGTACACGCGGGCGTGGGACGACACGCAGACCTTCCTGCAGTGCTGCGGCGTGCGCAGCCATAATGACTGGAACGATAACGTGCCTGACAGCTGCTGCAAGGAAGTCTATCCTGGAAAGGTACAGTCGATAGCAAACCTTACAGCACTGTAATTTAGTGCGTATATGAACGATATGTACGTCCAATTAACAGCGATACAAGGTCAGTCACCTTAAAACGACTGTGGAGTTGACAATATTGTTTATCTCTTTCTATCCTGTGTTCGTATCTTAATGATTCTTCTCTCCGCAAGGAGATGCTAAGTTAAAATGGATTAGCCATCATTCGGGTATTTTAGCAACATTACTGAATCATTTAATGTTAATTTATGTAATCGATTGGTGAACGTTAAATTAATGAAGAAGTTAGGAAATTAATATCCTTCAATGTTTATGGATGAAGTATGGTGTTGTACTGAGCAATTACCGTACCGTACCGTGTACCATTATACTATTGTTGCAGAGATTGGACTGCAAGAGCTCCCCTAACCCCACCACCATGTACACAGACGGATGTCTAGAGAAGACTGTCAGCTTCTTGCGGGAAAACGCCGTCAGTGTCGGAGTTACCGCAATTGTAACAACTATTGTTATGGTAAGAATACTTTTAAAATATTGTCATCTCTGTCATTCTCCAAAAAAAGTTGTGAAAACTGTACTGCTAAACCTAATTCAAATGTCGATAAAGCTGCGAAAATGTTCTTAAGAATACCTCTGTACATAAAAATGAATTGTTTTTTGTTTTATTTTCAGTTGTTGGCGTTAATATTTTCATGCGCGTTGTTCGTGAAGATTGAGTGACGATAGTGTGACAGAGATGACGCTATCTAAGTTATTTTCTCGTTTCAATTGACTGAAGTGATCGACGTTTGTGATTCAGCTTCGGCTGCGTATGCGGTGTCATATTTTCTATTACATTTTCTAATTTATTTAACAATTAGAGATACGTATGAAAATAAACGGTATTAAGTATTCATGTGGTATTTTTCATTTTAAAAACCTAAAATTCATTGAACAAATTTTAATTTGATATGTTGGGCTAAACAGCTAATATCCGAAATAATAACTAGAAACATACATAATGACATGACAGGATTAATTAAATAAAATTACATTATATCAAATAAACACCTTTATTCCGTTAAAAGTTCACATTTTCTAAGCTTTCTTCCTTCTGGGCGGGAACTTGATGGTGTTAGGGCTGCCCTCCTTGTACTGTCCATTGCGGCGGAACCAGCCGCAGGTGCGGATGATGCAGTCCGAGCTGGTCGTGCCTAGAGGCAGCCCTAGCGCGCTGATGCGCTCCAACGTCTGCGTAGGGCCAGACACTATCTGTGATAATTTAATAAAGAATTTATAAAAATATGCTAGGACTACTACTACTGTATTTTGTTAAAAATACATTGACTTTTAATCTTTAAATTTAAAAGTACAAACTTTATGAGCTGTGTATACTTACTCGTCCAAAGACGACATGTTTATTATCGAACTGCGGCAAAGGTTTGAAAATTATATTGAATTGTCCGGGCACTTCATTATCTGACGTCACAACCATAGACAACACACCTAACAAATATAAAATTTCATTTAGTCATAGCAAAATTACGCCCTACGCATAACGCAGCAAAAAACATGAGATAAACTATGATGGTTACCAGGTACTGTATGTTTCAGTAAGAAACTCTCGGGAGTCTCAAGGGCTTGTTTCGCTTCTGCGTGGTAGAAACCGAAACCATTGTCTTTGACGACGTCGCCTCCTCTGCAGTACAGGTCTGGCACGACCCTTGAAACAGTCAAATATGTGTTTTTGAAGTCGTTTCACTTGACGAAAAAATATCAACAGAAGTTAACACGTCTGGTCTCGAATTTATTCGAAAAATCTTTGCGGGTAATGTGCTAATAACATACGTGAAAAATCTACAGCCCGTGTAGGCGTGTCCCTTGCTGTCGCCTTTCACCAGGTTGAGGAAAAGCTGACAAGTCTTCGGCATCAAGTCCGTGAACAGTTCTATGAACACTTTTCCCATCTTAGAACCACCGCGCACCCAAATTTCCATTGCAACTCTGAAATCAAAAGCATACACAAGTAAAATACTATGCGTTTCAAATTGACTTGACATGGAATTGACGAAAAAGCCATAGAAAAAAAAAGTAAGTAGAAAAAAATGTAATTTTAAGTATAGTCAAGATAAGTCTCACTTGGTTCTGTTCACATACGATGGTTTGTCAAAAGCGGGATCCTTAATTCCGCGGTCTATCTTCTCCGTTTTAAACAATATGAATGGTAATCTGTAAAATATAAATTTTGATGATCTTTCTAAAATCTTTCCTTCCCGAAACTTGTTTTAAATGAACTTGAAACTCTAAACTAACATGTTAAGTTAAGTAGACTTTTCATAATATTTTAATTAACTTACGATGCCCCTAAAATAAGTTTGTGTTTTGTGTCTATCCACGCCAAATCCAATTCCTTTGTAAGCAGCTGCTCAGATCTCTGCAATGTAATGTAAAATCATACGATGATTGGAGTATTAGACATGTTTTTATTGCAAAGGCCGCTTGTCATAATAAACTAGCAGCGCGCCTGCTATTTATATGGCGGTGAAGTCCAATGGAAATGGTACGTATATTGCTCATACAAATATGAGCCTCACGTGACAGAAATTTGTCTGTTGTTTTGTTTAGTTACGCTAGAGAAAATGGTAACTAAGAGTAATCACCGCGATCAGCAGCCTGGAGTACAAGTAGAGGTTATGTTTGCGGATGCGGTCGAGCACTCGCTGGCGTTGCTTGCATAGCAGCCGGTTGTAGTTGTCGGAGGGCGGCGGCTTCAGCCAACAATTCACAAAGCCCTGCACAAAACGCGCATTACCAGAATGACGAAGGAGTATTCAAAAAGTAATATATTTATTAGATTAGTCTCCTAGGCTACGAAATTGTGTATAGTTCTACCATCATCATCACCATCATCAACTTGCCCTTATCCCTTATGGAGGGTCGGCACAGTATGTGCTGCTCTTCCATACATCTCTATCAGCCGTCATATCTGAATCCACTCCTTTCTTAAGCATATCCTTTTTCACACAATCCATCCATACTTTCTTCGGTTTTCCTCTTCCTTTGTACCCATCCACATTCATTCTTAACACTTTCTGGCTTATGTCCCCATCGTCTCGTCATCATCATACTATAAACACTAACTTCAAAATATCACGGTTTGTGGTATGATGACATTAGCGTACCCCAGTTCGTTGTATGAGGTTAATCTTCTTGATGATTTCCTTGTTGACGATCATATTCTGTTCAAGCTGGCGCGCGTAGTAGTCCAGCCGGCGCGGCTTCAGGTACAGCTCCGGGAACAGCTCTGGTGAATTGTCGTCCACTTTGTGCTTCGCCATTTGCAGCTATCCCATATACAAAATAGTCATTAAAATTTATCAAATTCTGGACATAGATAAGAATGAATTAATATAACTAAAGTATGTCCAAGTTACCTCTTTTTGATGGTTGCACCATTTTGTGTAGAATTCTATAGACAACAAGGGAAATCTTGGAGGCTGAAAAATTAAATTAAGTAGTAGAAAATGAAGAAAGCAGAAAAGTTTATTAACATCATCACTTTTAGTAAGTTTATGAACTCTAACAAACTAACTATATTATAAAATAGCATTACAAGCTTCCTAGTTTGTAATGCTAAGTAAAGTTTGTAGTGCTAAAAATGTAGGTAGTAACCTAAAATAATTTATCCCAAAATTATGAGAGGTCTAAGAAGAACATTGAATGGCTTAACACAGTGTTGTGCTGATATTTTTACTAATTCTTAGTATCACAATAGTGTGCTAACGAGTTTGAAGACTCTCGGCTTGCGAACACGCGGCGGCTTAGGGCGCTCGGGCTCCGGCGGCGGCGTCCGCAGCAGTGGGTGCTGCAGGAGCTCGTCGCAGTCACGTTCACGTACCGGATGCATTGCGAATGCAACTATAGCACACAAACACATCTTACTTCTTACTTCTTACTTACTATACTTACTTTACTTACTTATATTATATATTGTTTATTGTTGTTTATATATTGTTTGGATGGATGGATTGTATGAATGATGTTTGTAACCTAAACGGCTGAACCAATTTCGATGGTATAGATGTAGAGGATAGTCTGGAATAACACATAGGCTACTCACTTTTGTTTTATTTAATCCCACGCGGACGGAGTCGCGGGCGAAAGCTAGTATTATATATAAAGTCGTTAACCCGTTTTGTACCACTGCCTTATCCTACGAGGTAATGGGATCACTTATAGTACGGATCATTTGTCAAATTTTTATCAATATCTTGTGTGGACGTCCCCTTGCACCAATGTGCAAAGAAGGCAATGTACAGGGAGGGGTGGCGGCGGTTTGTGAAGCGGGTTCGGTAACGTTTCGGTAAACGCGATAACCAGGAAGTCTGTAAAGACTCAAGCGACGAAGAAATATAGTAGATCTTTGAAAGAGGAGTGCGAGAACATCCTCATAGAGACATAGATCATGACTGGAATATGTTTAACTTATTTAATTCATGGTACTTACGTATAAATGCAGTGACACGTGTGTAACTTCTCTGTGACTTAAGATTTGAATGTTCTCAGTGGATTAATGCATAATTAAATTAATTTTTTGCATCGAAATTAATTATTATCATTAAAATACTATTAAATATTAAACTATGGCTTAAAATACATGTTACATGATGTATCAAGCCAGAAAAATGACAAAAGTTACATGACAAATGGCACGTCTTCTATAATTCTTCTTTTTACTATTCTTTGTCATAGACGGTATAAAGAAGTTTTCTATATGTTTTAATATTTTATCCCGATGCGTTGAGATACTATGAAGCAAACAATTACCTATTATTCAAATAGGGTAAATCAATATTGTCGTAGTTCAGTAGAAGGATGTAGTAGTAACATTTAAAACTTACAGGTAACGATATAGTTTATTGTATTATACATACTTTGGGATAAGTAGAAAATTATATAGCTCATTAAAATTGGGCTTGCAGCTTATAGAATAATATAAATAAAGTGAAATTAAAGAGACCTGAATAGTAGATTTTGACAAAAAAGAATTTATTTCTTATTCATGTCTAATTTTAAATAACCGTCAAAACAAGTCAAAAGTGACATGAATTAATTACTTTAGGTATTGCGAAGATAGAATTAGAAAATAATACAAAATATAGAAAATTAATCATTGATAACGATATAAAATATTTGTTAGAAAAATATTGCAACATCTCGAAAATGAGAAGTAGTGGTTTAGTTTTGTTCGCTTGCGCAGGATTACTGTTGGTAAGTTCAATATAACTTGTATAGAACTAGCTTATAACAATCTGCATCCAAGAGCTCTTTTCTATAACCTAACTTCCCTTTACCAGAGTGGAGGCGCTATATTGGGCGGGTCTACTGCATTCACCCTGCTGCGTATGTCGTATTACTTCTGGACAACTGACCTCGGCGTCGAGCTCGGTGCTATCGTGCTGTTCATCGCAGGCGCCTTCCTCTGCCTACCCTCCTGCTGGCTTGCCACATTGGCACCTTATCATAGTAAATCCGTATCTATTCTGGCTACGGTATGTCATGTAGACGTTGTGTTTTTAAGAGCAAAACAAAGTCATGTAATATAGTCAGCAAACAGCCATAAACGTCCACCTTTTAAAAGGAGCGTGAAGTTTTTGAATAGATACGTTTTTTTCTTACCCACAAATAATCGTTTGAAGACTTGTAGATAAACAATTTTGAAATATATCAATGAGTTTCTTATATTAATATGTGAGCTTTGTTGGCTGTGTTGACTTTAGTCATAATCTGTGTTTACTGAATAAAGTTTTTTGACAAATTTTCCAGCTAATGCTGTTGGTGACGACCTCCATACTTCTGCTATCGACGGGCATGTCGGCGATCACCGGACTATCGAAGGCGGTGCGTGAGCCTGGCGCGCTTAACGCCAGCATGCTGCGTGCTATGGCGCACGAATCTGTTGACCCTGCTGTACGAACCGCCTTCTCCGCTATGCAGATTGAGGTATTGAAGTTTTATGATTTACTACTATTTGAATGCTGAAGTTATTGGTATATAGGATTTCGGATAAAATGTACCGTGAGAAAATTTGTATGTCGAAAACAACAGGATCGTACAATATGGAAATTCTGCTTGTGTCGAAGGCGTTTAAATTCGAGATTCAAAATGTAAGGATCTTTGAAATTTAAGTAATTTAGTTGCAGCTTAAGCTTGCTATAAGGTTAATATAATTTATTGTTGTATAATAGCTGAAATGTTGCGGCGTGCAATCATACGCAGACTGGTACCAGCACCGCAGAGTGTTGCCGCCCTCCTGCTGCGGACGATTACTGAATGGCAAGGTATACTAAACTAACACAAATATCTCAGTAATCTATAAATATAATTTTCGCCCAATGGTAGTGGAGCGGTGCAACAATCTAAGCATCTTTTGTGTTACACGTTAATAATCATCTAACATCTAAGTAGTGTATCAAATGTATGGATTGCTTTTATCGTTCTATCAGTTGAACTTGATTTCAACCGTGGATTATTGTTGAACAAGAATTCTATTACTATTATGTATTTACGCGTATGTTTATCTATTAGAATGGGGAGCAGTGTACCAGTCCGATGCACACGGGGGGCTGTCTGCGTCCTGCACTCACCGAGATCAGAATGTTCATCAACTCCGTCTGCGTGCTCGCCTCCGCCATCATCATCGTCATGGTATATTAAAATAATCTATAAGTTGGATTCTCGAAAAACATTACTCTCCTAAACGTAGACAGGAAATTAATTTTTGTTTATATTTGTGTAGGCTTCAACATTATTTACGGCGGCGTATACATTGGTGTCTAATGCGTTGGAACGCAAGGAGTCGCGGGCGTTGAAGATAGCTCAGCCGCTGCGCATCGCCTGTCTGCATCCCCCCATACCCGCACCAGATATGCAGCAGGCTGTCGCCAACATTCCCATAACCCCTCAGATTTAAATATTTCCACATGAACTTTGTTACATTTCTTCATTGTAATGTAGGTACAGTTGTTTTACTACAAATTACTTTTCGTTTTAAGAATTTGAGATTCAATTTAAAAGTGCATATTTAGATAAATTATGTTGTATCGCTTTTCTTATAATTCTTAAGATATTTTTCATAAAGTATGTGTTTAATTTAATTTCGTTAGTCTTTCTTTTAGTTTCTTCTCTAGTTAATAGTTTAAATTAAATTGTGTATGCTTATGTATTAGAATTTCAGGTTATATGCACAAATATTGGAACTAAACTAGAGAGGAGTTTGTAGGGTTTCGGAAGGAGATTTCAAAATTGTAATTTATTTATTAAAATAAATAATAATTATTTAATGATACAACCAAAAACACTTTTTATTTTTCAATGCTAAAAATTTGTAACAAACTCAAAAGTTTTAAAAATAAATCTTTCTCTTCCTTCATTCACTCTTTACATCTCATACACACGTGAACGATAAGATCTACATACGTTACTGACTGAATACAAATTACATTAAGTACATACAATAGTTACATTTCCTTTGGTATTTGGTGTGAAATCACATTTCGATCGATATATCGGTGATCGGAGTTGAAACTGAAATACATTTTATATATTTTTCTATTTAGGTATCTAATTAGATTTTTATTAGTGTTGTACAATAGTAATTGATTTTGAATAGAGTAGTTTCCTAGATAGGTATATACATATAAATTCATAAGCGGGATGTAAAAACTGAATATTTCTAAGATAAATTAAGAAAGCTACAGTGAATTGAGACATTTCGACCCTAAAACATCAAAGCTTTACAGGTGTTTTATTGCATTCTTGAACACAATACGACATGCAAGCAGCAAAATGCTTTTTAAATTGATAGAATTGTATCTTTTCTATATTTGGTATCTATTTTTGGTTACTTTTAAATAATCAGTGAAAAAGATATCTATATAAATCAAACAAAAACTATAATATATTATGAAAAATTTGGTACAACAAGGCGCGCGCGCCGGCGCTATGCAGTCTATGCATGCCACAACAACAGCTACACGGTTACAACTCTAGGATACAGTTACAAGCGATCGTACTCTTTTATATTTAGAATTGGAAGATTACATGCGGCGGCGGCGCCGCGCACTCGTCCTAACTACGCGGTAACACTAGGATATTGCTATAACGAGGATAAAAGGTCGGGCGCGGCCGGGCGCCGCGGGCGCGGGCGGTGCGGGGCGCGCTGCCGGCGGCGCGGCCCGCCCGCCCGCTAATTGGTTAACATTAGGTCTATCTAGAATAAATAGGTGATGTGCGTCGCGCTCAGGGCGGCTCTAGCGCCGCGCGCCGCGGTGCTTGCGGTGCGCGGCCGGCGCGCGGCCCCACCACAGCGCCGCCAGCACCAGCGTCGCCGCCACGTCGCGCCGCGCCCTGCCACACCCACACGCTCACCACGCGCCCGCCGCCACCTCTAGCCCACTAGCCGACGCTCGCATGCCCACACGAATCCTGTCTACTACTCATACTAGCCACGTATTTAATTTCGCTGCTGCCTGCTGACTGTCAAACCGGCATTAATTTATTTAAAATATTAAGTTACGTATAGGAACGCAAAACTTAAAGTAGAAGTGGAGACTAATAAAGCATTGAACAGACCTATTCGTGTGCGCATTAAGTCACTACTAGGTACGTCTAGTTAGGATCCACAGACAGTAAGGGAGAAGGTGGGTCGGCCGTGTGGTGGCGCACTCACGCTAGCATCAACTTAACAATATTGAAGCGCACGTGAGACAAGTTAACTTGGACCGTGTCTTGCGTTACAAGCGTGATGTGCCAACTTGTTTACATTTTAAAAACGTAATCCAAACACTATCATGGTAATCTTTCGTGTTTTATTGTCTGTATCGCTTGAGATAGGTCCAAATTAACTTTAAGAATAGGCTCATAAACATACTTAAAATGTATCTAATCTTACTGGTAGCATTGTGAAACTCTACGAGTAGAACGTCAGCTGAGCCCTATCTTACAATACGAGAACTAATTGAATAATTACGATATTGACTATTCATTTTATCACAAGCAGTTTCTATATTATTTGCTTAATTATTATTCGTTAATGGATACTCTAACATCGATCCATAACTCGATCCGAATCGATCACTGTAATACTTTGTAACGGAGTTTTGAATAACAATTACTTCTACGGTAATTCTAGTGAAATAAAATGGTATCAGAAACTTAAAATGATTGTATGAATTTAATGATGGAAGACTCTATGTAGGAATCATAATATATACCAACATGCTCGTAGCTCGCAGCAGTCTTTGGGGACGTCTTATGCAAATCGACAAAGAAATTACCATGCCTGATCATGACAAGGAAAGTATAAAACATGCAACACAAAATGACGACGACAATGAAATGAATATGTCTTCGATTTAACTAAATAAAAAAATTAATATCTCTACAAAGTGTAAATCATCTAATCGTATTAAGCTTCTATGTTTTAATAAGATTATCGAATCGTGAATTAAATCGAAGACGTAAGCACATAAAGTAATTGTTAATTTAGCAAATGTATTAATGAATAAGAAGAGTGGGAATGGTTACCGATGCACACAACACGCGAGATTGCTCACCAATGTGGCGCACTGCCCGCCCTGCAACAAGCAAACTGCCTTCACACACAGACACACCATGACATCACATGACACCGCATGACACCGCATGACACCGCATGGCACCACATGGCACCACATGGCACCGCACCGCCGCCACGGGCTCGTCAGCCCGCAAGCGTCGAGAGTGACAAGCAGACGCTTTATTACGTTTACAATCATTGGGATGCATTTTGCTTTTATAGTGATTAATATCTGTCACAATTATTGCTCAGTTTGCACATTTTTATTGCAAGCAAAACAGCAAAACTGTGCTCATTGTTATCCTGTATGTCTGAATTATTAAGCTTTTATATTCTTTTATGAGATGTTAGTTGTTAAATTACACACGCTTCCGAAGCATTGCTATGAAATGCGAGATTAGCCATTATTGAAGAATATGCAGCACATGTAAAAAAGCTTAACTCAGCTCTTATCGTAAAAACGATATAAGTAAATCTCTATGAACCCTTGGAAACTGTCGATATAAGGGAGAAGGGAGACTACGAGATTGATTCCATAGTATTTCTGTGTCGGATCAATCTTCAGCTGATAATCCAATGGTTTCACATCACCGCCGCCTCGCAACATCCATAACACCTGCAGGCTTGAACGGCCTGTACCTCAGGACACCAACAACGCTATTTGTTTATTTCATGAATGAGCCTAAGTCCTAGTGCATGGCGCGAGGCGGGCGGCGCGGGGCGGTACCTGGCAGGCGGGGCAGTGCGGCGCGCAGCCGGCCAGCTCGAGGCGGTGCGGCGCGCGCCACGTGCCGCTCGCGTCCGCGCAGCACCCGCCGCCCGCCGCCTCGCACTCCGGCTCCCAGCAGTCCACCTCACCCAACTGAAATCACCAACAATCGCTATATCAACATCTACTTCTGAGCGAGCTCTACTTATGTATTTGATTGAACACAAATGAGTCTGAGTGGTTTTATCTATAGATCTAGAGTATTGAATGGTTAGATACTAACAAGGCACTCGCAGATCTGGCACTGGTAGAGCCAGCGCTCCCCGCTGCGGAAGGTGACGTGGTGCATCTCCTGGTGCCGGCAGCGGTAGCGCGGCTCGCAGTGCGGGCAGCACGCCGCCGGCGCGCGCGGCGCAGCCTCCGTGCTCTCCAGCTGTGAGACAACACGACATACAAATTCACAAATAATATTACGCGACAAACATTGTCCTTCCATACGGGTCTCGACTGATCATGGAAGAAGAAGATAGCGTGAAGAATGTGGATGTATATTGACTAGCAAAAGGTATTAGCAAACATCTCTAACTTATACGGAACACTATTATGACGATGAATAGTAACCGAAAGTGAAGTGTTGCCGGAAATGTCGCAGGAGCAGGGCGCGCGCACGCAGGAGGCCACGCCCGCGGCGCACGCGCACGCGCGGCAGCCGCCGCCCTCCGCCCAGCGCGCGCCCGCCGCCACCTCGCGCCCCTGCCACAGGCAACCTGCCCATACACACATTTTGTATTGAGTACTTTGTCATCTTGGTGTCCACGGATTTACTCATTAATTTGAAAAAAATACTAACTTAATTGACATGGTTCTGTATCACATTCACACTTGAAACTTCCTTCTGTGTTGACGCAGCGCGCACTGTGGTGGCACGTGTGCAGTCCTTCTGTACACTCGTCTACGTCTGAAGCAGATTAAAGAATGAAATATTCATCAGTTGCTAACTAGGGGTTACAGGTTCCCTCGACGTCGGGTCACAATGATACTTGCGTTGCATAGACTGAACAAGAACTCTTTAAAGGTATTAAGGGAACGGTTGCAATATTGGTAGTATTTGTTTCGCGGCGCCAGTTCCAGTTACCTTGGCAGTGTTCCCGGTGCGGGTCGCGGCGGTACCCGTCGCGGCACACGCAGTAGTAGGAGCCAGGCGTGTTGACGCAGAGCGCGCGCGGCACGCAGGCGTCGCGCGCCGCGCACTCGTCCTCGTCGCGCTCGCAGCGCGCGCCGCCGAACCCGCGCGGACACGCGCACCGCTCCGGGCCCGCGCACACGCCGCCGTTCAGGCACCCGCCAGTGCAGATCGCTGCAATTTACACAAACATCAAAATGTTTAAGATTAGGACCTGTATGTCGGACTTCTGCTACATGAACAATGGTAGAGGAAGTGATAGTGGTAGTGGTAACGTTTGTATGAATAGAAAAGTTTGGCAGTCATGGGATTCTGCTCCTTGGCTTACTTATAATATTATATGTAACTTACGCGTGCAAGTATACCCGTCGCCGCTGTAGCCCTCCCGGCAGCGGCAGGTGTAGGAGCCGGGCGTGTTGGTGCACTCGGCGTGCGCGTGGCAGCCGTGCGCCGAGCCCAGGCACTCGTCGACCTGTCGCACACGACACGATTAAGATTAATGTTTTGTTTGGTGTCCTTATATCATATTACATAAGTAATGTCTGTGGACGCGTACCTCAACACAGTTGAACTTGTCCCGCCTGGTGTAGCCGGGCAGGCACTGGCACACGTAGCCGCCGACCACGTTGACGCAGCGCGTGAACGAGTGGCAGTGGTGGCCGAAGCGCCCGCCCGCCTCCTGGCACTCGTCCACATCTGGAGACATATTTCAAAAGAACGTTAAGTGTCAATAATTTGGAAGAGAAAAATACCAATGTCATAAGAGTTTTGTAACTAATTTTTATAAGTTTCATTGCTCACCTTCACAAGTAAGTCCATCTCCACGAAATCCCTGATTACATTTGCAAGTATACTTTGTATTGAGATTCATACACGTCGCGTTCTCATCGCACGAGTGGCCCATGCTGCAGTAGTCCACACCTGGAAATAGTTATAATGATTCGTATGAGATTTGATGGAATATTCGTGCTCATTGAATAAGAGAAGAATAGACTAATAAAATAAGTCCTGCGACGATTTAATGATGATATTAGTATAGCTGTACCCGGGCAGAACTTGCAGCACTCGCCGGGCACGGTGAACTGGTCGGCGGGGTCGCAGGGCAGCGGCGGGCAGGCGGTGTCGGGGTCGGTGCGCGTGCACTGCATGTTGCCGTCGTGGCACACGCACTCCGCGCACTCCTTCGGCGCGTAGCGGTCGCCGTGCTCGTACAGCTCGCCTTGTAGCAGGCATCGTCCTGGAGTTAATGTACATTGCCTTTTCAATTTTAGTACATTACAATTACCTGATGGTGAATCAACAGGTGAACATAAAAAATCTATATAATTTAATTTTCTAATATTGCTTAAACAAATACTAACTTAAACACGTAGGACAACATTCTCCTGGATGCAGGACTGGGTTCTTACATTCTACTCTATCACACTCTACAGGCCTGCACGTTATTTCGCCGTGCTGTAAACACAAAAAGGAATATTAGATAGACTTAGTAAAATCTATACGATACCATTTGTAGAAATTCTGAGAAACACAGGAACTTACCACGCAGGAGCAACGATTACAGTCTCTTTGCCACGTGGCGCCATCGGCGTGGACCGTACCGTTGGAGTAACAAGACTTCTGACAATCGCATTGCTCCAACCGTGCCAGTCTGGCCTCAGCACCAACCAACTGCAATATTATTGTTTTTTCAATACTGCCGTTTCTCTTACAAGAATAGAAGTTATCATAATTTGAACAGGAAATCTTACCTTAAGTGAAAGGTCATGGATGTGCGATGTAAGCTCTTGCACAGTTGCCTGCAGTAAGGCGAATTGTCCACACGTCGGGCATTCTGAATCCAGTCCCGGACATTGGACCAAGTAACCGTGAGGTCCACTCACTAATCTCACTTCTTGAAGAGTACCCTGAATTATGAAAAGGTTAGGCATTCTAATGACTCCAAAAATTGCGTCCAAATTAGTTTTCCCTACCTTGAAAAGGGAATGCTTGCTATTTCTCTGTCCCACCCAAAGCGCGAGTTGTGGCTGGGAGAAGTTGCGATCGGGCGGCGGGATGAGGCGGCGGTACAGAGGGTGGCAGTCGACCAGCAGCGTGGCCTGCGCCCCCGATACCGCCAGCGCCAGCCGGTGCCACGCACCGTCCGCCAGCCGGAAAGGGAAGGTCTCGACGCGTGCCGCCGCGGCACCCGCCGCCACGTAGTGCAACCGCACTTCGTCGCGCCGTCCGCTCGACTGCACCTCCAGGTACCTGCGCATCCACACTGATGCAATACATGTCGCTTTGCGCGCGACCGCCGCCTCCTCGCGAACTGTTCCGAGGTACACATAAACAAAGCAAACAACACACATACTCGGAAGGAGGACGCGACCGGCGGCGAGCGGACCTCGGCTCGCTCTACATCTCAATATCGCTCGGTCAGGATGGGGGACCATGTACCTCGGAACGAATCGCGATCGGTGTCGACCGAGTCGTCACTGCGTGTCCGATCGACGGCTATAAAGAAATAAAACGCGCCTCGTTATGTGTCTGTAGTGGAACTCCGAGGGGCTTTCGTCGTCGAGCGACGCGCTGCTTGCGGTCGTCGAGCTCCTCGAGTGACCGGAGACCGACGCGCCGTAGTCGATCGGTTTATCCAGACACAATACGAGATGCACAATAAGGAATCTCATGTCGCTTGGAATGCAAGTGCTGACGAGCGCCGCGGCGTCCCCTCGGAGCGACACGGGCCGCGGCCGACTGCGGAACGTTGAACACTAATACTCGGTTAAACATTGAGAGACGGATTGTGAGGGGTCGGTTGGACGGATACAGAACACAACACGTCAAGACACATAACACAAGACGGTAGACGGAGAGGGCACGGGGGGACACATGCAAGTCGGCCCGCCCACGCACATACACGGACATGCAGAGGTCACAGTGAACGCATAAAGTCAACGGATGGGTCGAGGAGGACATTCCGAGGCACAGGACATTCCAAGATACACGATTATCCCCTGGCGCGCGCACGCAAGCGGCCGGCGCGCGGCGGCGTGCGTGCGCGCGCAGCGATGTTGAGATCTAGAACTCACCGGAGCCGCCGCCGCGCCCCCGCGCCGGCTGTCGCCGCGCCCTCTGGCGCCACCCGCCCACGCGCTCTGCGGTCATGTCGCTCTTCTACTCCTAACCGAATATCAAATTAGTTTTCAGAATTAAAACTTATTTCTTTGTTAAAACTTCAAATGGAAAATGCACGAAAGGCCGCAAATGATTATGCCAAGATATTCTGTAAAAAGACAAAAATCTGGAAGTCAATCCATCCTCTAGCAACAAGTAAATAAGGCCTCTATCCAAATGTGGAATGGATGGTGAAAATTTACAAACGATATTCAATATACCAGTAGACGATTACTTATTAATTATCAGATCAAAATGTACAAAGTCCCTGTAACTAACTGAAAAGTCGTAACTAATCCTTAAATTAACATGCACATAAAACTAAAAATTACAAGCACAACTGTAACATCGAGGCGACTAATAAAAGGAGAATGAGCTGGGCGCAGTAGGGTTGAGTGCAGTGAGAGTGGTACCTGTTGTAGCCGTGGGAGAATGAGAGTATGGTGCCGGAATTGGCGGGCTCCTGTCGTAGCGTGGCGAGGATCGTGAACTCCGGCGAGCGGCGGAGCAGCTCCGCGGCTCGCTCGAACGCCGCTCCTTCTACCGGCAGCGACCGCGAATCACCTGCAATCATTATTATTACCTATTTATTAAAATAGGTAACAGTGAGCGGAATTCACGATGTGCGTTCTTTGTGGCAATTCACTTGGATAAATGTTTACGTTAGCAGTGGACTCTCGTCTGAAATTGATTTAATGTACGAAGAAAGTCAGTACAATAATTTGAATTACCTACGAATTTAGTTTTAAATACATCACTTATTATAACTTGTTTGTATTATATGAAAAACCGTAATTTATATATCCTTGATAGTTTCCTGTATATAAGTTTGTTTTTATATTTTAACGAATTAACTATTACAGACTTGTAATTTTATTGGCACGCCGCCCGGTTTGGGTAAAACGGCCCACAGCACAACATTACGGTAGCTTGAATATCTTGATTTTTATCGAAATTTATAGCACTGCAGCCAAGAAAGGTTGGAAATGTCGTGATCCGTTAAAACGCTTTAATTGGATAAACCTCGAATTAAGTTATCACCTGTTATTAATTTCATACACTTATCAAGTTTTCCTGGTGTGGTGTAGTTAATATTACCATTTGGACTCTAGGTTTCCATAGTGTTATAAGCCTTAATATTATTTATACTGAAGATGTAAGTTTCATAAATAAAAAATATTCTCTGATGTTTTTAAATATAATGGTATAGGATGACAATAAGTGTACGAATTCGCTTAGAAGATTATCCAAAACATCAAAGGCTCTATGAAATATTTATTACGGTGAGATTTAAATCTATGGGTAGGGCGAGGGATGACGAAATAATATCGTACATGAATGACGTGATAGCCTCCCGCGGCGAGGGTAACTTGTGAGCAGGGAAGGGACAACGAACAGCCGCTCCCTGCCGACCTTTAATATTGTTTCAACACAAACGGATTTTATACACTTCAAATATGAATCACTAACCTCACATAGTCGAATTCCTAAGTATAAGACAATAATTGTAGTCACAAATAACAGGTTAAGGATAAGTTCAGAAGTAATTTAGTAAATTAATCTGGACTTGTCGACAAAAGACAAACAATGATAGAAAAAAGTAAATCTTATTGTTTTTTGTAACCAGGAGATAAGAAGTAAACGGTTCAATATCTAATTTAGATGTGTCACTTCACAAATGAATTGAAAAAGGAGAAATGTATTAGAATAATAACAGTAATAAGCAGTATTACACATCTCCAGACGGAGACGGGCGCCCGGTAGGCGGACACGTTTTGCTTTTCTGCCTACAGCTACGAAACTTCTCAAAGGTTTTGTGGGTATTTCCACTGACGTTTATTACAAAGACAATTGTGTTATTGAAAAATAAGTAATGCCTATTGGTATCATTCGACAGTGTTGAAAAAGACAAAGCGTTTAAAATATCAAACAATATATAATGGAATATTCCAATATGAAAAGCGTTTTTATATTACAATGCATGAATTTATTCGATTTTTATTTTAAAGAAAACACTGAGTTTCTCACTGAATTCAAGCTCGCGAGTAATATTATAGAAATTGAATTATTCAAACTTTCAATATTGCTCAACTGTAATATCTTCGAGTGTTCGAGTCTGAATGAATTTTCAATTACACTGCAATAGTTCTAGCATCCCCGTCTGAGGGTTGTTGACCCCGCACACTTCGTTTTACTCACACTTCTGAGGCGAAAATGAAACAAGACGAGTGTTTTGAAAATAAATAAGCTTAGTTTACGTAAACAATGTCTTTCAATTTATTTAATGTGTGACTTCAAATTTCCAGTTGAATAAACTCAATGAGCTTTTTTCCTTCTGTCGAGAGAATATAACTTGTTTTATTTAATTTTAAAATGATTTTTGAAACATTGCAGATAATCATTCTTTTAATATCTTCACATACTTAAGACGTAAAGGGGCTTGAAAGGTGGCACGCTTACAAAGCCAACCCCTCGTGCAAATCCCTACACGCTTATTAATTCCCGCAGTCAAAGTGTTGGCGGTTGTGTTGAGATGTGCAGATTAAATTGAAGTGAATTACTTTGATCTTGAGATGGATATTCGTATTATACCAGTGGTGATATACTAAAAGGTATTGTTTTTAATTATTTTGTATGTAATCTTTTAATATTTATCAATATTATTTTCGAACACTGCCAAAAAAAAAACAATTGCTATAACGGAACTTATCAAATTCTGTCCAAATTTTTAACTCGTAAAACGGTAATCATTCAATCTCGGAACATATATCATACGCATTCTTAACACCCGGATAAAACGAATTACAGGAATATTAGCGAAATAACACAACCGAGCTCAATTTTATTATGTCTGGCCGCACATTTATCAAATGCTCCCCAAGCAATTCCATTCAAAGCATTTGCATCGAATTTAAAATATAATCTGTAACAGGGTCGTTATGACGGACTGTTATCATCCGCACACAACCCTCATTCTTGTTTTGGTTTCATTAAATCACCGAGGCGAGCAAATTTTGTGACAGATAAATATTTGCGACTCTTTATGCAAACACTTTATTGAAAACCCCTCGCTCGATTTATTGGATATCGTTTATTTCTCTAGCGTACATCGTCCCCTCGCCGTACGTGGGGGACATGTTTCTGGTCGCACGAATTTGTCACCTGCGAATAATAGAGCATTGCACATGGCCGCTTTTATTGAGGTGCGTAATACGTATGCCTTTATTGTTAGTGTTAAATAGTATAGGTGACTTTATTGCTTGTATCTCTAAGCAAAAGTGAACAATTTAAAGAAAAAAGTTAAATTAGCTTTCTTTCATCGCTATGTTAAGCTTCTATTCCAAGTTGTGATAGCGATATTAAACGTAAAAATCCATACGAAATATTCTCATTTCATCACAAACTTAGACATGCAGACCTTTGTTTTGGTTATTTATTTCCTCGATTTGATTGATGAAGCTAGAATGTAATTTTGTCTCCAATCTGGAAAATTTGCTTTCGTTATTATATTTCTGACAATATTATTTATTTGTTTCATGTTTTTCATTTTCATTATTGCAACTGAGATTGAAAAGATTTATTATCGTGCCCCCAGGCAGTGATGCATTTGGTTCGCACGACTGGACGCGTAACGTCGGGTCACCGCGCTAGTCATTGCGTGTCGCAGAGCACGGGGCGTTCGTGCATTGAACAAGCAAACGTCGCAACAAAGGTTATTAATATACGATGCTTATGAAATCAACACTTCGTTACTGCCCATAACATTTATTGCGATTATAGTTATTAAGTAAATTGGCGTTCGGCGCTAGAAGCTTAAACATATTTAATTTTTGTAAGTAATTCTTTCAACGAATATTGCGCTGTTACAAATATTTGCACGTTGCATAAGGCATTGACAGACGTTTCAATAATAATAATAAATAAATACGTCGCGGTCGTGTCAGCAACAGATTTCTGTTTATGACTGGTGCCCATTGTAACGACAAATGTGCCCTCAAGCATTTTCAACATAGACGATAAAACAATGAATGATTTATTCCATATTGCATTGAAATTTATACCGTATTTTCTGTATTGCGTGTATTAAATGCTACCATTGATCACCGTATTTGTCCACAACAGTTGTCTTGTTAGCGAGCTATGGTCACATTAAAGGTTTCCAGACGCGGCCACGGACAATGGAGTTAATCCGCGACGCTAGCGCTACGACATTTGACATGGCAGGAGACGACAACCCCACGGCCCTACGATTACTGACACCCTTCGACAATTACGCGGGCTTTACGCAACTCCTCTAATGGTCTGTTATAGAAAGCTTAAGTGAATCGTGTGAATACGTCTCTGAGTGGCGGGATAGGAGAATTAATTGTTTAATTAATTACTATTGAATTTTCATATCAAAGTGGTGCGGAAAGATGATCTTTTATCGCGATACACATGTAATCTATTTTAATTTCAAAATGTTGAACACAAAAGAATACTTTATTGTGATATCTATACTAATATTATAAAGAGGAAAGATTTGTATATTTGTATGTATTAAAATAACTCAAAAACTACTGGGCCGATTTCAAAATTTCTTTCGCCATTAATAAGCTACGTTATCAGAGAGTAACATAGACTATAGTTTTTATTATTCTTTAATTTCACGCGGACGAAGTAGAGAGCAACAGCTAATGGTAAATATAAATCTTTAGGTTTCATTCTATTTGTAAAAGCTTTATTAATAACGTCGAAGCGAGATAATTACTTCGCACGTACGGATTACGGACATTTAGAGGCAGGGATCGCGGCCCTTTATTGTTAATGGCCCGTTCAAAGGGACACCGCATAGGGATTACACGCGTCGAATCTCATCACGTCGCTAAATTGTAACGGCTTTGATCCATATGTGTACTACAACGAATTTATAGCCGTCACACTGGATTCCAGGATTAAGTTTTATTTGTGTCAATATAAGAATAACTAATAACTAGTTTTTGAATAGAAATAGATATTTCCGTTAACAAGAAAAAATATCTTATTTAAATGAGATTCATAATTCTCAAAATGATCACCTAATCTACTAACATATCCGTTTGATGTGAAGCCAAAACAACATCAAACAAAAAAATAATAATATCAACAATACATAACGAATGAAAACTATAAATAGGTTTACTAGCTGTAAAATATGATTATTATAAAGCATGCGAGTTCTTCATGAATATTTAAAACGGAAATAAAACGAAGTAAAGACACTAGGTGAATATCTGCAAGCTCTTATATTATTCTAAGCACTATTTAGTTTATTTTTTAATATCGACGAAGATAATCATTTGCAAATAACTGAACCACATAGAAATGTTTTAGTCATAAATCATAGTTCAGTTAGGGTGAGGGTTAAAAAGGAAAAGTTCGCAATTTGTTTTCGGTGTGAGCAAGCGCGGAGAATTGCCATCCAGCACGAGCCATTCACGTCCAATCCGGTGCATATTACGTTCGTCAAATCAAGGGGCAGAGACAATGAACTTGAACCCTCGCCAGCGCCCTACGGAAGTGCAACCAATGTACTTCTTAACAAAATATTTGTATCTCAAAACAATTGAGTTCGAAAACTAGGGTTAAAACGTTCCTCCGTAAAATGAAACAACCTCTTTGACAGATTTATGTTTGGCTAGTTCATCATTTTTTCCTAACATAATTCTGAAAAATTTAACTGTTACGGCCACGTTTATCTTGTTTACGGATCCCTATTTTGTAAAATAAAAATAATTGTTGAAGTAGAAAGTAGACCACGATTGACAAACAAATTGGTAATTCTAAAGTTTTCTTGAATTAAGTACACATGTAGCTTTTTAAACGTACAAATTCTTAATATTAAAGAGTTGTATAAAGTCTTAAAGAGGCGTGGTCGGAAAGTTCTTCGATTGCGTTAAAGTTATTGCTATTTGATGTTATGTTGGCACACGTCTGATTGGTCGGTGCATTAGAATGTAAAGAGGCACACCTCGCCGGCCATTACGATGCTCTAAGTGGAATTGCAGCTGAAATGGATTGCAAACTCGCGCCGACAGCGTGATCCATTACTCTAACTCCTATCATATTATACGATACCAACTTTAACGTTTCCTATATTGCTTTGTATGCAGTTTGATGACTTCTGCCTTCCGTGAGTGTTCATTTTATGAGTTTAGTTTTATATCCGCAGTGCTAGAATTTTTAAACTTAATTTTATTCGAGTCTTCTCTTACAGTTTATTTCTTTTTATATTTAACAGTAAAATCTTTCCAAGTGTAATGGATAATAACGTTAATGCTTCCAATTTTAAGTAAATAGCAAGAGATGGGGTTTAAGGTGAGAAGGCAGGGAGAGAGGAAGGGTAAGGATTATAAGCAATAGTGCCGAGTCTTCGTTCGTTCCAAAAATATGTTGTTTTTTACTGTAATAAATAGTTTACCTTCCAGGGTGTAGGCGGTGCGCTGCGGCTGCATGCCCTGCGCGGTGCTGACGCCGGGATGCGACGTGTTGTGCAGCGACAGCGCGCCCAGCAGATCTAGCTCGGTGGCTGCACACAAACACAGACTATTAGATAAAGGTATAAACACACTATTACGGTTAATTTTTATGGTAGTACATTATACGAACGCTATTATTATCATCTCTGTTTTTTTTTTCAAAGAAAGTAAGATGGATGGCAAGGTGGTATGATAATATCCTTATAATTAAGATTATCAACATTCTAATAACTCCAGCAAACAGTAAATTAAAATTAAAAAAAATAACTGTAGTTAATACGCATAGCGAGAAATATTATTATATTTCAAAAGTATGCAAGGTCGAATAAAGAATAAGTCTACCACGAAATTCACAAAATGTATGGTAATTTATGTATCTAAATCCTAAACTAATAAATAGCCTTAAATTACTATGAAAAATTCCATACCAAAAGGCAATACGCACATTCGAAACTCATTTATCATCATCAATTACGGACAAATTCATAAAATATAGCTTAATTTTAGTGCGTACTAAATACCGTTTGTTTGTGAACCATAACCGATATTATCATTTCGCCGAAGGAATGAATATTTACGAAGTAATAAATGAGTGGTGGCCTACATTCAGACAATCGATATGTAGAGGACTCCGAAAAACCAAGACACAGCCTCGACTATCGATCGAAAGACGGCGCACTTGAAACATGTAACAGTAGCATTATTTATAGCTTACACACTTTCAGCAAGAATAGAGACGATTAAATATTCATTACTTATTCGATTACTGTTTTCGTATACACGTCACTATCCATTTCTAGATTAGATTGTAATGGAATGAAGGTAAGGTTCCTTAAGGTCAGGTTACAAATGTAACCAAGTTGTAAGAAATCACATACTGTATGTATTAGACGGAGCTTATGACAATTTATCTTGAACATAATGTTAATTTTAGTAGTTATTTGAATAAAATAAAACAATAATGGGTAACAAACGTTTTGCCATTATCATTTAAGGAGTGACAAATATATTCATGTCATAAACAAATTACCCTACCAAATAAGAATGATATAGAACTTGTATTAATATGCAGTGTAAATCTGTGCGACGTGACGGGGTTGGCTAAAGCATCATCTATCAGCAGTAACCCGGTCACGTAGCGCTACAAAGCGCCGTAGCACAACTTCGTAGACTCTAACTAGGCTACGAGAGATTACTTTGACAAAACTATGTTATTTTGTTGTAATAATACTAGGTAGAAATAAGTTTTGCATAACAGTGTTATCATATTGCCATAATCTATGGAAATTATTACATTAATGCTAGATATTGTAGAGGCCAGGGAATTAGTATTTCGGTATTTATAATACCAAACGCTTTTTTTTTCAATATGTGTATTTTTGAGTGACACACTTGTTATAAATGGTTATTTTATAAGCGTTAGCGTATTAAATTGTAGTTTATTAATAGTCTAATGTAAAATATATGAAACGACACCCTACTCCCCCACCTTCTCACGGAAATCACGACCAATTCATAGACGGTTTAAGGCAATCCATCACAGAAGCGATCCATCTTATGTCTACACTGTCCAGACATTACGGTAGCAGAGGAAGAAGTTAAAATAAACCGCGAACACATTGCTATCGCGCTTAATTCGCACTTCAATTAGAAAGCGTCGTGGTTTGTGTGGAGTACCATTCAGTCGTTGAAGCGCTGTCTACAATTTGTGACGCTTCTGCTCTGCGACAGATACTAGGGATGACACATTCCTCTTTTATTTTTTTTTGTAACGTTGAACAGTGGGTTAAAATTACAAAATAAAACATCATCGCAAGAATAGTCTTGTTAACGTAAAATAAATTTTACAGAGTTTATTTTTGAATTGATTTAACCAATACAACATAACTTACAATATCAAAATTGGAATTTCATTTATTTTTAGCAAATATGTAAATTGAATTACTTGAAGCAGATGAAATCAGCAACAGCTATAATAAAATGAGTTGTAAATCAGTTATCGTGACGGCATTAGTCGGTAGTATGAAAAAGTTTCTCCGAGCGATGAGCGGATAATAAAGTGAGACAGCCCTGAGGGTGGTCCGTCGCCGACTCGTCTGCCTCCCCGGCCTCGTAAACTGCCGCTGCGGCGCACTGCTAGCTTCCAGCGTATTGTAAGCCACGCTCCGTGCTCCACGCTTGCGAGCCACCTCCATTGTGCTTTATAACGTTGTTAAATGGGTTACGTAAGACTGACAGTACAATGTAAAACATTTTCATCGTCAATTTAACCGCAACTTTCAGGTAAAAATGTAGTTTTATATTTTTCCTGCACGGTAAAGTTCACGGGTGAAATTTACCAGTTTTCAGTATTAACTCAACATTTTTCTGGACTACCAAATTATTATTTTTATTGAGACACAAGTACAATTTTGTAGTTAGTAGTACTTAGTTGATTTCGTGAACAGAACAAAAGGTACAATAATATACAGCAGCCCATAAGTAGCTATATTAACATGATTACTTGACCGTCTATACTTGAGGGACATCGGAGGGTATTAAAGAACATAATATCAATATTATGAGTTAAGCATGACTTGTCCTGAATGAATCCTATAGATACGGGCAAGGGGCCGTATCCGCGGCGTCGTTTTCGTCCATAATGCCGTCCGGTTACAGCCTGAAAGCCATAAAGTACGTTCTCCACGCGATCGTAAATCCTTCTAGCCTTTACTATACATACGGCACTGAAGATATATTAAACGTTTATCAGCGCCATTAGCAACGTTAATAGATTTGTAACATTTTTTATGTTGATTTATATTTTTGATTATTTCTCTTAGCTAATAAGAAATTTACTTTGGTTATTTATTCATTGTAAATGTTTTATCTTTACCCAATACTAAATTGCGTAGTCACGAAATATTATAAAGTTTAAACGTTTAATATATAATTAATTCAGTGTAATCAATCTAATAATACATCAAAATCATGTCCGACGTTGTTATTTGTAACGTTTCTGAACTTTACTAATCATCCAATGAGTTGTAAAATCCGTTGTCTGCAAGCGTCGAGTCATTAATTAATGACTGATCTGACAAATTGCTTCTTAAATATCGGCTTTGTGTTAAAATAGACGAGATATTTCAACAGATGTTTGGATAAGCTCGATGAAATATAACATGTAAAAATGGAAAGATGGGAATTTCCCATTTGCCAGCAAGACCTTGAATTAGATTGATAAAATACAATACACAGCTTGTAGAATTACCTTTTCCAGAGGCAACTGCTTAAGTTGTTTTTGCCACGTGTTATTTATGCACTACACGTCTATGCAAATGCAATACGAGAGAGGGTTCTTGATTTAATAGAATCAAATCTCTGCCTATCTTCGGAAGTCAGTCAACTTAACTTATTAGTTTATTATGCATAAGCGGCGATTTTTCTTTGAGAAGACAAATATTTGTTGTGTTGAAAAAATATGAAATCTAAATATAAGAGCTCATAAACTTATAGATAAATACAAAACAAGAGGTAGTTAGATATTTATTGCAACACTTTGAAAACAATACTGCTAAAAGGTATGCCTACAAAATAAGATTGTTCTTATCTAACACATAATTTACCCGTCTGATATTTCAGAAAGTTTGCTGACTCGATATCGTAGAGTTAACCCTTGACGTGTAAACGGAGGGTTTATTTTCCGCGATGCAAGAGTAAGCAAGTGTTCATAGTAACCCGATGCGGTGTGTAATGGACTCATTTGCTATCAGATTACGTGCGATCATTGAGCAATAGCGGTGTAAGGGTTAATAACAATTAATTGAAGACCCTTGGCTATAAAAACGTCTTGACACGTGGCGTGCGCGCTTGACCGCACCGGCCATATGCCATGTGCTCAGTTGACCGACGGTATTTTATGATTGTCTTTAGTTTTCTTATCAATATGATTACGAGGTGGCTTACGACGTAGATAATAGCCAATTAGTTTTTGTTCTTCAAACGATAAATTATTTTTAATAATAAAACAATGAAAATTCCTTGATATTAATATGATAATATCGTTAAAATAGGTTTCACGTTTTTCAATTTCCGATGAGAGTGAGAATTCAATTACGGTACTTAGCAATATTAAACCAAACTATAAATCATTGAAGATAATATAAAAAATTAAGCATTGAATTCATAGAAGTTGATTTCTTATTTTTACTCGTGTCTTAAGTGTACAGTGCCCCAAGTAAAGTCATGTAAAGTTGTTCGCGTGTGGGGTACCGTAGGGTCGCGACATATGCCGCGCGTGCCATGCCCCGTATCGCTTCATATTACTTATTTTGCCAATGTTTTAAGTCTTCCAAGTAATAAAAATATTCTCGGAAAATGATGTACGGTTCTTTGACCCGACCTTGATAGTTTATTGCCAATAATAGTACAGTGAGTGGGATGGGATGGATTCCGTTCTTTAACGATGAAGCTAACTAATTTTTGCCTTCCTGCTTTCATCATAATAGTTATTAATTTATATAGTTTACAATAAAAGTACAACATATTTGAGTTCCTAGCGGTCTACTTAGCAAAAATTTACGCAACTCTATACACGTTAATGGAATGCTATAGACATGAAAGTGTGTCAAATAAATCAGGTGATATTTAAAAGAACAGGTATCTCGAAAATTGGAATCAGCAAAATATAAATCGTACGATATGATGCCATTCACGTGCGAGATGCTGACAGATGCACAATTTGACGCCTTACATTACGACGATTACAAAACGTTTCTTGTGAATTTCGCGGTTTTCTAAGAAAAGGTAAACAAAAGGCCATATTTATTTGAAACAATGGTAATACTAACTCAGGTTTTTAATAAAATATTTACAAAATAATATATTTCAATAACTTCATGTGGTCTTATCTGGATCTGCTAGTGCAGAGAAACTCATAGAATTTGAGTTACTAAGCTTTTACAGGTCTACTTGTTGTAGTTTTTGTTTATTTGAAAATAACGGTTATAAAAACCGCGAATAAATAACGTATTCATGTAAACAAATCTATTCAAAGTCACAGGTTAGTACTTATTTAAAATGAATTCAGACAACTTCGGAGAAGCATGATATCACCATGTAATAAACAAATCTACAATTCCAGATCGGTCGCCATGGAAATCTTGTAGTCATATTTTGTTATGCAGGATTTTGGAATATGGAGTCAGTTAATGAGGCGCCGGCGCGAGCGCGGCCACGGAGCTCGGTCGTACCGGCGCAGCGGTCGACAGGTGGCGGACACGCGCCGCTGCCTACCCACCCCTGCCCCCTCCCACAACGTGTGCGCTACCGAACCCCACAATTGGACTCACTTCTGGTTAATTTTTAAACGAACTCACCGTCACAACTGGAATTTTATAACGTACAAAATACACGTTTCAATGAACCACGAAATACGATATGCGACAGCTGATGTATGACGTCTTAGTACTAACTGCGCCGCGTTTACTGTACGTCAGGAATGAGACCAAACATTCTTAAGACTGGTTTAATGTACTTAAGGTTTCTAATGAATTGAATATGCAATTTTCAATAACAGTCATACAAAGTTATTTTTCTTAGACAAAAAGTGCTGAGGACAGGATCTAATTTCTTTAATAATTTACCAACATCTTGTAGGGTCACAAGTTTTTTTATTTGATAAGAGGTAACGCAAAAAACTCGGTCGACAACAATGTATTAAGTTCTTCAATGGGAATGTAACGGCCCATTTGAAATTCCGATATCACTTCGTCCTTCGCGTACCCTTGCCCGGACAACATCCGGTTACTTAGAAATATTGAGATTACTTACGATTTTATTATGCAGGATAACTGCATTAATAAATATAACGCGGTTACTGGGAAAAAAATAATTGGTTTAACAAGTGTTTGTTGATTCTAATTCTTCTGAAATTTCGGTAGTATATTTTCTATGTCACTAATAATACAAAAACATTTATGCACGTTAGTTGAGATATGAAATAATCTAGATGTTGTAGTTGTAAGATGTTATGCACTTATCGTATTGTCTATTGTAAAATACTCATCTTCACTATACAACGTGTTTACCTTACATAAGATTACTGATATTAAAATAAACATCGATATCTACAGTAAATCCGTTAGAATGATAGAATAATGAACATAATAATGTTGCTATGAAAACCGTATTACTATACCCCTGTCTGTCCGCAATTGTATGACACAACACAAATAAAAAGTTAGGCACGGATCATCATTATAAAATAGGCATACTTGGAAATTCCAAGACGATGCAACCTATCCTGAACTTACTATGACTATGCTATACTACGACATAGTTATAACTATTTCATATAAAACGCTACAATGTTATCGTCATTGCATCTCAGGTCTAAATATAACTCTTTTCTTTCTTACAGTGTCAATCCAATTACTGGCGATACACAATCTGATTATTTACGAGTATGTACTTATTTTGGTCACGACATTGAACGAAGAAACGCAACTTTTTAAAAAATAATATTAATTGGAATCGCAAAAGAAACTTTGCAATTCGCAGTTCTAATTCATTAATTAAATTTGAACAGGAAACATAATTAGGTTAATCGGTAATCGCAGTTAACGTGAACTGGGTTTTTTTTATCGATACATATTATGTTGGTGGTACGACGCGACAAAGTCTTTGACACTTTGAACTTGGCAATGGGCAGGCGCGCGCCGGCGTCTAATCCCGAGCAAACAGCCCCGGAGATAAGACCCCTATCACACGTGCGTGTCCTCTCGGCGGACAATGTGGTGCGGGCGAGGCGAGACCTGGCATCGCTTCCTACAAAGATAGCCGGTATATCCGATCCGGAAACCCCGCTGGACCTAACTTAGACAACATATTGCAATACGAACATCGCATTTCATTCATATCAAGCGTAAAGATTTGGACGTTTGAAGGTAAATTGCCGAGTTTAACAAATGATGCATTTTAATAATTCTGTCACCGTTTCAAAGCTACATACATTGTATATAGTACAGCGTATGAATTAATGTTAGATTAAAACTTGTCTCTACAAGTTTACATATGGTTGATAACGGGTCACCGTATACCCAATATTTGTTTGCACATGTTTGCGATTAGATTTATTAAAACTTCACTAGTTTGACGGAAACGGAGAGACGAATAATAGTCTTGAAATATCAACATGACATGACATTAACATGGCTTTAAATTTTAATTTGATTGTACAAACTATTGGATTTTAATTACAGTGTTTTGAATAGTAATTAACAAATCAAATAATTGGACATGACACATATCGAACTCGTATTTAAATATGCTAATACTCGTTAAAATCGTAACATTTAAGTTAAATTATTAATAAGTACGTGGCATAAATACCCCGAGGGATGTACAAAATTGTTTGGTTGACTAATACTTGCGGGCGAGCGGTGTTTTTATGAATTGCGTCCCGCGAGACTCGGTCGTAGGTAAATGGTGCCACCATCCGTCGAATGCCAAACAAACGAGGGTCACTTCAACGAAGTGAATACACCTAGTAGGCGCAGTAAGTGACATCAAAAGTTGACAGCACTTTCATTTAAATACGTTTTATATACGATTTAAACTTTATAATTTCTGTTCATACTGCATAACTAAGCCCAAAAAATCAGAGAAAGAAATGTTTAATGTTATAATGTAAATCAAGACTATTTGATGTTTTATCGTACTAACTATAATTTGCATTCGTTCTTATTTTTTAACCGACTTCCCAAAAGAAGGAGGTACTAAATTCGTCTGTATGTTTTTTTATGTTTTTTTATATGTTAATACTTACAAAAAAATTAAAACGTAATTGTAACGTGAGTTTATCAATCCTACCGTTTTGATATATGTTACTTTTACGTATTATATCTTCAATGTCTAATGTCCATAGTGTTGAAAACGATTCTAAACATCTGGTAGGGCAAGCACCCTGGTCTATTAGGGTGGCAGCAACCTGTCGGTGCCAACCAACCCCGGACACTTGCACCCTCTCCCTCGTGCCTGCTCTAATTTTTCATACTTAATTAAGAGTTGCGTCATCGAGCCATACCCCGTTCGATGATCGTTTTAATTTAAATATATTTTTCTATGTAATATTGTCGAGAGAAAAAAATCCCCCTGATTCAGCTCCTACGTAGTTATTTGCGAGCTCGACAAATTATTTTTATCTCAGTGGTTGATTCTAAAGTCGTCTACGTAGCTTAGTCTTTATTAACCGTTAAAACTTTTCTGATAACTAAAGAATTTAACTTTGCTATCTTAATTAACTTTACCTGAAGTATGGAAAGAACTCTTAAACTTCATAGAGTAGTAAGGGCCACGCCAGCCGATAATATAAGCTAGATCTAAGGTGGGGGATAGTTACTATAAATATGGTCTTAATACCTATAGTTTTTGTACCTATTTTTCATATTAGGCATTTCACCCCTGGCGAAGAAGTATGCAAATAATATTATAATAGTACAAAGAAAATATTTTTCCAATTTATAGTTTCATTCCAAAAATACAAGTAATTTCTGTAAGGAAACCGAAAATAATCTGAACCCTGAAAACAATGTTTATTACACAATTAAAAATAAATAACGCTATAATGGCATGCTATCGCAAGTTATTTGAAGAAAGGCGGTTAGTATGCTTATTTAAACGATTATAGCCAGATTATAGTGAAATACAAACAGTAAACGATTCCAATTAAAGCATATAAAGTGTAAAACAATTTTAACACCTTTTGGTATGAACTATCGATTTCTCAAGAATTGAACAAACAACGACATATTTGATGAAAAAAATACAATTAAAAACTCCTTGAGCAATAACATCGTACTTTGTTTGAAAAATACGACGTAGTTTTAGTCGGAGTTATAACATTTAATACCTACAATAAGAACATCTAACATTTAAAAATGTAAACAGAACTATGCGAGTACGTTCGTAGTTACAAGACAGTAGTTAATTAGGCAAGCGTCGGGGCGTGTGGCAAACAAGCTATTTACTCGAGATGGGTGTAGGGGGGAAAGACGACCTAATTGCGGCTGAGGGGGGGAGGGGCGTACATAATTTAACACTGACTTTCCTTACGTCTCGCATGCTCGTCTGTTGCGTACAACGTCGGTGATCGATACCGTAGTTTTGGAAACACGTGCCATCGCGTAGAGTTCGTAGCATTAACTACGACTTTTAATTATATTATAAGTAATGTTTAACCATTTTAACTTAAGCAATCATCATTAACATACTCTCATACCTATAGGGGTACGCAGAAATTAAGAATTTTTGAAAGCCTTTAACTCTAAGATTGCTAAGTATGTATTTTATATCATAAACTTGTGTATTTTTATACCAGAGAAATGCTAATCTTATACAGAAAGCTATAATAGATATAGACTTCAGAAATGATAAAGAAAATCGTAGACTTTGTATTTGCTAATAGGAAAGTTTGCAATTGTACGTGTCTTGTGTCTGAACAGTGCTTTGAGCGGAACGAGGTCAGGCTGGAGGCGCCGCATTGCGCTGCCGAGAACCTGCAACCGCTCTGCACCTCATCTCACACACCACTATCACATGTACAAATTAAAAATATATCGAATTATCTACACCGTACACGTTCGTCACAGATAACGTCACGACATTTGGTCAAATATGTGTAAGTTATAAAAAAACGACATAAATCCTAATAAAATTGAGATACTGATAGTAATTTTTTTTATTAACAAGTAGAATAATGCTGATATGTCTATAAATAAAAAAAATCCATATTAGTCATTTTGGTCGATAGTTAGGTCTGATTACTAAATGGAAATGCCCTAGTTGACCTAGAACTTTGTCGCAGTATGTAGCAGTTTGAAAATGTTTCTGTCTCTTGAAAGTAGAAGTATAATAATTCTAGTATTATATTTCAAAAAACAACAGCTATAAATTATTTTAAACTAAATAAAATAACTTCTGTCCATAAATCAAAGTTTAAAACTATGTTAAAACATCCTTTAATGTATAATTATTAACTTATGTTAATGACCCTGCATCAGTTGCGACAGCCACGGCTATAATTTAGCTATTTAACTTGACAATGAAATAGAAAACTCGCCTTTAACATGCAAATTATACTAGGCAGGACACCGACGTAGGCAAGTCTACGAATGTATTAAGGAAAATTTATACCTGACATTTTTTCAACGGAAATGAATTGGCAAATTATTTATATTTTATTCATACAAGTGTTTCACCAATCAGTGTCAATGTGAAGGTTAACCAGACGTCTGTTTCCGTGAAAAGCTTTGCATGTCTGTTTCCACACTATTTTGTATCTGAATGAGATGTGATCAGCATATTCTGTTCTGTAATTTACGACTCTAGTTTCTAATATACATTTTTTACTGCACTCAATTTGTTATATTCATGGCTATGCAAAACAAATGATGTCATACAATTTGTATGAGACAAGCTTTTGACCGCGACTCCGTCCGCGTGAAATTTAAAAATAGTAATAAAGGAATGAAAAATATAGCCTATGTTACTCACAGATAAATTAGCTTTCTAACGATGAAAGAATTTTTAAAATCGGCCCAGTAGTTTTTGAGCCTATTCATTACAATCAAACAAACAAAGTTTTCCTCTTTATAATATTAGTATTGATTCAAGGATTTTAGCGTTGTGCTTTTAAAATGAGGCACATCAGTCGAAATTTATTTAAACTTTTTACTAACTTATACAAATCTAAGTTAATATACTATTTTCACAAACTTTCAATTTAAAGCGTGTAACAATAATTTCAAAAAAATCTAGAAGATTTTATTTTGATATCTAACTCAGACAGTTCGTAGAAAGTCTGCAATTTCCATAACTTATTACAAGTTATATAAGGTTGCGTGACTCCTCAATATAGTATGTCAATCAGAAGTTTGACATACAAAACTACATAAAGCTCCAATACTGAGAATTGGGTTAGGAAATCATTAATAAAACACGACACACCTTGAATTGTATTATTTAAAGGAAAAGTTTACCTAAACGACATAACTGCGGTAAATATATGACAAGTTCACGTGACACGTGAAAATTATATATTTTTTTTATTAGAAGTCTTTAAATTAAAAAGTATATCTGCAATGAGACATCTTGAAGTTATGCAATCATTTTCAACTAAGAATAAGAAAAATTCTTCAAGGTTTAAATACATTGGCTGGTGGCCAACTCAATCTCCAATTGCGAGCCTTTTTTGTTTGTTCATTTTAATGTAACCTCCGAATAAAAGCTTATTACATTGATTATTAAATCAACACTTGTTTAATCGAGGATAATGGAAACTACTGACTTAATTTAATATTATACAGTACAAGCTGAACACTCTGTTGTAATAGCAAAGTTAAATTAATGTCATCCGATTAGTTTTGTAATTTGTATAAGACTAGCTGTTGCTCGCAACTTCGTCCGCGTGAAATTAAAAAAATATAGCCTTTGTTATTCACAGATAAATTACCTTTTTAACGGTGAAAGAATTTTTAGAATCGGTTCAGTAGCTTTTGAGTTATTTCAATACATACAAAAATACAAATCTTTCCTCTTTATAATATTAGTATAGAGTATAGATGTTATATTTGTGCACGTATTTCAAGTTCTTTTAACATATTACTACAAAAACTTTAAGCATTGGCACTGCACTCGAATATTTATGTAAAATCTTAAAAACAAAGCTGTAAAGAATATTTCTGAAAGAGTTCTGATGTGAAAGCATATTGTAATAGTTTTCAAACACAGCTGAGCGAACAATACTTTAGTCAGTCGGAATGGACAGGTTTTTACGGCTTTTCTCCGCGGGAAAACCACAATGTCTATTATAACGAAACATATAAAATCAGTAGGCATTAGACAACAATAAAGACCGACGTCTGCGAAACAGAAAAAAATAATTTAAAAGCATTCTGTGAAGGGGAATGGAAAAGAACGGGGCCGCGTACAAGCGTGGGGGACACGCTGCACATTTGGGGTGCAACGAACAATTTCACTTTTCTTTTATTTATACTTAACCTAAAAAGGCGGTCGGGTTTAAAATAATTTTACAACGCAGATTTTTGTATTGTTCGAAAACTGTGGTGGTGTATTGTTTTTTTTTTTATCGATTGTTGAAAAAACAGAAACGCTTAAAGTGCATTTATACCATTTTTAAGTGCTCTATATCGGCGAGGGAAGACAAATGTTTCACGAAACACATTAATTTGTTCAAATAAAATAAATTAGCAAAATACGTAAAACATTACAGAGCACACCAAAACCACAGTCTAGACCATTACAAACTTCTCGTGATAAATGAATGAAAACGGAAATCCATTTCAGCGTAGCTCGATGTGCACCTTTACGGCTCTTTTGCCTTTCAGCTAAAGATGACCTTACGTAACGATAACAGAATGGTTCGAACGAATGTAGACCTTATCGCTTTACTTAAAGAAGTATTTTCAAATGGACGTTAGTTCGTGTCGGGTTGAATATCACGGTAAAGGTCCTAGACGTTCTAGACGGCCGGGGGTAGCCGGGGCTGGCCGGAGCGGGCGACACGCAAACTTTACTCCTTTGATTTTTTTTCCAATAGTATCCGACGGAGGACGACGACCTTTGAAAATTCTAACAAAACAACTGATTTTATGAAATTACATCAATTGCTTAGCTTGTTTTAGTTTTTTAATATGATAAAGAAGACTATACAGTTAACTACACTTTATTCAAAAACAAAACCACATTTGTATTTATCACATACGACTAACTGATTTTGGTACTACGCTAAACTGTATACGTAATTTAATAGTTCTGAAACTGGTAAGAAACCGAGTTTTATCACGGCAATAAAAAATGTTACGACAATTTCATATTTACTATCGGTATGCTTTCGGCTCTATAATAATTCCTTTATTGTTCATTATTGTTGCTATAAAGGAGGTTTTAGTAACGGAAAAACGAAAATGCATTAACGAATTTTTTTTAATTGTCGGCCAACTATAAATCTGATTCACAGTTTAAAGATCGATCCATTTTACCCACTCATGCAATACATTTAAATAGTTTTAGGTTCGATCTTAATAATCGATTATTAGGTTCAGGTAATAAAACAATTGCTATGAGATGGTTTGCTATACTGTGGTTCAATCTTCTCAATCTTGTGGTTCAAATATGTGTAATATTGAGTTATTTAAATAAACAATAAAAGATTTTTTCCTTCATAGCTTACAAATAGGGGTTATAAAAACTTATTCAAAAATTAATTTATTAATAGAAGGGTGGATTTTTTAAGAGGCCCTCGACGTACAGTCGAGTGGGTTGTTGAATACTGGCGCTAAATGATACATCAGAAGCACGTATGATATTTAATTTGAACTATACGATGTGCACAAGTGGCTTGTCAATTTGTTCAATAATCGATATTGAGTGCTATTATGTGATACTCTTGGAAAACTCAAAAAATGCAAAGTTTTGTAGAACAAATGCTTCAATAGGATGCTTTTAATTCTTCGTAACAAATAGAGTAAATAATCCGAAAAGTGTTAAGAAAATTAGATTTAAATATGTATTTGTATCTCAAATTCGGATAAAAAGTTATGAATTTTTATGAAAATAAATTTACATGTCAATTTATTAAAAGCGTTTTGAATAACACTTAGAAAAATTACATGTATATCACATTTTCATAACGATATTACATTAGTTGTAGTCATTTAAATACCATTAGCATTGAGAAAACGAAGTAGATGAAATTAAAGATTCATTGAATTAGAATTTGTAAATCATCTTTTTAGTAAATCTTACTAATCTTGCTAATATTATAAATACGAAAGTTTAGATGGATGGATTTGTTAGAGTTTGTAGCCTAAACAACGAAATTTGGCATAGACGTAAAGGATAGTCTGGAAGAACTACTACTTTTGTTACTGGCTACTCACTTTTGTTGTTTTTTTTTAATTCCACGGAGACGGAGTTGCGAGCGAAAGGTAGTAGTTAAATAAATTATATTGTTTTTCTAAAATCTTGGATTAATTTATTTAAAAGTAAACCCTTTAAACAGTTTAACCCCGTATACCATAGACAAAGGTTAATCTCTCAGAATAAATAAACAGATAAACTGTTATTTATATTATCTGAGGTGTGAGATCTTTTGTCAATAGTGTGCGCGGACGACGCGAGCGGAGCCACGTTATACTGTTTGTATTTATTTTGTTTCTCCGTCTAACGTTCTCACGTCCTGTTTCGAAAATATGTTTGTCTGGAAAAAATATAGCTATTGAATATTGTCGATAGAGTTGCACAATTTAAGACATAATGAATGTAATAGTTGAATGATGAAGTCTAACAGCCTTACAAATAAACGCGATATAAAGTTAAACTTAGGAATAAACTGAGTATAAGCAAATATTAGAACAAATTTTAGTACAAATTTTGCTTTTACTCAGTTTATTCCTAAGTTTAACCTTATATCGCGTTTATTTGTAAGGCTGCATGTTTTTAAGCATTCCTTTTATAAAAAAAATGTAAGTAAAGTACATATGAGTTTGGCATTTTTGTGCCCCTACAGTTTTTTTTAATGTAAGCTTTTTAGAAAGAAACTCAATACAAAATATAAAATTTCATATAACAATGTTGAGATTAGGCATGTTACTGTGCGATATCAGAGGGGACCTGTTGTGGATAAACTGAATCTCGGTATCTTGTATTGGATTATTCTTCTCAAACAGCGATACAGATAAGATAATTTCACGCTGGAATCCATATTAATACACAGACGATAATTTACACAGATTACAATTTACGTGGCACTGGAACGTTTCAATATGAACCGTGCAATTGTAACTTTATAAAGGTTAAAACAGATTTTAATAACAAAATTATTCCAATCATTCCTAACATTATACACGACCATGAATGTTGAGAACAAATATCTAGGTACAAACCTCATAAATTATTATATTTAAAACAATACTTTTTTAACATTACAAACACAAGTCTAACCTGTTGCCCTTGTATCCCTTAAATCATAAAAATGTGTACAAAACATCCAAAACGTGAAATAGCGAATCTTTTGAAACGACTCGTAAAGAATAGCTTTAAAAATATTAAATCAAGATTATCTAAATGTAATAACTACTACAGCTACATTTTTAGAATTTTAGGATGAAGAAAATGATTCAAGGTATGACCCGACAGGAGGAAATTTTCCTAAATAGCCAATAAAGTGCGATAAGGGGAGCGATAGAATATAAATTCAAATGCGACAAGCGCACGGTGAGAATATAAAAATTCAATGCGGCATTTTATACAGTGTAGCTTACGTAAGGCGGAGACCCTGCCACGTTACAGCTTTATTCAATTTCATATTAACCAAAGCCAGTTCTATTAGACCTTAAAAGTTATATAGAGACTTACATGAAATATATTCAACTCCTATAAAAATACTTCACTACAGGTGTTTCGTGTCAGCCTCTCAGTATTAAAAAAAACTTAAAATACGTCATTAAATATTTTTCATAAGGTGGCAGAAGTTAAACTTCAGCTACGTAAATTAACAACATTATCGTATTATAATACAAAAGTAAGAATGTTTCTTATTTCTGTTAGATTATTATTTCGAATCTGTAATAATCTTAAATTTCGTAGTAATTATGTAACAAGAATAATAAAAACTGCAAATTATAAAGTTAAATGGAACCTTTTTGACTTCTTTAACTCTTAAGTCTTTCTGTAAGCAGTTGAACTAACCAAGCTGTTTAAAAGAGATTAATGTGACAAATCAAAGTGCTACGAAACGAGTCGCCCTACATGAGGTTCTCAGGTCAATGACCCATTTTGACAAATCGCTTCAGGAAATGTTACCCCTTCTGCCAGATGTTCCACTTTGATTTATACAGACAAATACGCGAAAAGGTTTTAGTTAACTCTTCTCTTTATAAAAAAAAAACTTTAATATATGAAACAGAAAAAAAAATTAAGAAAAAATACGCGTCTGTGCAAATCTGTAATCTCGACTTGAATACTGAATATCAAAAAATGTTTTTGAATTAAAAGAGTCAACTTTATAGAAAAAAGTATGTTTCATTACTTGCTGTATTTGTGTAGAGTTAACTATGCCAATTATTTTGAAAGCCAACTTTATATTTTACGAGTATCTCCATATATCTTATAGTGTAATTGGCGACAATATCTTGTCTGTTATCTTTATAAAAACATACATAAACTTTAACGTTTTTGTTAATTGAAATAAAATGATAGTGTGTAAGATAAACGGAAAACTTCGTGTTTGTAGTGTAATTGGCGACAATATCTTGTCTGTTATCTTTATAAAAACATACATAAACTTTAACGTTTTTGTTAATTGAAATAAAATGATAGTGTGTAAGATAAACGGAAAACTTCGTGTTTAGTTACAACAATTCTGAATAATATTACCCTGATATTTCACTGCGGTGAGACTTTTATTTGGACGTGTTATTGACTCTATTTTTTTTTTAACAGATAATGTGTGATATGACTGCATGATTCTAAAGGGTCTTTGACAGCCGAAATAGTTAGAGTGTGCCAGATCCAGGATCCAGATACATGGACAGGTAGGCATGGTATTTGTGCTTCTTTTATTTTCGCCATTATGGCGATGACAGTAGTGATTGGCAGTGATCGTTTGGATTCGGTCAAATAATAGAGATAAAATAAATTGATAGACTAGGCAAAGGGCGTTTAAGTCGGAATGAAGCAAAACTTTCATTTCCAAACAACATCCATATAATAGAAATCAGTGGTCAGATCTTAGATAATAAAATATTTGGCAATATATAGTTGATGTTTGCACTCATTTGTAGTGAGCTTAATTTAGACCTCAACGTTTCATTAATTGCGCGTTGATGTCTTTTGAAAGAAATTAGTAAATAAATTGTCATCTTAAAGAAATATTTTTTTTTCTTTCGATATTAAAATGTTTTCGTCTAGACTTTATAATATTATACAAACTACATAGAAAAGAATCTCTACTTTTTTACCAAATTTAACAATCATTGTGAATATTTTATTAACTTTATTTATTCTGCAATTACCCAACAATATGTAGCTAAATGTAATACATTAATCTATTTATTATCATTTTTAAATTTCAATACCTCATAATTTGATTGAATAAGATTTTAATATAACAAAGTAAATCTAGGTATTTTAAATTCAGATATAAGAAATATAAATATCATTTGTTCGTAGCTAATTAAGATTCCAGTTTCTAAGTATCGTATAATTTTTCTAATCTAATCTGGCGTAACATAAGCTATAGTATTTGCGGCGTAGCTAATATCGTACGATTCAGGCCCAGTTTCGGGCAGGTGGTGCATGCTTGCATTTATCTAACTTCCTCGCGGCAAAGTGGCGTGATAATTATCAATATTTACGCAGATGTCAGATTAGCGTATGACGTAATGCCGGGCGACGTTTGCCGGCAGTGGTCGAGGCAAGGACGCGACGCGTAGTATGTACGAGTAGTGCCCGCCGAACACTACGCCGTCTACACCTATATCTACACCGTTTTAAGCACTTACACCAGTTACATTCTTTAATTTACAATTAATGACTTGCTTAAAAAATCACATTAAATATAAATACAATAATTTTAATGCAAACTTTAAACCTTAGTATAACTAACAAATCTAAATTTTTAGATTAGAGTATTTAAATATAGTAAGAAATTTAACAGGTTACACTTTCTAGTTGCGTTATTTTCCAATTAGGCGCGGAAAATTCAAGTTACTAACTAAGGCATGTTTTACGTAAAATTAATGTAAGTTATACGCTTTTAGTCTATACATCATATATAAAATAAAATGCGGCGAACACATGATCGTAAAATAATTGACATTTACACGAAAATATACAACACATGAAAATAACCTAAAAAAATCTAAGCTCTACTCTTGTCTACAAAACACGTGAAAAACTCTGTATGAAAATGTAGTAATTAATTTTATCAGTAATGTAACACGGGGGTTGATTGCGGATATAAAATACGGTAAAGCACTCGTGTTCTTAAGGCTAAGACGGCGCGTGAATTCTTCGGTAAATTGAGACGTATCAGCTGTTTTCACACTTTTTGAAGTTATTAAATAAAAATGTATGTTAGATAGTAGTACTCACCGGCGGCTTTCGCCAGCCACCACCAGCAGCAGCAGGCGGCCACGAGCGCCCGAGCGCCGGCCATCTCAGCGGCAGCGCATCACACGCGCGCTTTCGCCGGCCGCCCCGGCGGACTGAGCACTGAGCAGTGAGCAGAGTGCGCGCCGCCCCGCGCGATCGATGCCGCGCCGCACGCACCCTCCTCCCTAGTGGTGCTTGCATTGTGCTTTATACAACCTTAGCGCTCTATCGCAACGCAAGTAGCGACGCTATTTGCACTGCGATTAAACAATATTCAGTTTCAACGGATGTAATCTTGTTTCATTAAAAAAAAATACGAAATATATAGGTAATCACATACATATTTGTATATTCATAGCCGAAGGTTTCTATGTCGAAATATTTAAAAAAATGTATCGCCATCTCTCTCAACTTCTCTAAACAAACCGAGACAACAGTATGTGTTGTATGGTTGTGTAGGTACGGTAAACCCATCGTACGATAAAACCTTTTAACCTTTTAAATTTTCGTATTGTATAACAATTCTTGTAAGCAAAATTCAATTGTTATAGGATAAATTCGTTTAAAAGTTATAACAGTTATTTCAACGCAATCGGTTATCCAGCCGTGTCGCAGCACTATTCCTTGCCCCCCCCACAATCATTTTCCGAGTTTCCTTGGAGAGCGCGCGCGCTGCCCCGTTTTCTGGCGGATCGCTGACCGCCCCTAATTGATTGGGCCCGTTCATTTGCCGAATAAGTTTTAGGTCAACACCGCCGCAGAGCCTCTGCGCTACATTTTGTCTGTAATCTTCTTCAAACTTAGAAAACTTTAAAAAGAAAAGTTAAAAATAATAACTATTTTCGCTGATTTATAAATTTTCTAAAACAGAAATAATGGATGGAAAAAACTAAAATTGCAAAGTACTAAAAATTCATAAGACGAAGTACGTTTTTAACTTTTTAAAGAAAAGCGCGAAACAGTTATTAATTAAGAAAATAGAACTATCAAACCATACCTAAAATGTCTAAAGCACGTTACAGATATATATTTAGGATAGCGCAATACGTCTAGACATCTATCACATGCGTTGACCTCAAATTGAACGCATTGATGACATTAAAAGTTAAAGTATATGTAACTACTTGCCAAAGTTTTTTAAAAGCAACGCTAATATTCCAAAATTAAGTCGTTTTATTTCCAAATAAAGTACTCACATTTTATCGTCATTATAAACTGTAGCAAGTTATTTAGCAATACTTACAATGTATGTACAACTATAATTTTATTTTAATGACTAAGTTATTTTCATCAACTAATATGAAAATTGCAAAAGTTATATTCGATTTTTTTTTGTTTTGGTGAATGGACACGAGTTAAACGACTTGAGTAGACTTAGATTAAAATTCAGTAATCTACAAATTATTACTATATGAACACTAAATATAACTAACTTATCATTGAACTGAAAACCAGCGCGGGCTTCAGTAATAAGCTGGAGACCGCATCAGCTGAGCCTTCTCCTTTTGGCCAAGAATTTTTTTTTTTGTTTTTGTCCAAAAGTTTTAATTTGTATTTTTATTTTGAAATATTTTTTTAATTTAGAAGCAAAGAGTATATAAAATGGCAAGAAGTGAAAAAAAAGAGAAATACATTTAGACAGTGCAACATTGTTTGAAATGTCAATGTCATTAGATTAGATTTGTTTACCCACAACAAAATATTGAATATGATTTGATTTCTAACTCTTTTTAATATGAACAAAAAATAGTGTAATGGCGAGTCGCAGAAATTATTTATTTTAGTTTGTTTAGACATAAAATAAGTAATCTATTGGTATCGTAGTAATTTTCTCTCAATGAAATCCAAACGTGGTTTTTATGATGTTTTTGTTAAAACCTGTGCAGTTAATCCTTCCAAAAAAGCCGTACGCCAGTATAAAAATGAAACCTATAATACTTACACATATTCAGAGTTATTCGGCGTCTGTGAATATATTTCTCAAATTCTTTTACAACTAGATTGTAATAGAGAAGTTGTTGGATTGGTAACTGACAGAAATGTAATAGTTCCATGTGCTATAGCTGCGTAAGTTTTTGATAATTTTTTGTTATTGCTATAACTGATTAATTATCTTGAGGAAAAGTATTGGTTCAAAAAGTTATCAAGTATTGATCAAAATGTACTGAGACGTAAATGTCAGATGTATTGGAAAATTAGAAACACATTTTTCCACGCACATGAAAAATTAGCGTTTTGTTACAAGGATGTATATGTATGGTAATGTTTTTTACAATATGTTCACATTTGTTGTTTTCAATTTCCAGAGTTCATAAGTGCTGTAACTCTTTCATGTTCTTGGATCCGGCTCAAAGTATTGAAAATGAAATAAATGATATTAAGTTAAAGATTATCATTTCCATACAAGATACCAATGAAGATTACTCTATGAAGTTATGTGAAAAAAAACCTGATAAAACTATTGTTATTTTTGATTACACTATTAACTTTTTTAAACAAGAGAGTAACAATTTACTTACCAAGAAATGGGTAATGGAACATTGTTTTATTGCATCAACTTCAGGAAGCACAGGAAAGAAGAAACATGTCCAAGTCCCAGTGCAATGTATTCAACCCAACATAGATGACTTAACTAAATTGTTTAACATAGATTCTTCCGATGTTATATACTTTTCAACACCATTGACTTTTGATCCATCAATGGTTGAAATTCTCTTAGCATTCAAAAACGGTGCATCACTTTTAATTGCCCCTGAATATATAGATATTTTGTTTCCTCATAGAAAAGAGTATTCAATAACAGTTTGGCAAACTACACCATCAAAATTCTTCCAGCATTCAAACTGTGATATTAAAAATAAAATTTTAAGTGCTGATTCAACACTTAAGATATTAGCACTTGGTGGTGAGCCACTGAATGGTGTACGAAGATTGAGGGAATTGAAGCATGTCAATAACACATGTAGAATATTCACATTGTATGGAGTTACAGAAATGTCCTGTTGGGCTTGTGTTGCTGAGTTGGACTTGAATAAAATAACCACAGACCGTGAAGTACCGTTAGGTAACTGCCTCTCGGAAACTCAATTACACATTGATTCTAAGAATTCTAGCAGTAATGGTTCTGGTAAAATTATATTAGGTAAGATTACATTAAATTTAAAATATTAACAATATGATAATCTGTAAAAAAATTCTATTCAATATGAAGATATTATAGCTCTATGTGACAGCCAGTTGAAATTCTTTGATTTCTTTTTTTTCAGTACTTGAAGAAATCAATCTTTATATCCTTAAAGATTTATATTAATGCAAGTTTTTTTCGTTTCCAGTAAGTAACACAAGAAAATGTTATATTCTAAATAACAAAAGACCAGGTTCAAATGAAGAATGCTCTTTGAAATTTGTGGACACTGGAGACATAGGCGAAGTGAGCAATGGCACCGTTTACTATAGAGGACGTAAAGATGATATCATTAAAAGATTTGGTAACAAAATCAATCTACAATACATCGAAAACAGTGTAATGCAGTGCTCCGAAGTTAAAACATGCTCTTGTATTTGGTTACCCAAATTAATGCTGCTCGTTTTATATTATTCATCAGAAACAATCAAAAGCCATGATCTTTCTATACTTATAAAAGGAAAACTAGAAGAAAAACATTGGCCAGACAAAATTATTAAGGTTGATAATTTACCAACAAACCTACATGGAAAGACATCTAAACAGATCCTATCTACAATGTTTGAGAATGATTTGAATAAGCCGACAATCCCTGCAACGCATGCATTCTTAGAAGAACTCACTTCAATGTTGAGAACAACGCTACCAATTGAAGAAATAAAGAACAAAAATTACCAATCAATTGGAGGTACCTCGTTTCTAGCTATTGCAATGTGTAATAAACTATCACATACATATCCTCAACTAGGCAATTTTATACTACCATATTTAATATCCAATAATAAAACAATTCAAGATATTGTACAACTAGTTGAAAAAGATTATTCTTACGAGGAAATGAAATCAAAGAAAAGAACCAAAAAAACAGATTTCAGATCAAAAAGATTAGCATATGCTTTAAGTGAAGTTTTAGAAGTGGATAGAAATCTTGTGGAATTTCAAGAATTATGGAAATTTGATACAGGGAAATGTGTAGATGCATCACCAACATTGTGTCCCTACAAAAAGTAAGTTACAATTATTAACATTAGTATTTAAAAAAAAATATTTCTTTTAATATGGTATTGTGTTCATGGTGATCGTAATATACTAGTAATAAATAACTATTGAAAACCCAAAAAAACATCCCTTTAAAAAGAACTTAATTTCTGAAAACTGTAAAAAGAAAATATTCATCCATTTTTTGTATAAACTTTTTCACGCGACATTATCCCGCGGAATTAAAAAAACAACCTAATAAGTAGGCTATATTTTACATCTGTATCAACGAGATCCTTTAAACTGTTTAGGAGATACGTAGTAATAAACATCCATCCATCCAAACTTTCGCAATAAACACGATACACTAAAAGTAATATATGCTTTTTTATTTCAGTAAAGTGTTTGTAGCCGTTTGCAGTCACTCTGGGAAAATAGCCGTGATCGATACAGAGAGTGGAAGATTACAAGGTCAGATAAAACTGAATTCACGCATAGAGGCATCGATACATTGCTTCGACGGCGGAGTGCGCGGTCCTTGCGGCGTCGTCGGCTCCTACGACGGAACTATTGTTTGTTTCACCATACAGAAATGTCAAGAAATCTGGAGGACGAATGTTAGATATATGATCAAAAGTAAAGCGAGCTACATCCGAGGAGTAATCTATATTGCTTCATATGACGGGATCGTTCGATGCGTTGATGCTATGGTAATAATTAAAAAAAAACTTAAAACAAATGTAATTAATTATATAAAATGTATTATATATAATTATATAAAATGTATATAGCTTAATTAGTAGGTATAATAGTTAATGGATTCTTTATTATCATTTTCTTAAGAATGGATGCACTGCATTATTAAGGCAATGAACTCCAATCATTAAATATTCGTATTGTTATCTCTGGGCGGTGCTTTTATGTTTGTAAAACAGATAATAACAAAACGCAAAACATGACAAACAATTCTGATTAATTTATTATACATTTTTCTAATGCAACTTTGTCACTTAAATCTATTACTATTACTTATCCACAATGGCTGAGTTTTCCTATTTTAACTAAGATAAACTAGTGTTTGACCTATAGTTCTTAAAAATACAGTTTCTTAAACATATGGTCTATGGTTATGAATGTAAAAGGCGAAAATGGTGCAAAGGTTCCATCTTAATTGTGAATACAGTTTAAAAAATATATTTTCATAGAACGGTGAAATAAAACAAACAATTCAAGTGGCAGAACAAGCGATATCAGCGGACACAGTGTTGGCTAAGAACGGGTACATAATGGTGGGCACGCTGTCGGGCGTGTGCGCGGGCATAGACACGCGGGCAAGGCGCGCGGCGTGGCGCGGCAAGCTCGCCAGCCCGGTGTTCGCGCGCCCCGCGCTATACGACGATGATAAGTACGTCGTATTCGCGGAGGTCAACGGTGACGTGCACTGCAGAACTGTAGAGAAAGGCATCAAGGTAATGGCGAAGATTTTTTTATAGCACTTTATCAATCAACAATTGACGGTTTTTTTGGTAATCTGTTCCTGTGAGGCTTTACCGCATGATATAAAAACTTTGTCGTTGTTTATTTGTTTGTCTCCTGCACTAATGAAAAATAATAATATTAGAGCAAAAAAGCTTTTTATTGGAGCAGGAGGCAAACAATATTTTACTAATATAAATGCAAAAGTTTGAATAATGTTAATAAATAATTACGTTAATTTCTTTAATTCCGCGTGGATAGTCGCGGCCGACAGCTAGTGAGACAATAACATTATTCAAACCTGTTGCAGTAATATCTAGCAATTGATTTTGCAAGTCGTTGATAAGATAATGTTGACCGTAATTATTAACATAGATAACTTATGTCATAAATATTATGGATTTATATCTCCAATCAACATTTTCTAGCAATATATTAATCATTTATTTCTTTTTTAAGGTATGGAAATATGAAGGTGCAAGGGGTAACATTTTTTCTTCAGTGTATATAAGAAATTTGGATGCATTAACTTGGCAGTTTATATTTGGATGTCACGACAATGGAGTGTACAGCATCACTGTGAAAAACTTTCGTTCAAGTTTACACTGGCGGACAGAGATGACCTCACCAGTTTATGCTACACCCTGCTGTTTAGATAACACTGCTATAATAGCAACATCAACAAATGGAAAAATGTGCGTGATAAGTGCAGATAGTGGCACTATATTATCAGAATATCAATTTCCAAATGAAACATTCTCATCTCCAGCTGTTTGTAACGACAAAATATTCATCGGATGTAGAAATGACTACCTGTATTGTATTAAATTTAAGTCATTAATATAAAATCTGTAGGATTATTATTTATTGAAATTGAAAAACGATTGATTTTCAAGATAGATAACTGTTTTATCTTCATAAGAACATCTGTTATAAAAATAAAAAGCTGTAAAGTTTATGTTGTAACTTTATTTTTTGATCTTACACAAAACATTTAAATGTAAAGTGAGCATTCAATAAGTTGCAGTATATGATATGGATACTGGATCCAAAAGTATTGAAATGGAATGCATTCCTGATGTTTCTACCAATTGTGCAATCTTTTCTTGCAATGTAAATCTTAAATTATAAAAGCAATCTTAAATGGAGAATAAATTCCTATAAATAACATTCTTATATCATTTAAATCACTTCTGGTAGAAATAAAATTAATGCAATTGGATAATTTTAAATGGAGCGATTTACATACATACATTCTCTATGTTGTTTACCCAAGAACCCTAATAAACAAGTCATTTTATAGCCAGATATAAACAAATGTTTAAATTAACAAGCAAATATACATAGGTAGGTGAGAGTTCACTGCTCCTCCTCTCCCAATTCCACCTTCACTTTGGAGAAATCAAAGTCTTCATCAGTGCCCCTCTTGTAGATCTTTAGTACATCTAGGCAGGTAGTCTCAAAGTGGGTTGTAGCATCATAGGACTCAGATATGAAGATTTGACTTTGGCTCCCATCATCAATTGGTTCATAGTAATCAGTCACACTAACAAACTTCTGCCTGATCGGCCCCAGTAACTCCAAGCCTGGTTTGATCTCCAATTCTGGGTCTTCAGTCTCCACAGTAGTAGAAACCATTGCAATGAACCAACCTTTAGGAGCCACTTGATGAGTGTATGACACCAAGGAAACATAAATATCCGAATTCCTACCCACCTGCTTCTGAGGAATAATTATCTGTGTAGATAATGCATCTTTTGTATTAGCAATAGGGTGGTCTAGAAGACAAATGCAGCGAATAACTTTGCCCTTCCTGCGAACCCTATCGGGCACATAGCTGGGGTCACAGTATACTTGTTTACACTTAGCTATCTCATTCCCTGAGCGTACTCCAACAACCTTGCCATCTTCACCAAGGACTATTTCATCAATAGGCTTATCTAACATGTATGTTCCTCCATATATAGCGGAGAGACGAGCAAATCCTTGAGGCAGCTCCCCCAAACCATACATTGGATACAAGTATGGAGACTTGCCATACCGGGCAAGAGAATCAGAATATAGCTTAATACGATTGATTGTTTGTATAGCTGGTTGTTCAAGGTAATTGTCATCCAAGTAAAGAGCTAGTGCATGACCAGTAAAGTCCTGGGTGTTTTTATCAAGCCCAAAATTGTTATAGATCTTACTCATTTTATCCGTAGTGGGATCAAAACCTTTGTAGGTCCTCGCATCTTGTTCATCGAAATCTTGGACGTAAATAAGGAAATTGCGGAAACGTCTCTTCTCGAACAAACCCATCAGGTCAGATGCCAATGCCTCCTTCTGATCCACCGGCACCTTCGAAATTTTTCCCCCTTTGTATACATAACTTCCTTCTACAGACTTGAATTCCAAGTAGCGGGTTACACCCGTATGGATGAGCAGTTTCACTAAGAGGCCATTCGCCATCAAAAACTTCGGGATCAAGTCCACGTTCCAGTCACGTCCTCGTCCATATGTTTCATCCGGCGACGGTGCATTGAACTTTTCGAACAATTCTTCTAATGGTGTAATCGACGCAGATTCGCCGCCGTAATACTTATTACGATCAATGTGTAATACCTTTTTTCCGGATACCGAAAGCATACCGCTTAGGATGCATTCCTTGAGCCCTGTGCCTAAGACAATCGCATCGTATTCTTCATCCATAATGGTAAAGCTTAAAAACTCAGTAAAACTCTTACAAGATAGAAATATGCAAGCAACCGGGAAATAAATGTCAAAATGTCGGAACAGAGAACACTGGCCAAATATGTCCGCCTACGATGACGTCGACGAAAAACTACCAACCTTATAGTAAAAAAAACACAAAATTCACAGACTAAACAACATATTAATGTCAAAAAACATTAGGAACTGAATTTTTTTCTTATTGTCACACAAATTCAAAACTTTGCATAAACTTTGCTTTATAAAGAACAAAATGTCACATAGTCTCCATATCTATCAATATCTTCAAAAGAAATATTGAAAAGTTTGCTATATAGCTAGCTGTTTATAGTAATAACTAACAGCGATTTTATGCGTAACGTATTGAAAACATCTTATTCTACTAACATTTGAGGTGAGACATACTTTTTCATGCGTCACCACTTAAAAATAGACAACCACAGCAACAAAAATCAAACGACCGCAAGAAACAAGAAACACATCCAGGCACACTACTCATCACTGATCATTGTGAAATACCTATATTAACCTACCTAACTGGTATTTAAACTTTGGAAGTAACTATTCCAAGAAGTATACTTAATAAAGTTTTGTTAATTCTCAACAAATTGTGAAAAAAGGACTTTTAATGTTTATCGAAAAAAAAAATGGGAAATAACTTTAATATTGATATCAGTGTTTTTTATCAAGTTATTTGGTCTTAAGAACATCCCTATCGAAGTGCCAATGAGGCAGATTGTCATTGTCAGCAATTGTTAGATTGTCAGTGTCAGCCGGTCAGTCACTCAGTCAGTCTTGTTTTTGAGTTTTGTTCTGTCTTGTGCAAACTACACACGACTGTTCTCCGTGACAGGATTATTGTTTTATTTTCAAAACTTCGGGACGGAAAATGTTTACACCTTTGTTTCATTTAAAATTCATCCACGTGTTTTGTGTTTTATCAAAATAAAAGCGTCAGTGATGTGTGAAATAGTGAATAGATGATTTGGAACCATATGCTTCGAATTTTACGATACATTCTCGACAAGCAAATAACGGAACAAAACATTCGAAAGGGTGTCAAAAGGATTGCAGTCTTAAATGAGAGCGTTTAGCAAACCGGTCGTTCTTCGGATGAATAAAAATGTCAACAGAAGGAAGTGGAGAGACACCTTCGACGGTACCAAGTTTGCCGGGGGCACCGGAGCAAACGTACTTATTTCCGAAAGCAAAAGGACATTCGAGGTCCGTAAGTCATGGAGGGACACCGACCCTGGGAGGCACCCTCGCAGCACGACCGCCGCTCAAGTCCGCGATGCGCGGCCACCAGCGCGCGTTGTCTCACGGCCAGATCGGCGAAGGGGGTCGCACCGCTCCGAGCTCCGGCCACAGCCGGACCGGTAGCCGTACCGACTTCATTTTGCCCCCGGGCCATCGTGAGCCTGTGCCCGTCAGCGCACAGCCGCGCATCAATTCCCTTCGCGCCCATCACTCGCGCCAAGCCTCGCGATCGGATTCTATTTACACAATCCGGCGTGACTCTGTGGTGGCGCCGTGGCGACGAGCTGTGTTCTGGCTGATGCGGCGACAGCAGCCCGCCGTCGACAACAGACACCTCTCTGTCACACCTAATCATTTGGTACCTGAGAAGACGCCACCGAAAGACCATCCAAATGGACAGAGATGTGACAACAAAATCAGAACTACGAAATACACTCTACTCTCTTTTATCCCTAAAAACTTATTTGAACAATTTCATAGAATAGCAAATGTGTACTTTATATTTATAGTGCTTTTAAACTGGGTGCCGGCTATAAATGCATTTGGCAAGGAAGTGGCTATGCTGCCTGTGTTGTTTGTGCTCGGTGTGACTGCTATCAAGGACTTGTTTGAAGACCGTCGCAGGCACCTCTCTGACAAGAGGATCAACAATTCATTTTGTCGAGTCTACAAAAAGTAAGTTATTTTAGCAATTGATCTTTTAGACTTAATATTAATGGTAAGATTAGCTGCTGATAATAAAAAATTGAACTGCTTCAATACTCAAAATATTAATTGAAATGTTATAAAATGTAAAAACATCTACATTCCTTTGATAATGTGAAAGTGATAATATACACTTTATATTTCTTATAATAACCTGTTTAACTTGTTATCAAGAATAACATAAAAATTACATTTCAATTACAAGCTACAGTTATGTGTAATTGCTGTAACTCATTATGTAAATTGGAACATTGATAAATAGAGTGAGACAACAATAGTCATTGCTTTCTACAAAATGATAAAGCCCTTGAGCAATAATTCATTTTGTAACTTTTATTTTTGCCATCACTAGACTATTTTTGAAATTTTTGTTTACTCTTAGTATTTTGTCATTTCGCCATAAGATATAAATTGCAAATTTTAAAGATAAATATAAAACCACAATAATCTTTATAATATTTCTTCAGATTTATTATTCCAATAGACTTTGCAATATTCATACAAATATTATGTCATTTGTTGAATAAAATGGATGCTGCATAATAGAGATGCTAAATAATAAAATAATGATTTAATCACATTTCAAAGAGGAATAATTGCATTGCGTTCATAATAATATTAAAAATCTATTTGTTATACATGGCATATAGTTAGTCTCAAAGGTTACGTTATTTAATTAAGTGAAAAAACTCCTAAATGAATTTGGGACCTTAGGCAGGAGCATACATACTACGTCCACAATACAACGCAAACACGCCATTATTATCTTATACGACGTATGTATATGCCGAAAAATGCAATAGAAAATATTTTAATTCACGTTTATCTGAGCCTAAATATAATTCTAAACAAATCAGAATTGTCGATGGTTTATTAATTCAACTGCCATAACACCTGTGCAAATATATATTGTTATCTCTTTCAATCTATGAAAAACAAACGGTGATGACTATATACAATAGTAAAATTGTCTTGAAAACCATGATTCGTCACGACCGTACAAGCATTAACGCAAGAAGTTAACTTTATCGACAAATAACGATGGGATAATCTTACGATGTCTCTATTACGGCTCGGTCTTCCGCTATTTTAATATTTAATATGTTGAGAAATAATACAGGGAAAACACTTAGGCATAGTCAAATGTCATCAATAATCTTTACCTATTTCAGTCATGTAGTGACGATACTCATTTAGCTATGAATAGTGTCTAAAGTCAACAAATTACCTTAGAAGAAAATAAATATGAAAGTATGTTTGAAACCCTACATGTTTCAATAAATCAAAGTCAATACTCTGTCGGCGTTATACATGTGACACTTAACTCGTCTAGGACGTTGAACCTCTGGTAATTTAATAATCTAAACGTCCTGCGATGAACTTTTTGATTCATTATAATTGTAAAATACTAGTGAAGTGGCGGCGGGAAAAGAGCGATATAACGCGAATTGTCTCACAAAAGTATAAAAGTATAACATATACTATACTAATGTTATCAGAAGAAATATAAGTAATTAAAAAGATGCAAAAGCGTGTCTTTAATAAATTTGTTGTAAGCTAAAGTACGACTCGAAGTTCCATCATTACACGCTTTCCACAGTTCGCAGCTAATTCTCTATGCCATGATCGATTATCTGCGAAGCTTCATCCATCATAGCGACGCAATTTCTTGCTCAGTACCTTAAGATTACTGTCGTCTTGCATCTCAATAGAGCACTCGGCTGTGCGAACATTTTTTTAATGGAAACGTAAAGAAGAAACTTCTTCGCTAATAATGCGAGTACCGTAATTGCAAGATCACGAAGTCATTATTACCCATTGATTAGTTAACTAGCGGTCGACCGCAGACTACGTCAGCGAAGAATGAAATAAAAAGGTTGGCCAAAATATTTCTATGTCCATCAGCGTCCCTTCAAAATGGGTTCACCCGTTCCGATGAAAGCGATGAATTTGACAAGGAATTAAAAATAGGTTGTCCAAAATAATCAGCATCAGCTATCTTTCCATCAAAGTCCCGTCGAAATCGGTCCACCAGTTCCGAATATAATTATTTACCAATGTATCTACGCTTTGTTATTTATAAGTAACAGGTGCACCGAAATGCCTCAAGAGTTAAATCAATGTATACCTTATTCAAAGGTCATCCTGAATATTTGACGTCGCATTCACTACCTCGGAAATGTAGGTTTTACATTCAGAAGTAAACGACAACCTCGTTGCATAACTGATGTCCGTGTACCTACTATAAAAGAATTCTTTTCGACTGTTTAAGGAACAAGGTTTGATGACGAAGACTTGGATAATGAAAGTCCCTAAATTGTATTTAACAGTAAAACAGTAAATTACGCGGATAATTATAAACTACGAACTATTAATTAAAGAACAATGTTGGCTATAACTGCGGTTAAACCTTATTAAACCATTATCATTAGTAGACAAGACTTGTGGAAGTTGGCTTTTGCTAGATAGAAAATATGCTTTATTGTAAAACTTCTGTACATATTTTATTAACTTTAAGTTGCCAATTAAATTGCGTGTGTATTTGTAACAGTGATTTATATGATAAATAACAACCTTCTGCTCCGCAAAGTCGGCGGATTGAGGTCCTCGGTGCGGTAAATCCGGAAGCTTAAATGATCTATGCTACGGAAATAACCGACACCACACATTGCACTTTAGAAGGATTAAACTCAATCTATCATCAATTATTTATCGTTTGTTTTAAAAAAAAATTAGGACCTCAACAACTCTGGGAAATCCAACATTATTTTTTAATTGGATAGCAAAGTTAAAATTTCGGGCAGTGGCTCGATGATCCTGTTTTAGGTACTCGTATAGGCGTGCAGTTGTATTTAACAGGAAAAAATTACAGTTCTATTCCTATCGTTTGCTAATTCATATCTAAGCCGATGTCGTGTCCAATTCAAATGCCACACAATTTCCGTGTCCATTAATATTTACTGAACAAATATCGAGGGAATTGTAACGGAACTTTTGATGCGGCGCAGGTGGCCTCTTCAAATATTTGATCGCTTATTGTTCGTTACGCCCTTCAGCTTCACCTATAAATTGATTGTAAGAAATTGTCATATTCCTCACAAGTTACCTTTTTCACTGTGGCAACATTATAATGTTCAAAAACTGGAAATAAAAAATGCAGGGTCAAGTGTAGCTACTGATAATTAAATTAAAACTAACTTGAATTTTACGAGTACAAATTTATGAATCAACCAGCACGTAGCGGGACAACGTGTGTGAGTTTTAATATTCAGTAAATAGCACAAATTAACTTTCACTCAAACTGTTCCACTTGGCTTCAAATGATTGCTCATTGTACACGAAGGTCACGTCACTCGGAGGCAGGCACGTTGCCCGCCACGCCAGAAACCCCGTCGAAGTAAATCCAATATTGCAACGAACTCAAGTATTCTCAAGGTTTTTTATGATTCTCTTGGCAGAGATCTTTACTGCACAATGTCAGGGTGACGGCTCTCGCCACGTAATTCAATAGCCTGTCTATATAAATTATTCCTATCATGTTACTTTGTTGAATTTTGATTCCGGTTCGCATTTTTATAGGCTACTCAATAGTTTGATACTTCTTAGATCTATGTGCAAACTTGTACCTGGTACCTTAAAATGTACTACATCATCGGTGCAAACATAAAGTTTCAACCAAGCTCGTATAAAGTTCATTTTAAGATCACTGCTCAACCATTTTCTTACAAAGGCTTTAAAACATTATGATACCGCCTAGGCTGATATATCCAAGTAAAACTCAAACGAGATACTGGTTGATTTTAATTTCCCCCTGAAGTACTCAGAAATTGACAATTCTATATTTTTCTATCAATAACCGAAATTAGTTCAAAAGATACCTGATTGTCCGAGCTTTCTTCACTGTTCTCAATGTGATTCATCAATTTGTCAGCTCAAAAAAATACTTACGAATTGAGAACCTCTTTATTTTAAAAGTCGGTTAAAAAGTATATGCCGTGTATTATGTAGTATTTTAATGATGAATGCGCAGGTTTACAGTAATAAGAGATCGGTCGAGTAATCACGTTTTGTAATTACGGTCCAAGGCCTGCGTATGCATGGTGAATGCCTCCATTGTTTGACGAAAGACAAAAGTGGCGACCGCACGCCGCTCTTGCTGTTTGTCTTATGTGACCCAAACCTTAATAAAAAGTCATGCAGTGACAGTTGTTATTGTTTATTCATTTTGAATCTCATTATTATAAAACTCATAAAAGCCTGGGACCTTACATAAGCAACTATAGAGAATATTCGTTTGTATTTATTAAGTTCAAAATGTAATATCTGATCAAATTATTCAAATATGTTTTGACTGTAAAAGAGGTTATAAATGATTCTTTGAACTTCGAGTTAGTTTTGAAACTTTCGTGTTAAATGCACATTTGTGCCTTTGGCTTGCTCACTAAAAAACAGTTTATAGGTTCTCAATAAAGTAAACTCGAAAGCAGAATTAAGTTAGTAATAATATACCTGTAAATGCATCGTCATGCAATATTAAATAGAAAGTAACTTTAAACGAAGTTGTGACCTCCGACGCAGTTAGAATAACACGGTCGTGAGAACTAATTGTCATTTTGACTAAACATACATTGTATGAAATGTCGGCCAATAACGTGCCGTGAACGTATTATTGACTGTACAGCACGAATGTGATTTATGTCGCCACTCATTCAGTAAATCCATTCCCGCTGAACGACGATTACACTCGTTAATATTACGAAGAGGCGGGGCTCGCACGGTTTGAACTGGGTCATTGGTCAAGGCTACACGCGGACACTAGTTCACGAAGCTTTCGTGATGGGATATTAGCCCTTCACGGCACCGTTCTAAATACCACTTTCCCTCAATAACCACCCAAAGACAATAAGTGAAATTGAAGGTAGATACTAAAACATTAATGGGAATCACAGACATTACTGTTATTTGGGCCAATGTTATAAAGAATTCATTGTTTACGCTGTACTGTAAGCTTCTCTTCGAAGTAGTTTGTAATTATTGAAACTTATCTACCTTGTATCGGAAAGCTTTGTGTTAATGGTTGATTGATTTTGGTAGAAAATATCGTGATTACAAATTTTTATCATTGTATTTCTGAGCCTCCTAACTTTTACTTTTTAATAACGATAACATCATTCATAAAAGAATAAAGAGTTTTTAACTGTTCAGAGATTAAAGTTAAATGATAGCTGTTTCTGTTTCTTCGGGTAGTTCAATGAGATTTTTTCTAAAAGCGCCAAAAGCAGGATTTTTTCTATTTATTTTTCTGACTGACACAATTGAACTAGGATTGCGTTGCGTGCCGTTTGCCTCCGGCTCTCGGGCCGTAAGATTTACTGCGTAATAATGACAGTAGTGGACCGAGGCGCCTCTCACTTGAATACCACAAATTATTTTATACCTTACCACACAACATAACTAAGTGCAATTTAGATTGATTTCAATAGAAAAACAATGAATATAATTTTTAACTCAATCTCAGGTTATTTAAGAAGTTAACTTATTATTATTATAAATAGCAGTAGGAACTCCTCCTTGACCCCAATAAAGTGTAATATAAAGTGCGTGATGACATAAGTTATGTCCATGCTTACCGTGTTTGGGTACTACGTTAGTGGCATAGTGTAGGTTCTTTAAATTATATGCTTTTAGTGTAGTTAACTTCACGATACGATCGGTAAAACCTTTATGTTGACTTCTGTGTTTTTATCATTAGTAGTAATCATTAAGCACATTGTTAGTGCAAATGGTTTGACAATTATTCCCTCGTTAGATTTCCAATATACCGCTTTTGAATTTTTTTTTATTTTCTAAAGTTAACTACTACTTATTTGTGTATCCTCTTTGGTTAGGCTTTACTAAAATTGTAATAGTAGATTCATTGCTTATCTATAACTAACAAAATTTTCCTTTGATCATATTAGCATTTATTAGACCTAAAAGTGCTTTAAATCATTTATGATCGAGGTAAACAGATATCATACATCACAAATGATTTGCTCATAAAAGCTTCAAGGCCAGTTAATCTAGTATGATGGCGTCACTCGTTTATAAACGCTCAAAAAATCTTAACAAATCTTTGTTTCATGGAATTGATCTCAATTGCCACTAATTGTTCTTCAGCTCTGATACATTGTAATAAAAGAGATTGTCCAAGTGAATTAATAAGTGTCTATAAAATGTAGCTTACATTTTTTTAACTTTAGATCTTGGTTTTAGAAGCACAAACATTTAATATAAGGTGACAAATGAGTCAGTACCAACCGGAATTCGTCAAAAAGCGAAGTGTCCATTGCCCATAGACATCCGTTTTGCAAATGCTTTCCTAACCTTTTACCAACAGCGGGAATGCATAAGAGGATAATTCCCATAGCTATGGATCTCATCCCCCGTGGTCGTGGTACTTCACCGCTCGAGTGTCTGTGGCTTCATTATAATTATCAAAAGTAATATAAGAAATTATAATTCTCTTAAATTTTTATTTTCAAAAATGTTATTTTCTTTCAATAAAAATACCACTAGAAGAGTTTTCTCCGCGGAACTAGTTTTATAACCACGTAACTTGTTACAGTTACGCGTGTTATAGCTATTTAACTGTAGAATTGATTGCATGTTTTCCTTCTCATGTTATTTACGAAAATGTTAGATTGGTAAACGAGGTGACATGTAAATTCTACATGGTTGGACTTTAATTTCGTATAATTAAATAATACTTTATAACGCATAATTGAAATGATACTTTTCTAATTTGCAAACTAATATAAGTTGCTAAGGACTAACGAGCATATGACGTCAAAAACAGGTAACAGATTTTCATTCTATAACAAAGGAATTACTACAAAAATGTATAATTAATTTTAACAAAAATAAATGTTATTTTTGAAACAAAACGTTACTTTAATATTTTATCAGATGTACGAAACCATTATTGTCTTGGGAAAATCACTATTATAATTAAAAGAAAAATGGCCATGCAAAAACGTATATACATATACGCGTTATACTTTGTATTAATTAAGTGTGAATTAATGAAGCACATGTCTCATAACTCCGCAGACCTTGCGAGTCGTGTCACATAAAATTTGTTACGGATACACGAAGGTCTCCAACTCCGTGCAATATACACATGTTCACTTTGACCTTCTACAAATATAGTCAATATTACTCCTTTAACTGTGTCCAAATATAAAAACATTTGCACCGATAGTTAAAACAGAGCCTAGGATCTCTCAAGCAATGTCTCCTAAAACATTGTCATTGCTGGGTCAAGTGGTTAAGCTTAAACATAATATAAACTTTGATAACATTTAATATTGCACTTACAAAGTGGGCACTTCTTTTGGTATCATTGACTTGACCTCTAAGCTTACTGAGGCTTTACTCCGTAAAGTTTATTTAACTAAGAACATTTTTCTGTGTTGAATAAGTCTTATTTCATATTATTATAATATGCAATAATAAATAATAATAGTAAAGTCATTATTCACCCACTGTAGTCGTTAGCAATGGCTTAAGACAACTGGTTTTAAGGAAAAAACCTATTCCTATTTGACCTTCAAGTTCAAGGATGCAATGCTAATAGATTAATCTTTAATTATTAATAATGACATCCATAACCAAGTATTATTTATATTACACAAATAACATAGTTTTTAAGCACTAGAAGAATTAAAAAGAATAGTTACCATGCAAGATTTATGGAAGACATTAAAGTAAACACTTGTAAATCGAAAAATAACTGATCTTAGTGATTGTTAAAGTTTGTATCCTATTAACAGTGTGGCAGAGTTACAACTGGTCAGTAAAGTACATCTGTGCAAATTTGCTGGTAAATTTCGAAGGATTCCCAAATTTTTCTCTACGAATAAAATGTTAGACTTATTGATTGTGATTACTTCGTAATTTTACGTGAAAGGTTTTAATTTACGGTACGCTAAGAAAATCAATAGGATATTTGGGAAATAGTTGCAGCGTGTTGGCGGATTGCCACGCGGTCATTCTTATCCACATCGTTTCCACTTTTCCACCACGTCAGATTAAACGAGATGAAAGCGAAACACACAAGCTATTTTTTTAAATAGCTTCCCATTGTTTTCTGACCTATATTGCAAGTATATTAATTCGCACTTAACTATTTTACCATAAATTGCGACATTTGTGTTCCTTATTATTTAAAAAATATGTATGAATCTACCCTTGAGATAATAAGGGTGTTTTACACTATTTAGGGATCATTGTTAGATGCTACTGGATATGACAAAGAAATCTATTTAAAATATATTGATTTATCTCTACTGGTCATATAAAAGGAAAAGGGTTTATTTGATCCAACAGGGACCAGGTCAGTGTATACTGTACACATAAACCCTCGTGTACACAAATCTGTATACGTAACGTAACAATGTTACGCGCACGATATTGGATTTCGCTGTTTCTGCCACGTAATGTAATTACCAGCGTATCTTTTACGTAATAGACTCGAGTATAGCTTCGCAAATAAACGGACAGCTTATCTATGAAACTATTACGATTCATCCTTTAGCTAATAGGAGACGATAGTCACATTTTAACAGAGGGTTCTGTTGGCCATATTAAATCCTACGAATTCCGAAGCGTCACGTATTCCATTACGATAAAGGCGAAATACCGCGAATAAAGGACCCCAACACAGCGCAAGGAAAATGAATCAGTCATATGTATAAATTTAATTGCGGCGATGAGACGATAATATAAGATCCAAAAAGTATTTTAGTTTATTACCTGTCGTTGACGTGAAAAAAGCGTTACGCGTGTTATCGCATATTGTGCAAATAAAAACGTTATAACTCGTGCATGACATTTCTAATTACATAAAATGATTGTGAACGAATGGTTCTAAAAATTTCCGCACTCTCACCCTTATTGTGGAAGCCGTATAGTGTTCATCTGTTCTTGAAGGGTTGCGTGTTAATACACTCAGTATATGTAATAACGCACGTAACTTTTGTTTGTAAACAAATTGTCATGATTTAATGTAACATTAAGAAATCTTCAAGTTTTCTCTTTTGAGAATTAGGCATCATACCTTCCACCTTCTCTATGCATTTTGTATCCCTAGAGTTACAGATCACTTGAATCCTTGACGTTAGATGTGGTACAGAAGGTGAAACTGACCCCCGAAAAGCTTTCGATTCTACAAAACGGAGCAATATTATGCTGGCTCCCTCCCGTAGCAATTTTTTATGAGGTACTTTGACCGCACAGTGGAATACATTTCTAGTCACAAGGTTATCACGTCTAAAATCAGCAGCTAGGGAAGTGCTTTAGTTCAACCATTGTAAGTAATCAAAGAAACTTTTTTTTTTTTTTATATTATAAAGTGGCAAACGAGCAAGCGGCCACCTAAATCCGCCAATATGGCGAAGCGACCGCTGCCCATAGACATCTGCAATTGCAGATGCGTTGCCTACCCTAAATCGACGGAGGAGGAGACGCACATAAAGGGGATATTCCCCCTTCCTATACGTCCCCTCCACCGTCAAATCCACTTTCCCATCCAATCCTTTCCTAATAAGAAGAGGGTGGAACGGAAAAGGGACTAAAATTGGGCCTCCGGCACCACACTCATCAAACGAAACGCGGAATTGCTCCCACTTGACGCCTGTCTTCTGTGTGGTCGTGGTAAAAACTTACTCTGTTCTAGACAAAGTAACATTCTATTAGCGATATCACTGATCTAAAAGTCAAAAATGTATGGCACTTACAATAAGTCACGTGTTTATTCCCATACGTTTTAACACATTTTGTCGATGTTACTGTTAACCGAAAGTCCTTTGTATAGGGGATCGGAAACCGATCTCGGGTGTAAGATAATTACAATTCTTGTCCTCTTTAATGTTTCCGGTTTGTGGGTTAAATTGGATGAAATATTTTATCTTGGTTTAGTTAACTTCACGCGTTTATTATTGCTATATTATGTAAGCAGTTATATCTCTCATTACAATAACAGATTATCTTAATATAATAACAGTAAGAATGCGACTTGTGAGTACAATCAGCCGGCACTAAGTACATTACGTGTATTCACGAGTTAAGTGAATTATTTATCTCTTACATCACTATTACTAGTCCGACTTAATCTTTCAGCGTGTTGTGATACCCAGTGTAGTGGACGGTGTTAGGAAGCCTATTTAATGTCATTACTAATCGGTAATTGTCGGCGTCATGGCCTTGGGTATAATCGACTTTATCCTGGATAGCGGTTATATCACGACTTGTCAAATATTTTTTTACGCTCTCGAGTAGGTAGAGGTTGAAAAGTGTATGTGTCCAAGATAATTTGTTGTCGTATGTTACCAAAAGGATTACCATTTTTGTTAGCGTACCTTTTATTAACTCTTAAACTAACTTAATTTAAAAATCTGTAATGCTTATTCATACTACATTACAAATTGTCAGAGTTTGCTATGGCATGCGATGGAAAAAATCACAGTGTTACGCTAAATATGAGTAATACATAGCCTTATGTTTTTACTTTGTTTTATTACCTTTGAGCATGATTGTTTGTTTATAGTTTGCGTAGGACGAATAGGTGTGGTTTATGTGTATTTACAATTATCACACACATACATTATGTACGTAAACGCCTTGAGGCTCTAAAATTATTTGTCTATAATTGTGAACCAAGTCCTTCAACATCAGCTAGGATTCTGTCACAGGACTATTGAACCCGTTGATTAGATTTACACATTAGAATAAGTATTTACACAACCTTCAATATGTTAATATGGTTTAAAATTATAATTTCACACATTTGTAGGAGTTACTTATTGTATTTGTGTTCATTTGGTCGACTTAAATGTTTGGACTTGATTGGTATCAAAATTCGTTTCAAAATTTTTGTGTCATATGAAAAGCAAATAATATTTTTTAATCGAGCAACAACCTCAAATTAGGTGACATGAACAATTAATGACAATTGGTTATTAATCCCAATGACCTCTTGTTGCTTTTAAAATGTACTAAATTTTTAAATTACTTTACGACATCTTTATTTTATCACCAACTTTATGTTTGGTGTATATTTTGTCTTCAGACTAGATACTTCTAAAGTTGGCGGTGGGCAATACTGCCTGTTGCAATATTGAGGGCAATAAAAAAATAAAAATAACGAGAATTACGTAACAGCTTATTCGTCCCGCTAACAGCTTGGCCGATGCCAAGGTACAAACATACTAGTTAGAGCCGCGTCGTCGCTTCCTCTTGCCAACGTAACAGCTTACCGTGCTAATTGCTACTCCTCCACACTTATAATTAGTGCCCGGTGTCTGCTAATTTTTCAGCACTGCAACCTCGGCCGCTTGTTAACTATGTTTAAAAAACAAGTTTATCCCCCAGCTTCGCTTTAGTATTTACGTATTTGCTTTATCGTATATTAATTACTAAAATTTGGTACTGCATACACTAGGACTTCCATTGCTTCTACGTTTTCGTTACCAACTTTTATAAATGTAAGTAATTATCACTTAAGATCTCAATCCAATTAGATAGAGATTACGGATTTCATTTTGGTATGATCCATGATCGTAGTTCCAACACATCTTTCGGTTCTTCATTCACGCATTTACCAAAAAGTATTCGTCATTTAAAATTACTTTTAAAATTGCCTTTTAACGCCGTCATCATATTTCGCCTCTTACTCATATTTTTCTTTGAATGGGTTACGGTTACATTGGTTACCCAGTTACAGTTATAAGGGTCAGTCGTGTCACGAAATAAAAACATACGGGTATTTTATAGTTTATAGAACGTTATCGCTTCGAGTCGTATGACTTGGAATTTACACAAGACATTTTCTTGTAAAAAAATATCCCGATAAGGACTTGCGGGAAAGTGGTGACGTCAGCTTAGTTCCTACTGTCACCACGGATTTTCCTTCTAAATATCTTTTACTGATACTATAATAAAATAATTAACATTGAACCATGTTACTTGTCTAAAGATTTTTAAAGTATATTGTTTAATTGTTTTACATGCAATTGTATACTTATCTATGAATAGCTTTAATAAACTGATCATTTAGATGTAGTGGCCGATAAATGGATTTATTAAATTTAACTTGAATTCCATCTTATTATAAAACTAACTATTACTGTTTAAATAAGACATGTTAGTTATTCTCATTAAAATAACGTTTTATTTATTGCGTTCGAACATATTTACAGGAAAATTGTAAATTTAAATTATACTAGCATCTAAATATTAAAGAGGAAGATGTAATAAGAATGTGGTGTGTAGCCGTTTCGTTTCTGTTTTTCCTTTGTTATATGCTGTTTTATTTTATTTTATTCATATTATTATACTGTTATATTTAAAATCATCTATATCTTTCTTAATAACTTGATTTGTTAAATTTTTTCTTGAATTAGGTAGTTTCCCCATTGAAAAATCTTTTTCTTGTATAACTTTTATGTTTTGTTATTTGTCTAAATATATTGTAATTTTGCTGCGAAACTGAGTTAATTTTATGTTAATTTTGGTCACGTGTTCCGTCTATTGCAAGCAAAACAAAATTCTTTATAAAATATACCATAGACGTTATTAAAACAACAACGATAGCCTTGCTCTCAGCATGAATCTTTCAACGCAGAAGCGTTTATTTTCAATAACATTCGATGCGGGATATCTTTCGTTTCACGAACGCCTTTCAATAATAATAAAGCGTACAATTGTCAAAATTGGCGATCAATTGATATCAACAATATCAATAAAATGAACAGCTTGCGAAGGTCTTTGCGGTTGCCGTCATTGATTTCACAAGGACCAATAAACTCATAAAGTCTATCATAGTGACAATGTAAAGTAACTATTTAACCTCTAACACTATTTTATTACATAACATCATCACATGATCGTTACTATTTTATCTCTTATATTCTCTGTCATATCCATTATTTATTATAAGGTTAATCCTTACGAGTTGTTAGTTTTAAAATCTTGCTTTTACATTTTTTTTAAATTAAGGTCGTAAGTTTGTCTTCTTCAAATATTAGTATACAAGACAGTGCATCTTATTAATTATAGGATTTAATTATTTATCAGTGACACATGTAATAAAATATGAATATAGGAAATTATCTCGTTTGTTTCTTCACTTTATATGAACGGACATCCCGAACGCGGAATGGTTTGGATTCGAGCCAATGCTCTTTGTGTATCATAATTGCAATTCATTCATACATACTCGTATATCTGTTTTACAAACGATTCTGATTTAAAAAGCAATTTTTTTTAACATTTGTCGTTGCAAATTGAATTCTCTTCGAAATCAATATCTTGAAACGATTTTATTTAATTAGTCTATATAGGTCTTCAAAATGTCAGTCGTTCACCCTCTATCAATTATAAGCGAGTCAACGAGTCTCACTTTCAAACGACCGAATGACGTGCGCAATTTACGGCACTTGAGTTTTTAAAGATTTCTAAATTGTGTTCATTCAAAGGGTATTAAAGCACGGCACTTGAGGTAAAGAAGTCGGTTATACATATTTTATTTACTGACCACATCGTTATTTGCAATCGTTTTAAGTTGACGGTTGTCCGGGACATGTTTCCTTTTAGATAATAAATTGCCGTTTTAAATTTCAAATATGCTAACTGTACATCATTAACTGTAGTTACAAATTATTAACGATACACGATAAATGCTTGTTTTACTACAATTGTTTTATACTAAGATCATAAAGTTAATGTTTTGTATTAGTACATACTAGTTACACAGAGTGGTCAAAGTTACAGTTACAACAACATTGTAGCTTGTGCTTAATTCCTAACTTAATATTCTACGAGTAACTCTATACGGTAGCTTGTTTCTAAAGCAATGCAGGTTTTTGGATAGGTACAGATAAATAATAACATAGGGCACTAAAGTTTAAACTTCAAGACCAGTTAAAGTTAATTCTTGATTAATAATATAGCAACAAACATGTTCTTTACAGAAGTAAAAACTAATATAAGTTAGTATCGCTTTCCAACTCAAAATGGTATGATGTACACAGGGACTTTCGAATCAAAGCCTTTGATGATTACTAAAGCTGTCCCTAAGTGTAAGTTTCTCTTACCGAAGATATATCAAGCTATACTAAGAACTCTTGTTAAATATCTCTCAGTACATCAGCTTGCAACAATTGCAAGGACAAAGCTTGTAGCATAAAAAGTGCGCAGTTATAGAACACCGTAAAAACTAGTTGTAAGTTCCATGAACATTTATGAAGGTTGCTGCTTGTCCGGTTGTCGCCTGCGATACAATAAGAATAGAGCGGCATAACCCACTGAGGCATTGGCCTGTAAACTTCGATCTATACCGTATTGTGGAGTGCGTGAGCTCTACATTAATACAATGTTTTAAAAATACAATAAAACGCAGATCGGAGCTACGCAATTAAACCGTATCAGAACCGCTCATGATTGTGTTTGGCAAGATGGTGGCTCTATGTTTAATATGAGTTAAAGGGAGAGGGAGTTAGTTCATTCAAATTTTTGTGACTTGTATTAACTCTTACTTTGTAGATAAATTTAGACGTATTTAATTATATAAGGGCATAAACTGTTACTGTAGAATCTTATTGTTTCTATAGCGAGCGAATCCTCCCATTGAGCACATATCAGCATAACAATATATTATCCCTATTTTCTTTACTATAGTGAATTATTGTACCACAAATTGTAAATGATTTCCATCAAGTAGAGGTAAAACAAAATAAAGTTTAAAATGCTATAGAAAATTGTAACCGTTATTGGCAGCGCACGAGCGTGCAGCTCAGATTCACAAACGATGCGATCGAAGCTGTGCCAATGCGGTACATTCTTCTTAGAAAGTTTCTTACCGTATCCCGAACTTGTAAACGTCACGATGACGTCAGTTATACGTATATGTTTAGATTTAAAACCAATGTTTATACAATCCATTTAATATGTTAGCATCTGGCAAAGCGGAAATTCGGCTTTTCGATTTACAATAAATACAGACATATGTCCACGGGAAATCTCTTGGTTGATTAGCGATTTGCGTTTGGTTATATTTGTATAAAGGATTATATCAACTCATTATAAATCAATAGAGAAAAAGGAATGAATATCCTTATTGTAAAACTATTGTATTCAATGTCCGACAATAATTGTCTCTTCCGTCTCCAGTCACACACAATGTTTCATTAGATCACAAAGTCACAATAATGCAACATTGCATAGCATTAAAGCCCGATAACTTCACATACGTCTCCATTGTATGTGAATTCTCGACCAGTTGCTAAAAACGACTTTCGACTTCACTTATTGTTAGAGTTTGCTTTGCTCTATTACTGTATTGTGGTTTAGCTATTACAGCACAATGAATGATTTGCATATACAATTGAATATAATCAATCTTTATGTATGACTAGCTTTCGCCTGCGACTCCGTCCGCGTGGTATTAAAAAAAACAAAAGTAAGTAGCCTACGTGTTCTTCCAGACTCTGCTCTATATCTATACCAAATTTCATCCAGATCCGTTCAGCCGTTTAGCCGTTTAGGCTACAAACTCTAACAAACATCCATCCATCCATCTAAACTTTCACATTTATAATATTAGTCAGATGTGGAAGATTTAAGTAAGAAAACAGAACATGCAAAGCAAACGCTAAATATTATAGTATTAAAATGTAATTAATGTGAGATTTCTATATTAATAGTTTGCATTAATTTTTTATACGGAATGTCTTGGAGTTGTACAATTGCAATGCAAAATCTGAACATTACATGTTGGTGAAACTTTATAATAATCTTTGTCACTTCGTTTCAAACAATGTGGTGGCGATTTATAAGTTGCTCTACATACGGTGTAGCGAATTTCTCTGCGCCGGCGCACGCCTAAAAGAAAGCGAATACATAACGGTACGGTACTCGGCTTAATCTCGCACTGCCGCGGATGTTAGAACCCACGTCGCTCTCGATACGTTTTTTATTAAACATCTCCTTAGACTTAAAATAAAATCTAATTCTGAATGTAATACTAGATCCAATTTAATGTTGCATAGCCAAATCTAAACATATTTGAAAAGCAATGAAAACAATAATTATTATTGTATCTTAAAGGAAGCTATGACTAAATAAATCTCCATATTAATGTGTGTCAAATTGGTAATTTAGAACCGTAGTATTTTTGTTTTAAATGGAGGCTTGAATATGAAAATATAAACGATTCAAAATATATTTACCGTATACGATAAAATTTAGTAGGTAATCAACCTAGTAAGAATAGAGTACACAACTCATTTAACAGGCCATCAAAATTCTGGAAACCCTAAATCCTTTCGGAGCACCAAATGCATAATTAAAATGTCACACATCTATTCATAATTTGTTACTAGTATTGATATATTCGTAGTGGATGTTACTTGTTACACTTTTAACTATGTTAATGTATAGTTAAATATTTAGTTAACCATTCAAAATGTTAAAAATTTACATAATTTAAAAAATACCAACAAGTCACGATAGCTTAGTGGTTCGCCTCAAAAACTAGTGACCCCGAATCGATTAGGAACGCTCGCACAAACTTGGAAGGTTTTACTTATTGCTTTGAAATTTAACTTTTCAAATATTTGTTTATCGAATGGTTAACGTTCTTTACATCGGCTGTTAAACTCTATTTAAACAAGGCTAAGAAACACTTTTCATATTTGAAACGAATCTTTTGACTAATATTAACTACTTGCTTAAGATGTTTCGATAGTAACTGCCTTGGTAATCATAGGTGATCTATGATTATGAATAGGAATAAAAATTCCATGCTATTTACATGTAAATTCGAAAACAAACTCAATTCAAGGCCCAAATAAGTATATTTCTAATAAATAAGCATAATAGTTGAAGTCAGAATAGAAACAGTATAATTTGTAAGCAAATAAAGACGACACAAACAGGTGGGCGTGCGGCCGCGTCAGCGAACACGGGGGCGTTTACACTCCCGCGAATATAGCTTACGATACTTGTATTCTGCTTACGTCATCAAAGCTGATCAACATGCAAAAGTTCATAGAACCTGAATAAATTTATGAAAAAGGGCGACTATGACTTAAATGGAAAATGTCTCACCTGACTGCTTTTGTCTACCGAAATATTGTACAAAAACTTATTCACGTTCCTTACATCCTCTTTGAAAAAAACAAAGACAACAAATCATTTTTGTTGGATGGAAACAAACGCTGCGAAACAGCTTTACTCGTAATAGATCTTGTGTTGTTCAGACTCAAGCCGATAATTAAATTACACCATCGCCGCGCAGTAAACCTATAATAAAAGTATTCTTATATAAGCGAATAAGTATTTCCTTATAATGTTAATTATCAAACGAAGCAAAACATTACAAAACCTTTTTCTGCCATTTAAAACAAACATAAGGCAGCAGAACTTGTCGATAAGATTATGGCGGTCTTCGATTCCTAGAAACCTCACTTTTCGCGACATTGTTAAACACGTGTAGTTAACTAAAAAGGAAATCAAACCATCTGATAATATTCAAGGTCGGTAGTTGATAAGATAATGGTGAATCACTTTCGAGTTGTCAAAGAGTCAAATGTAGGGAAATTACGAAAGCGTTCAAGTGGTATAACGATCCCTTGAGATTAAGTTATTGTGTTTGCTTCATAAACAAATGAAAAGATACTTTCCTATAACAGTTAGAATCGTCACATCTACGTTTATAATATTGTAATTACTAATTATTGATATCTCTCTCCCCAAAACCAACTACGCATTCGCAGTTCCTCTGGTGTTGCGGATCACGTTCCCATTGCTCGATTGCCCTTTTCAATTATAAAATGTACATAATAGACCACGACATATTTTTGTATGCTAACTTTTTAAATGATTAATTTGATTTTTCCACATAGATAACGACGTATTTTTCACATTGTAGTACAAAAGAATATAATTATAGTTATTTTCAGTAGCCAGATACGCATATAAAAAAGCCACGTCAATGCAGCCGCGTTAATGGGAAAACCTAGTAGAGTCATTAAAAAGCTATCACAGTATCGGCAATCGCTGTTGGCTGTTCCGCCTACATTTCACACTTCAAGCTCGATGAACGCTTAGCAATGAATTAAGCGATCGACATTTCAGCATTACTATAAGGACATTTAATGCATTTTAAACATTTAAATATTGTGTGAGTAATAGAATGCGTCAATGAATACTGCGATAGATTGAAATGGTTTGGTTTGGTTTGGAAAATTTGCGAGAAAGTATTCGTAACGTTATGGACAAAATTTATTACTAGCTGTTCCCTTGCGCCTTCATCCGCAAAACATTATAAAAACTGTATTTTATTGTTTCAATTTCGTAAAAGAATTGCAATTTACAATTGCAAATGTAAAAATTCTAATGCTTCATTGACAACGACGGCCCTTGACGTTGATTGTATTTCAAAAGGTACAGCTTCAAGAAATGAATTACAGTAAAAGTTCTCATATTAGGCGGATTATGCTACCATCACCTAGTGTGGTTTCGATTGTAATTACAAACCCATGTGGCTTATCTCTCTGACGACCAGCAACAATATGGTATTCGTATGCTCAGTGAGATATTTCATTTGCAATTCAATAAAAAAATAATCTCCAGTGTTGTTTTGAATATGTTACAAGTTGTTTAAATTAAACAAAACATAAATTTCGTTCATTCCACGAAGAATCCTTGCGAATTATTTTTAATGTTCAAGTCAAAAAAAATAAACAAATGCCGGAAAATCTGCTATGCGATTTTAAATATGGTTAGGTTATGGGTAAAAATAATACCTTTTCATACAATGCCAAGAATTTTATTTTATTTATTTTGATCAATATCTTGTTGGTTTCAACCATTGTGTAGACGTTTATTTTTAACCAATTAAATCTGCGAGAAAAACCCAAAACTACCATGAAATTAATGTTTTTCTCGATCCGAACGTGTTCGTGTTACAAACTCTTTTTTTTTTCCATTTACCACAAATATTAAAGGCTTAATGTTAAGTAATTGCCAAAGATTGCATGACTTGAGCAAAACTATTTACTATTTTATATAACGTTTCTGTGCTCCAACTACGTTATAATCTTTACAACTTGGATTGTTTTATTGCAGCTTTATGGATTACTTTGCGTCGTATATCATGATGTTGCTTCATCTAATACTAGTGTAAAAGTATTTGAATAAAAGTACGCACAAACAAACCAAATTTTCTTAAATACGGGCAAGATTAAATTGTTCTTTGGTACCTAATGTTAATACTTGACAGCAATTTTATTGTTGTTATAAAAAGGTAATGTATAGCAGTTGTTATTTGTAGATTGTTATGAAAACGCAAAAATAAGTACTTTCGATTTTTCTTCAAGTCGTAATGGACGACAATTGGTTAGTGCCCGTAATTCGTCTATGGAGACAGGAACGCTATTCTACACCTCTAAGGTGCCGATCGATGCCTTAGAGGTGTAAGAAGAGCGTAATCTAACTTGCACACATAGACCTTATTGCAGAACCGCTAAATTCTCTTATACTTTGGTACATAACTAATAATGTTGGATATAAACGTGACCACAAACTCTAAAGACCTTACTTAATAGAGTCCAATCCTAACATATCCATATTCATTGCAAGTAAAACAATTGTAACCTAAATCAATCAAGGAAGTTTACTATCGTATATATTTCACTTTATTATACAAGTCAATCACCTGTCTCCATATGTTTGACGAACGTGACCCGCATCGTAGGCACTCCGCGCTTCAGCCAGCCGGAGCTCTTTAACACGTTCACTGCCACCGTCTTGCTTTTTCGCTCACGGCGGATTTGTATGTTGATTATCTCATTGCAACACCGACTTGCATATAACTACGACTTGCACACGTTAGGGTTTATCTGTAACTTTTGTAAATTCATTCAGTATCTTTCTTATAATATTCTTATCAATATTACTGGGAGAATTATCGTCAAACATGTGGAGCCTGTATAAAACGAGAATAATTATATGGTAGTAGCATAGAACGTGTTAATGTAATACTATTATGCAAATGAACAATACTCAAGTTTAATGTTTACTTCAATACATTGATGTTTAACTTGATGACTTATCTCATTTGAACCTAATGGACCGCTTTGTAAGATAAGGAAGCATTTCGTTACAATATTACAGAACATTGTTTAATACATTTTCTTAACCACTGCTGTTTTGTGTTAATTGGTGATTATGCACAAGGAAGATTTTCACAGACGTATTGTGCTTATGACTTGGACATAACGACGAATGAGTCATAACATTCTATCATTTACAAGTTATTCTCTAACTAAAGGAATTTAGAGGAATACAGTATAATTAGAATTAAGATTGACTGTATGTTAAACTTAATAAAAAATCGCCAATCAAAGCGCTCGATACTTTATTGCCATCAGTCAGTTTTAGAAGATGACTATTGACTCTGTGATTACTAGCATTAAAATAAACGTAAATAACAATAAAAATCAACGTAGTGTACCTATTGCATATCTAATTGAAGACGTAGACTGACTCGGGATAATAATTAAAGTCATTGCTCGTCAAGGTCAGTAGATGCAAGATTCAAGATTTTATTGGGTCGTAAAATAAATTCAATTTTATTATGGTGTCATTGTTATATCGAATAATAAAAAAAAGAGTTATTCTCGTTGTACTGAATATTAAAGTTTTTACTTCATTTATATCAAAGTTTAAAGTGGTTTTATTATTTTTTATGAGTATTTACCATTAAATACTCATAAAAAAACTCCATAGTTTAATACTTATTTTTTTATAGCCTCTAAAGTTTTGCATAATGAGTAAATTAATCACAGTTATGTCACCACAAAACAGTTTTATTGCAATTCCAAGGTCATATATACTTTTAAAGTGATCTTATTTGATTTCATTCTAATAATAAACCAAACAAAACACTGAAGAACGACCTTCTAAAATTTTAATAGTAAATGTGATATTAAATCCGTCTAATTAATTTCCCGAATTTAAATAAGTCGATAATATAATCACATAGTACCTTCTCGTGTATGCATCACTACGATCACGAAGACTTCTTTAACATTTAAAAAAATGATATAACCTTCCGTGAATTATACGTAAGATTAAGAAAAGCCTTTTGGGATTTATTCCATTGGCCTTCGCTTAATTTTCCACACTGTCCTATGGGTGTATTGTGTACTGTAATATTTATTACGTCAGTTTTTCAATATCAACGTTGTCCAGCGCTGAACATAGACCTGACCATAAATCATAATACGTAGCAATTGACCGATGTAATTGACCCCTTTCGATGTACACAGAACAGAGATGTATCTTTGTGCATTCAAGTCATCGATATCGACGTTATCGATGTTTATTAATCATTAAATATCGACAAGGACTCACATTGTTGTTTTAGTTTTAAGTTACTTTAATTATAGTGTTTAATCTCAAAATCTTTTAAAAAGGACCTTTTATGCTTTTAACCTTACTAAGGTAGACAAGATACGAGCAGTATTGATCCATTCTTTTCTCAAAGTAAATGAGGTTCGCACATCATTGACACTCTCACTCCAAATTCATTACATAGTAGGTATCAGTTCTAGGAACTTGTTTCTAATTTCGACGTGCTTACCTACACTAGGACTTTTGACATAATTGACAATATAAATGGTAGGTTATCGATATAACAAGGGACACTGAAGACATCTATCATGTCTAGTGTAAGGCCGATAGTGAGCGTCGGCCTTCAAACCGCCGTCACCGCCGGCACGGTCAGCTGATGTAACGACACACTTTGTGTGCCCAGCCTTTGGCCGCTTAGACCGGGTCGGAGAAAGTCTGCACCTACTGTTCTCTTTGTCGCAGCCCATTGTTTAGATTTCGATACCGGATGTTACGGGTTGTTTGTAGTTTAAGTTAAAGATATACAAAGAACAAATATGACAATCGTATCGCTAACCTCACGACCACATCCGATGTTACTTTCGTCAATTCGGTAAAGAAAAAAGACGGTAGAGCGGATGAACATTTCCCAAACGAGTTAAATAGTCGTTATATTTGGAATAGAAACTAGATTTGGTTGTAGTTCCAGTTTGATATGCACCACTAGCCAAAACGGTAACATTTGTTTTCGTACGTCTTACGCACAAAATACTTCGACCTTTTCCCAACTTCCCGGTACGTCGTGGCCAAGGGAAAAATAAATATTTAGTATTGTCCCTTGTGTGTATCCTTGGCATTCGATATGTTGGAAACACGCTGGCGCTTTGTTATTGCTTGCGGGGAATCCCCCCACCATATTTCTCGAAAGGCAACGCATTATTATAATCGCCGTTTTTATCTACATACGTAACATTCATTTAAGCGTGAATTTCGAATGTTTAATAAATATTTTTTATCTTTCAAAGTAAATATTCCTTGATATCTTTCCTTGTATTTTCTTATGCGTAAAATGGTTTTAGTAAAATGACAATTTATGCAATTGTGCGTATTCATTGATCCTTTTACTGTATGTTCTGAGCTGTAAGAAATCAATTTTGTTAATTTACATAATATCAATGTTTCAGCCTGACCTTTGAATTATTATCAAGAGTCATAAACTTTTTATGTAAAGTAAAAACTTTAGAATTTAAAAATATCGATTTTTTGTAAAGCGCAATAGTTATAACAAGAACAAAACAATGTAAAAAAACGTGTGGGCGACAAACCTAAATTATATGACGATGCCGAAATAAATGTTCTTGAAGTTTCCTTGACTTCTTTATTAATGTATGCTACCTACAATTCACTTATTTAATGCATCTTTTACATGTGTGTGTTATTATTAAAGGTAACTCTATGTTAACCAATCGGAAAAACTAGCCAAGAATGGTGTTGAAATATATTCTACTCTTTAACCCTTGTTTAACTTGGTTTTGTTAATTACTGCGTAGTCGTGATCCTATCGCCCATTTATTTCTTTATTCTTAAATATTAGGTAAAACTGGTATTTTTCTCGGCTTGTCTATGTATCTTGTGATATAACCAAATTTAAACATAGAAACTGTAAACTGTGTCAAGACTGTGCCGACCGACATTGAGCAGCGCGCGCCGAATTCGCACAATTTGTGTATAACATTACGAATGACATATTGCATAGTCATAGTTGGTTGTGTACTAAAAAATCCGTGAGAAAACTCGACGATTACATAAGTACTAATTACACCAACTATCAAACCTGGCAGGCAAAGGATACAACACTTACGCTTTAATGCTATAATCTAACCTCGCAGGGACATTTTCATACAGTTAAATTATAGTGACATGCAACATCTTTAAAAGCTTTATACTAGATAGTGGTAAACAAGTCAGCGGTCATCTGGTACCGCCGAAATAACGATCATTGAGATAATATGCAACAAGTAAAGAATCGCAGTTGTCTCGCTTCTCTTTAACGGAAATATAAAAACGGCTATACACTATGGTTAAGAGTACAGACATCCGATACTCGTTGGTTTAAATCCTGCCAATGTCTATTGTGAAAAAAATGCAAAATATTATACGAAAATAAGCTATCCAAGGACTGCCAAAAACGATACAAAGTCCATATTGTGTGCAAATAAAAGCGTTTTCTTTTTTTAAGCTGAAACAGACTAAAAGCTATGTTGTCATAGTTTACGCATTTTTTTTATTATTTGTTAAGCCAGCGCTTGACCACGATCCCACCTGAAGGAAGTGACGATGCAGTCGAAAGATGGTACGCGCTAGCTTAATAGGTAACTGTTAACTCTCCTTTTGAAGGCCCCCACGCCATATTTGGACGGGAAAACTGAAAAACGAAAACGCATCCACAGGTGCTTTGGTTTGGTATTGCCCAATAGTGCTACAGAAATTGTTACTTTCATGTTTCAATAGACACAAAGATTAGTTACTATTACAAATATCATTATAAGTTATTAATCATTTACATTTATGTAAATAGCAGTGAGTCCACCTATGGGAAGTGATATTACTATTAAAGACAATGCACTGTTATTGTGATTGTTCATTGAAGACGCAGTATGAACAATTGTAACTGCTATCCAACTAATACTAAATACATCTTGTTTAACCAATATCTATTTTATATTCTAATCAATCGATTTGCTATCGTGATATTTATTTACCAATAAAATTATGCGATTTTATGATATTTCTGATAGGTGTTATGTACGTCTCGTTGACCTTCACGTTATGAATTTAAACGTCGTCAGGTCGAAGCACTAGTCACATGATATCGGTGCACAAACGCATGCTTTGTTTACCCAATCTTACTTAAATACCAATTAGTATAATCAATAAATAGTGCGTCTTGTTCATCGTTTAAATGAGACAAACGAACAAGTATTTGCTTATATGTTTAAGTATTGAGAGACTATTTTTGAAAACTGTCGTCTACTAACAGACAAATTTAAAAAATGACAAGAACATTTTTGTAAAATTGGAAAACTATTCCTTCTATTTTCATTGCCAAAAACATAAAAGACAAAGGTGAATTCCAAAGAATTCATGGTGACGGCTTCATTTCATTTATTGATGGACGGACGTGTGGAAAGATATCAGTATGAGATGCGCCCACGCTTAGTAACATATTGCCAAATATACACGGAACATTGGTCCTGTATTCCGATGCGAGATAGAGTACAGTAAAAGTCAGCGTCATCTGTACCGCCGAAATAACGATCATTGAGATAATATGCAACAAGTAAAGAATCGCAGTTGTCTCGCTTCTCTTTAACGGAAATATAAAAACGGCTATACACTATGGTTAAGAGTACAGACATCCGATACTCGTTGGTTTAAATCCTGCCAATGTCTATTGTGAAAAAAATGCAAAATATTATACGAAAATAAGCTATCCAAGGACTGCCAAAAACGATACAAAGTCCATATTGTGTGCAAATAAAAGCGTTTTGTTTTTTTAAGCTAAAACAGACTAAAAGCTATGTTGTCATAGTTTACGCATTTTTTTTATGACGACTTAAGATTTATTACATGCACTAATTATATCTAGTAACACTTGAACATTAATTTTAATCCACAACCTATTGGGGTAATAGCCCTCAAAATTCGACTACTAAAACGTCTTTACAGTTTTAATTTGGGCTTATATTTTTGAATAATGTTTTCACTCTTTTTATACAAAGGATATTTTATGTTATTTGTTACTTTGGACACGAACATATAGCTGAATATTAAATTAAAACATGTGAAAAACAGAATTTTATCGTATTTCTGTATTGTGAGACTGATTTTTCAATTGATTTGCTATCGTGATATTTATTTACCAATAAAATTATGCGATTTTATGATATTTCTGATAGGTGTTATGTACGTCTCGTTGACCTTCACGTTATGAATTTAAACGTCGTCAGGTCGAAGCACTAGTCACATGATATCGGTGCACAAACGCATGCTTTGTTTACCCAATCTTACTTAAATACCAATTAGTATAATCAATAAATAGTGCGTCTTGTTCATCGTTTAAATGAGACAAACGAACAAGTATTTGCTTATGTGTTTAAGTATTGAGAGACTATTTTTGAAAACTGTCGTCTACTAACAGACAAATTTAAAAAATGACAAGAACATTTTTGTAAAATTGGAAAACTATTCCTTCTATTTTCATTGCCAAAAACATAAAAGACAAAGGTGAATTCCAAAGAATTCATGGTGACGGCTCATTTCATTTATTGATGGACGGACGTGTGGAAAGATATCAGTATGAGATGCGCCCACGCTTAGTAACATATTGCCAAATATACACGGAACATTGGTCCTGTATTCACGATCGATATAGAGTACATATTAAAAGTCAGCTAATCATTGAAATCGTCAATTGTTTTTACTAGGGCGATTATGGTTCTTTGGTCAAATTTCTAAGGACACTATGTACTTTCAAAACTATTATTTTTTTCAATTACTATATTTACACAATAATAGTGTAGTCTAAACGTGAAGCGTGCGGCACGTAGATGTACTACACTGACATTGACACCTCCGACACTGCCAATGTCACTCCTCCACGGTTTTTATACATTTTTAAATATGCAACGGCCAAGAAGAAATTATAAATAACTCGATCACCAGAATGAAAACAAATAGAATGTTGTAGGGTGTGTCAAATGTAATCGTAAGAACTTCGCAAAATTTCGGTGAAATTCGAACAGCTGTGAGCGTGAGGTTCAAGTGAGGGTAGGTGGTGAACTCTAATAAGTGACGGTACAAACGACACAGTTCGAACGAAACCACACCCGTGATTCGCCGAAGCAGCGTTGGATATAATGCTAATGCTATATTTATACAATAGTGCACGACAGAGTCCCGTTAAGTGATTAATATTCTATTGACTGTGTCTTTCAGATACGAAAAAAGTGTTTATTCTATTGTGGTTAAAACTTTCTCCAAGACGCTGTTTGTTACTGTCACAGTATTAAAATCTCTGCAAGCGATGTTATAATTACCACTATTCTGTAGTATGGTCATACAATATGTAGGTAGATTGGTAAAAAAAATATAAAAGGTCATGATGAAATTTTCTCCTCTACTTTTCGTCAAACAAAAATACGTGCCTTTATGTGATGGTATTACCTACTGGAAAAGTCCCTAGGTTTATTTCCACGGTATGATTCAGCGTTGTTTATGTTCCCCTAAAAGTGCTTTATGAATTCGTTTCATGATCGCATTGCATCATCGATATACACCATTAACGACACGTTTCGTCATCCGCGGCGATACCATACAATACGCCCGGTAGCGAATTCCGATTAAACGTTAACTAGTAAAAGTTTAAACCAGCAAGATTTTGAGATATAATACCGTACCACCAAAATTTTCAAAATCAACAAGAAAAATTTACAGAATAGCTTTACAACTTTAATGGCCTGTCCCACCACTGGCTGATAGAGGCTCAGATAGTTCAAAAGCTACATCACTGTCAGATAGAGTACCAAAATCCGATACTTCCATCACATATTTTATAAGTTGGATTGTTATCTAACAATTTACAAGAATTGTAGGACAGGCCCCAAAGCGAACATTATATTAGGTCAGTTTACATAATGCACCAGTACGGATATAGAATTCCAAACTCGAGTTTGAGGTCGCCACGCCGTACAAACTCGTTGCTACCCTCATGCCAAAAATCTTCGGTGTAGGTCGTCCGGAAGTGTAGATATTATCGCAAGGACACGCGGAAATGTCGGCCCATTTAGTGCGGTAAGTCAAACAGAACCGCCACAAAAGATCAATTCCAGTGCACATTTCTAGGCATGACTTGTCTCAGTGTCATGACCACTTCTATCTACCGTAATATCTTTATTAATCACTGGTCTTATAGAGGCTTGGTCATTTTTAGATTTACTGATAATTGATCTTTGAGATTTACTGATAACGATCCGAAACTTATACAACTTTTTAAACATAAATCTGAAGTACGTTACATTTTTAAAATTAATTATTATTGTAATGATATTGCGGACCCGTGTTAAGACCTTTATGGTCGACCTGATTTCATAGGTCTGACATTTAGAGCGCTATAACGAAAATGACGTCTGATATTTTGGTACAAGATATTTACTCGTGAAACAATGATTGCAAAGGTGCGTAATTCAGGTGTCAATTAGAAAGCCTAGATCTTCAAACATATTTAGAACACAGGAGTACGAAAACTTGTTATAGAAGGACTTCTTCCAAGGAAAGACCATGACCTAAAGGGTTGAAACACGAGTTGTTTCTGTAGGCGTTCCCTCACTAGAAGTGAAGCTTTATTAATAGATCTTTTATGTCTTCGTTTGATTGGGCAATAAACGTCAAAGTACCTAAAGCCATTTAGTGGGCGTTGTAGGGAAGGACAGTGTTTGCTTTGCAATTTAATTAAACGTCTCCCATGACAAAGCGTAATTAATGAAACTATCAACCGATCACTTTACACGGCGTCCGCTCCGGCGGTTGACAACTAAATTTCAGCGCCTCTCAACTCACAAGAGAGTGCACTAATGGTTTAATGGAACAATGCATCAAGTTTCAACCAACAAAGGCCAAACAATTTCTGGTAATGCGACTAGTGTGTGTTTGTAACAATTTGTTTTATTGCAATAGATTGTTTTAATGTTAAATTTTCCATATTGGAATGCATGGTGTGTTTAAATCGTTTAGCTTGCAGAAAATATTCCACCTGATAACGTGTTTTATTGATTTCTTGATAGACAACGGTATATTTAAAACGTGATATCATTTCCAATCAATAATTTATTCAATTTTCGGTACTGCGGTGGGTGACCTGATTGTAATAGATTTTATCTTTCCATTATAGCTTTGCATTAACGTCGTCGCCGAAACGATGAGACATTTTGATATGTGTTTTCACTTGTCATTTTACTAGTATTGTCACGATAATTACCCTAATGGATGGATGTTTAACACTATTCATTTGTAGCTTATTTGTAGCTTTTTTGTGACTATCCTGAAAAAAATAAATCAAATCAATGTTGAGAAATGCTTAATTACACTTAATACTATAAATGTGAATTACAATATAATTATTTCTTGGCATTTCCGTCAGACAAAGACATAGCTGAGCATTAAAGTATGGAAAAATAAATATCTGCATGTAATTTAAATCGAAAGAAGAAACCTAGAATACGTTGCTAATTATTTTTGAATGGGATAATTGTAAATGAAACAAATTATGATATTTTTATAATACATGTTTTATCTTGCAATAAATTCCAGTAACAGTATCGGAACCGCGGCAACCTGGTTAATGAACATTGCACGGTATTACGGTGTTTATTTGACCCAGTGATAAGTGCTATTTTCGTTTGCGCTCCATTTACCGGCCGGAAGCACTTGTAGATAGCGTTGCTGTTTCTTTAATTGCAACACAAGGTGCAGTGTAACTCGTATTCAATCTGTGTTTTTCCCGTATACTAGGAACTTTAAACAAACCTCATACCCGTGGGTTTCCTCTCGTCCTGTTTTGTCTCAGTATTTTTCAAGAAGAATATAAAGAATGGCGGATTAGAATAGTATGTTTTTGTATCAGTGTTTTGCCAGTGGAACCGCACAACTGTTTTGTGATGATAATGAAGCTTTATTATGGGCTTTTTGAAAGCTGGCGTACACATAAATAAATATGTTCTAATGTCACGTAGATGCAGGAGATTGGAAATACGCACTTACTCATGCGTGTTTCCTCAAATATGTATAAATGTTGAGGCAAAAAGTAAAAAACTTCGTATTATGCCTGTTTTCCAATGAAGACGTTTAACTCAGAATACGGCTGCGAGCGGGTGTAGTGTGCGTCAAAGAATTCCTTATCGTAATTCTTGCGAATCACAATCTAACATGCGATAAATCTGCGATTATCATAATATAATAATATCGTGGTCGTTCAAACACCATCTTCACGTACACATAAGTAAATATTCAGTCAGTATTATGAATGTTTATTATTTAGCAGTAACAATGCAACTTACAGTTACAGTTACAGTCTATAGTGTAGAGACAAATTGTAATGAAAACTAAAAAAGTTCAAATTATATTAAAATCGTTTTGTTCCCGTAGATTGCGACGTTCTGGATTGTTTGAATAAATGTATACTAATTTATCATGTATTTTTACATGATATGTAATAAATATTTATATATTCATCTGTTTGTATGTCCTAGCGGTCGTAGACCTCCCTGAAATATCGCCGGTATGATTAAGTTCTGAACTGAATAGAAAATGTTTTCTTTGGCAAGATCGTTAGTTCTTTTCTACAAAATCGATATCAGAGGTCTTGTTCTTATATGACGTCATTGTAGAAAAGGCTTCTGTACCAACGCTAACAAGTTTTCCTATTATACAGGCCTTTAGTTTCTCCAAAATATTGTTTGATATGTGATCATCTTCGTTTTAGCAAACTGTTTTGTATGACTCTAGATCAGTGGTTATAAAAAATATTGTTTTCTGTTGTTCATTTCTCAATACATATTTGGCAAAAGCATTTCTATTTTTACAACGAACTAAAACGTCGAAGTTAAATTACATGGCATGTTTGACAGTTCGTGATCTGGCTTTTCTCCAAACGGCTAGGCAAAGTTTGAACTTTCCAATGTTAGTATAGACCACGAAGGTTAAATTTAATGATTTGAAATTTTGTTTTAAATCAGTATTTAAAACGATGCAGTCGTCGTTTATAATTTAAACTTAGTTATAATTTTCCAAACTTTAGCAATGCAGAGGCATTTATACCAAAAAAATTATGGTTTGTAGAATTTGTGAACAACTTACTAAGTAACTAATAGAAGTTATAGGTTTAATGTTACATGGCAGTCACCATTAGGCACTATTAAAACTAACTATTGTAAAATGGTATACCTTTCATTCTCTAGTCCACATAAATCTAATCAAACGAATGAACTTAAGAGAACTACACAACTTAATATGTAGAAATATTACGTTAAAACACATTATTATGGATATCACTTGTAAGGTGAATGTCTTTCTCGTCTCGCCGCTAAGTGAAATTCCTAGAAATAAAACTTGCACCAATCAAGTTTCTACGTAAACAACTCTATTGTTAAGTTTATATTGCGAATGACTCAGCTTATTGCCCATTCCGGCTACACGCGGGGATAACCGCCTTGCTAGAAATGTAAAAATACAGTTATTTTATGTAAATAGGCGCATAAAAATTTCTTTAGACGTACTATGAAAGGGGAAATGTATTCGTACAGTGGTTATTTCATTATAAAGTGTGTTACTACATCGAAAGCTTCCTACTATTAGCCTTGGATAAAGCTCACATTGTTTGTGTACAGCAAAATCTCAAGGCGACCAGCTTTTAAATGTTACACGTAGTGTTTGCCTAGAACTAGCGACCTATATTTCACTTTCAATATGTAAAACAAACCGTTTGTTCCCGATACCGTAGCTCTGGAATATTTAGCTTTCTAATGGAAATAATAAAATAAATAAACTTGTTCTATACTTTATCCCGTTAGCATTATAATTTGCACCAATCTCGTAAAAATGTTGGACAAGTCCAAGGCGAAAAAAATATTTATTTGAATAATGCATAAATTTCGCCAGTTTTCAACCCAATATTAAGAACCCTGATATAATATTGTAAAAGTCGTACGTATAATGAATTCATGTGAAAATAATCAAATACAGCTGTCCAAACAAGCATGTCGAAATACTAATACGTCCATGAGTATTGCACGTCATTGTACAGTCGGCAAGTGAACATGTTCCGTGTGCAGACGCTACACGTGATTCACGCCTTATCGCAAAACTACGCGGGCCAACCTCGCCACTCGCCACACGAGCTTTGCCCGGAACTGCCTCTTCCAATACGGTAAATAAGTGCAACACTAAGGTGACAATCAATTAAGATTTTTAAAAATGTCCGTCACTTAGAATTTTTTTAATAAACATTGCGACTAGGAATATAATTATAGTACAATTACTATAGCTATAATATCATTATCGTATAAAACGGAAGGATAGATTTTCGGTTTAACACAAACCGAACGCATTAATTATGCACAACAATAAAACACAATATGGAAAAATTCACAATAAATTTCGACGTTGTCACCCTAGCATAGTGAAAGTATTGGTTCCATCGTACGGATCACTTTCTTTTATCGAATCTTGCTTAATCTTTTACCTGTTGCGTCGACCGCTAACTGTTGCGGCCGTCGAGACTGGCGCGATAACATCGTGTTTATATGTTAACTAGTTAGTGACTGAATGAATGCTTATTGTGGTTGTATAAGCCAAGTTTCTAAAGCTTAATAAACAAAGCTTAAATTAATTTAAATGGTTAACTCTATAAAGGACTAGTCTGCAACTTTGCAGAATGCAACTCGAATTATATTAGTTATATCTTTGTAGTTATATGCAATCAATGTCAATACTTTAGTTTGAAACGAGCTATCGCCTGCAAACTTTTTTAAATGTGATTTTCGTTATCAGCAACGCAAATACGTCATCATCCCGAAATCTGGAATTTTTCTTTTGATATTACAAACAGACTCCAGTTTTATTATATGTATATAGATAAAATAAAACTTATTAAATGTATCGATACGGATATGTATGAATCACTTTGGTGAACATTATCATGCAATGACATTATTGAATAGGACATAATTACTCACTTCGTTATACAATAAGATAACTATTGTTTTGTATAATTTTGTTTGAACAGTTCAAACAAAGCTATATTAAAAACAACAATACTGATACAATTATCTATTACTATACTTTAAAACTCTTTCATGCATGAAAACAATGTTATGGCAATACTTTTGCTTAGATCCTGAAGATACAAAATAATATTAATATAAGACAAAGACTAAAACAATCATTGTAACTAGACATCAAATGACATCTTTGAATACGACGTATACTAATTTGTTATCCTTTTCCCTCAGATCAGTAGAGCGGTATGTGCGAGTGAAATGGAAAGAGGTGCGGGTTGGCGACCTGGTGCATCTGTCGAACAACGAGGCGGTTCCGGCGGATATGGTGCTGCTGCACTGCTCCAACCCCGCCGGCGTCTGCTACCTCGACACCTGCAACCTGGACGGCGAGACCAACCTCAAGCAGCGCATTGTCGCACCCGGATACAGGGAAAAGGTGAGACACAAATTGCTCACTACATAGGAATAGACGGATACCGTATTGTACACGGGCATTAGAACTGTTGTCTGTAAAAACGTGGACAAATTATTGCTCTGTATTTCTACTATTATAAATACTAAGCATTAATCATTAGATTTTATCAGTAAAATAAAAGTGTACGTTAAGAAAATTTATCCACAATTTTGTTTAAAGATCCTTATTTAAAAATGTGCGTTGACTAGGTTTATAGTTCTATAGTTGCATGGGAATTGTGTCTGCGCGTTGCCGACGTCAAGTGACCGTAAACAAGTCTATTGTCCGACTTGTAGCTCACAGACTAGATGACCACTGGACCGTTCATCTTAAATTACTAAATTTACGTTCAACGTCTTTTTATCTGTTTTCATAGTTTAACTATACTATATTTACATGGTAATATTTCTTTTAATCAAGTAATTATTGATCATAATTAAGCTGCTCTTTTTCTTTTCAACATAAAAGTTATTGAAACATTGAACATTTAGTAATTAACCACAATATTTCAAAACCTTAGCTGAGGTGCTCTGTGCACTCATAAATTAAGCTCCACCCTAGTATTCTTGTCATATTGATCCAGTTAATCCAGTAATGGCCTCAAAGATTATTTTTAACTCGGCTGTAAATAGAAGCCAGCCTTCCGTAACGAAATATAAACTTATTGAATTTCATTTACAGCATAAAGACTTCTGCCCTCTGAAATTCAGAAGTACAGTTGAAGTGGAACGACCGTCGACCAAAATATACAGATTTACCGGAACGATTTCACATCCTAACGGAATTCGAGTCCCTCTTAATTCAGAGAACCTATTACTAAGAGAGTGCACCATTAAAAATACGGACTACGTTGAGGGTATCGTGGTGTACGCCGGACACGAGACCAAGGCAATGCTGAACAATGGCGGGCCGCGCTACAAATGTTCGAAGCTCGAGCGCAAAATGAATACCGATGTGATCTGGTGCGTGCTCGTGTTGCTCTTCCTGTGCTGCGCCGGCGCCGTCGGCTGCAAGCTGTGGTACGATCACTACAGTCCGCTGCTCTACAAGGTCACACCCTTCATCACTTACGCGGACAAGCCGGCCTACGAGGGCCTTCTGATATTCTGGACCTACATCATAGTCCTCCAGGTCATGATACCGGTATCTCTCTATGTCACCATCGAAATGACCAAACTGCTCCAGGTGTACCACATTCATCAGGACGTGGAAATGTACGACCCGGTGACCAACACCAGGACGGAGTGCCGAGCATTAAACATTACCGAAGAGTTGGGACAGATCAATTACTTGTTCAGCGATAAGACGGGCACGTTGACGGAGAATAAGATGGTGTTCAGGCGGTGCACGGTGGGCGGCGTGGACTACGATCATCCGCCAGGCCCGCCCGCTGAGCCTTCGCCCGACCTACCGCCCATCGTCACGCCCATCACCAAGGTGTCGCCAAACAGGAGGATGATGCAACACATGCAGGATAACAACGACGCTCAACATACGCAAAAGGTATCGCCTCTACGTCATTTCATTGTACTCAATTCGAAAAGTAGATGGTTATTCAGCAATGTAGTAATGTATTGTTGTGAATGTTGCAGGTGCGCGAGTTCCTCCTGATTCTGGCGGTATGTAACACGGTGGTGGTGAGCCAGCCGCACGTGGACGCCATGCAGCTGAGCGGCTCACAATCCGGCGGACACTTCCCCGCAGACCGGCCCGCAGACCGCCCTACGCGCTCCAACGGCACACTGCGATCCAACGACAAGTGAGATAATTCTTTACAAATCAGTATATTTATATCAATGTAAATAAAATTAGTTAGATTAATAGCCAAGCTCATTAACTTAACACTAAGGTTTTTTATCACTATTTTTCATTTTTGTAGCACGACTTTAGTTTTGCGTGTATTAAAAGCATCCACTATCTGCTACAAATCTTTCATACAATTTGTAAGCTCTTGGCATTATTATCTACTCATTTTCAACATTTCTACCCTCATGAATAGCACCGGCCCATATCATATGTTGTTAGTACATGAAGAATTGAATTGTACGCATGTCAGGTACGCGCGGCTGACGGAGTCCAGGTCGACGACGCCCTCGCCGCCGCCCTCCACCACCTCACCGCTGCGCATCCGCCTGCCGCGCTTCCCCTTCGGCAGCCGCGACGACACCAGCAGCGAGCCCAGCACCTCCGCAGACTCACAGGTCACTACTACTGTTATAAACGTGGTCATATTGCCCAATTTTTAGAATGCAATTTTATTGTTTAAGAACTAAACTGATGGAATGAAGCAAACCACCACTGACTTTTTTCTTTTATGACTGGTCAGGTAGCGCGTTTCGAGGCGGAGAGCCCGGACGAGTTGGCGCTGGCGGAGGCGGCGCTGGCGTACGGCTACGAGCTGCGCAGCCGCGCGCCCGACGAGGTGGAGGTGGGCGTGCGCGGCGAGGTGTCGCGCTACAAGGTGCTGCGCGTGCAGCAGTTCGATTCCAACCGCAAGTGCATGTCCGTCGCCATGCGCCTGCCCACGGGACAGGTATATACCGTTGTTGACTTATTTTTATACTTTCCGCCTACCTAGTTCTCATTCAAGTGGAAGTATTGCATATTTCTATGTTAACTTTCAGGTGATCCTGTACGTAAAGGGCGCCGACTCTGCGGTGCTGGGCGCGCTGACGCCGATGCGCGCGGGCTCGGCGGAGGCGGCGGCGTACGAGCGCACGCGCGCGCTGCTGTCGGAGTACGCGCGCGCCGGACTGCGCACGCTCGTCATGGCCAAGCGCACCATGCAGCCCGCGCTCTGGGAGGAGTGGCTCGCGGGACACGCGCGCGCCTCAGAGATAGGCGAAGGTAACAGATTCAATGTATCTAATGTGTTTAAAGTCGATGGTCGCGAGGGCGTGTGTAATAGCGGGTTGGCGATCAGGTCGCGAGAAGCGCATCCGCGAGTCGCTGGCGCGGCTGGAGAGCGCGCTGAGCCTGGTGGGCGCGACGGGCGTGGAGGACCGGCTGCAGGAGGCGGTGCCGCGCACGGTGCGCGCGCTGTTGGACGCGGGGCTGGCCGTGTGGGTGCTCACCGGCGACAAGCCGGAGACCGCCATCAACATCGCATACTCCGCGGCGCTCTTCTCCCAGACCGACCGCCTGCTGCATCTCATGTCCCGCGACAAGGTATGCATCTATACATATAAGGATATTAAACTGTCTGTATGTATTATTGAAAAAAACTGATAAAGATAAACTAACGACTTCGACGGGAAAGTAGCTAATACACGCGGGAACGTTACGACTACATTATTTTTTAAATTGTACTTTGAAGAATTCGCGGGCTAGCGCTAGTGACAACTCACAGTGTACCTGTGCAGGAGCACGCGGAGTCGACGATCAAGAGCTACCTGGAGGGCGGGCTGGCGGAGGGCGGCGGCGGGCGCGCGCTGGTGGTGGACGGCCGCACGCTCACCTACATCCTGGACCGGCGCTCCGGCCTCGTGGCGCCCTTCCTCTCGCTGGCCAAGCGCTGCTCCGCCGTGCTGTGCTGCCGCGCCACGCCGCTGCAGAAGGCGTACATCGTCAAGGTAACATAGATATGTTAACAACTATAAGGATTTATCGATATAACACCTTCGCGGACTTGCATATCATATTTGATTCGCTTAAACTTCTAGCAATTCTATCGGTATGACATTAATTTTAATCCAGGCTCGAAGGACCAATAATTTTTAATCCAAACATAAACATGGGATATTATGTTTATTGCAGGCGGTGAAGGAGGAGCTGGGAGTGACGACGCTGGCGATCGGCGACGGCGCCAACGACGTCTCTATGATTCAGACCGCTGATGTTGGAATTGGTAAGACACGCTTATTTCTTTCTTCCCTAGAAATGTTTTCTAAACCTTCTTCATTATATTTTCGATAGTTTTGAAGGCGATTTTTTATTTATTTATTTATGTTGTGTGTCAGGTTTGTCGGGACAGGAGGGTCGGCAGGCGGTGATGGCGTCAGACTTCGCGCTGTCGCGCTTCAAGTTCCTGGAGCGGCTGCTGCTGGTGCACGGCCACTGGTGCTACGACCGCCTCGCGCGCATGATACTATACTTCTTCCTTAAGAACGCTGTGAGTTGCTTCACGATACTTCATTAATTGTTGACAAATACCAATATGTACTTGTAGAGTTAGGGCCATTTAATAATTTAAAGTATAAGAATAATATTGTTTAATTTATTATGAAAGCTTCCATTATTACATACTTATGTAGATGTTGTGTTGTTCATGTGTGCAGACGTTCGTGTTCCTGGTGTTCTGGTACCAGTTCTACTGCGGCTTCTCGTCGATGGTGATGATCGACCAGCTGCACCTGATGGCGTACAACCTGATGTTCACGGCGTTCCCGCCCATCGTGATCGGCGCGTACGACCGCTCGGCGCCGGCCGCGCTGCTGGCGGAGCGGCCCGGCCTGTACGGCGCGGCGCGGCGCGGCCTGGCCTACCGCGCGCACTCCTACTGGGCCGTGCTGGCCGAGTCCGTCTACATCAGCGTCGTCATCTTCTTCAGCGCCGCCAGCGCCTACTGGGACACCGACGTCGACGTCTGGCTCTTCGGGCTCGCCAACATGACCTGCTGCCTGCTCGTCATGCTCGTCTACGTCGCCATCGAGACTCGCAGCTGGGTTAGTTGCTCTCCTGCTCACAACTGATAGTAGCGTCCCGTCACTGTGACATCTGTCAATGTCATTCAGAAGTATTAAAGACTAGCTGTTGCTCACGACTTCGTCCGCGTGAGATTAAAAAATATAGCCTATGTTACTCACTGATAACGTACCTTTTTAATGGTAAAAGATTTTATGAAATCGGCCCAGTAGCTTTTGAGTTATTTCAATACATAAAAAAATCTAAAAATACAAATCTTTCCTCTTTATAATATTAGTATAGATAGTATAGATAAGCGTGCCGATTTTGGTGGGGATTATTACGTTGTTAAAGTTATACTATTATCTAAAACTACTATGCACTAAGACCTGCTTAAGAGCTACTTTATCTAAAAAATATGGTTTTTGTAAGGTCCTCCAATACATTTTGTATTGTATTACATGCAGCAATTCGATATGAAACTTGTAAGTGGTAGTGTTTCGGTGTGTGTACAGCACAGTGTGAGCACAGATACTAAATATATAGATTCAATATTATTTTTTTTGAATCTTCAAAACTACACTGATTGGAAGCACTATTTTAGTTCATTGATATAAAACCACGGATATTGATAAAGATATCCGTGTTTTTGTACCATAACTATGTTAACTTGTAGCTTCTAGCTTTTGGCCACGACTTTGTCCGCGTGAAATGAAAATAAAACATACATAAATAGCCTATGTTCTTCCAGACTACGCTCCACATCTATGACTTCATGGAGATCCGTTCAGTAGTTAATACAAACTCTAACAAACATCCATCCAACTAAACTTTCGCATTCATATTAGTAAGATAGTAATGGTGTGTGTTGTGTCAGACGGTGATCCACGTGGTGGCGCTGTCGGGGTCGCTGATATCGTTCTTCGTGCTGACGCTGATGTACCAGTCGGTGTGCGTGTCTTGCTTCAACCTGCCCTCCACCTACCGCGTCATGCACCACGCCCTCGCAGACCCCATGTACTGGCTGCTGATGCTGCTCACCACCGTCGCCGCGCTGGCGCCCAGGTACTCACACACACACACACACAAATATCTCTAAAGTGTCTCTCTTTCACACACACAATTCACTGCTAATTGGTTATTTGTGAGAGGCTGAGTTTGTCAATGAACAAGGCAGTTTTTCCTTAAGTGGAACCCCGCGGATTTCCGCATCTGTGTTTCCTATAGTTAGCTGTCTGTTCCAACAATTTTGTCTTACGAGACAAGTGAGAGAGGAGATTGATAGGTTTTCATTTTTATTGATTACTAGCTTTCGCCCGCGACTCAGTCCGCGTGGAATGGAAAAAAACAAAAGTGAATAGCCTATGTGTTCTTCCAGACTACCCTCTACATATATGCCAAATTTCATTGAAATCCGTTCAGCCGTTTAGGCTACAAGCTCTAACAAACATCCATCTATCCATCCATCTAAACTTTCGTATTTATAATATTAGTATGAAGTATGATTTCGACGTTAATATTTTGACATATTTTAAAAATTAAATTCGTTTAATATGAAGAAAATAATGAATGAGGAGTAAAAGATGTTATTTTTAAAGAGATTGTAAATATAATAAAAAGGAGTGAGACATCATTTTTTTTAAATTCGACGGGTCAGTCCTACATAGTATGTCCTGTGCAGGCTGGCGTGGCACGCGGTGCGCAACTCGGTGCGGCCGGGCGCGCTGCGGCGAGCCGTGCTGGCGCGCCGCCGCCGCCCGCGCCGCCTGCCCTACGCCGCCACCTACCACACCACCAGCGCCTCCGCGCACGTCTACAGGTACATCGCTCACACTAACGCACACTGACATTAACACCAACTCTCAAACAGTAGAGCTCGCTTAAATGCATCATTTTTTCTTTTTATATACCCTAAATTGAAATGGGTAGTAAATTGAACATAGATGAAGGGAAAAATATATTTTTTTAAATAGTCTATTGGGTATTGAAGAAAAGACTGATGTATATATGCATCATCATGCATTTAAAGGTTAACATCTTCGCACGAATGGGCCAGCTCGCCTGGCCTACCACGACCACACAGAAGACAGGCGTCAAGTGGAAGCAATTGCGCGTTTCGCTTAATGATTGTGCCAGAGGCCTTTTTGGCCCTTTCTGTTCCAATTATTTTCTTATGAGGGATGGGAAAATGGTTTTGATGGTGGAGATGCATAGGGAGGGGAAACATCCATATTCTTGCGTCTTCTCCGTTGATTAAAGATTAATTGTTTGCCACCTTAGCATTTTAAAAAACTCTAACTTTACTCTTGTACACAGTTGTAATGTTTTTGTACTGCGTGCGCAGGTCGACGGACGAGGACGGGCTGCAGAAGACGCACTCGGACGTGGCGGCCATCACGTGACGTCATCTCATCTTATTTAATTTGAACCCAGGCTGTGATCTGTCATTAGAACTATTTGTATTATAATTATAGAGTAATATATTGTGCTTTCGTACCAATAAAGCGGGACCAATGCGTCAGTGACGGGCCGACGCACTAATGTTTATAGTTAGTGGCGAGCGACGACGCGCCCGTTGGCTGGACGACGCGATTTACACGTTTAAGTTAACTTATCTAGTCTGTACTGTACCTAGTGCGGGCGCGTGCGGGCGCGTGCGGGCGCGTGCGGGCTCCGCAAACGTCTCTTCTCTGCCGATACTGTTCGCTGTGAACGTCGTAGTAAATTGTATCCAGTATTGTCGCAACGCTTACCTAACGGCACGCACTCGGCGATACGAAACTAAATCGTACTTATGTTAACCGCTTCTTGTGAGTTTAGAGGAGTTCGCTTGCCCCACGCAATCAGGGTTCGTCTGCGTTCGTTGTCGGATGGTTTTCAAACAGGCAGTAATGCGATTTTATGTATTGCATTAATTTAGTCATACTAAAAACAGTTAGAGGCCATCCTGCAACGAACATGCAGAATATATTTGTACACTACAAGTGTAACTATTAGTGTTCATTGTGATTTGGAGTGATAGTGTAACAGTGATCGGTGATATAAATCAAGTATTTTTATATATTGTGGAGCTAATCTTGTCCACGTATTTTGTTTAAATCGAGCCCGCTGCCTTGCCGGAGACTGGACGATTTCAGGTTTCATTGCTGTCTCAGGGGCAAGAAATACACTCAATATTCATCTCATCTCAATACCTCACTAGATGATAATATAAAACAGTAGGGGCCTGTCCCACCATTGGCTGATAGCGGCTGATAGCTTAAAAATGACGTCACTGTCAGATAAGGTAACAAAATCTGATATTCCCATCACATATTTTACACATTCGATTGTTATCAGACAATTTACAATTTGGTGGGACAGGCCCTAAGTTATTAAATTGCCTTAGCCTCCATTCGCACTTCAGGCTCTTAGGAAATTCATGAAACTTCGCTCGTTTACCATTTTTGTTAACCTTTTGATATTCATATATTTTAATTTATATTGAAATAAAACACGTTATTTTATGAAGCATATTTATTTAAAAGTAAAAAAATGTATGAATATAAGAAAGTGCCTTGTCCGGGCGACGCGTCGCCGCGTAGTGTATTTCTTGCCTAGCACTGCCTTTTGTGACTAGATGATTCCTATACAAATTACTATTTTTAATACTATTCCTAGTTGTACATAGTGACAAATTATATATTTCTACATGGGCGATTGTTACATGTATAGTAGGATATTTTTTTATATAAAATAAATCTTTGTGTAAATAACTTGTATGTACTAAGACTGTTGTTTATTTTAGAGTTTCTAATTTGTTCTGTTAAACTGAATTAGTGTATCGTGATGGAAATGTGTATTTTCCAGTCAAGTGACGATCGCAACGCTGGAGTGATTTCACATGTTTCTATTTGTATTTAGTAACTTTGTTTATATCTTGCCATATATGGTGATTTTGTTCTTTTTGTAAATGTCGACAATTTGAGAATGGATACAATTAGGAAAGTATATTTGTAGAATATTTATTAATGTGTTTGAAAAATCTTCATAATCAAGGATTCAACTGCTTCTTGTATTTGGGAAACAATTTAGATTCAACTAATTGTAATTGCAAAAGGCAAGTGAAAAATTACTTAAAAAGAATTTCACTTGAAAGCCATCGCGCTTGTTATTGTATACGTTTTGTGGAAATAGACATATCTAGAAAATATTTCATTATAATTTATTTTAGCTTATTGCCGTATAATAAACCGGGAAATAACTTGACAAAAAATTATGAATTTGCAAGGTACTTAAGTCTTTTTAAATAAAAAAAAATGACTTAAAAACATTAATGCTATATTTTTTTCAAGATATTTGCCGGTAACCTTACTTAGCAGTATTTAAAATTGTGACTAGTCTTTTGTCATCAAGAGTTTGTAATAGCAGAGTTTCTATTGTCGTTAAGTTATTGCGTTCAGAGATCTTCCATGAAAAGCATTTTCTACTATTGTAACACTTGTAAAATTATGTTGCCATCTCTCTCATTCTTATTGAGGAAAACAGAGAACAAGTGTTAGAGAAGTAGTATTTATGGTTACAATGAGATTGTTGTCTATGTGTCAGGGTTACCAACATTTTTATTAATTCATTTAATGCGTAGGTTATGACCACCGACATACAAGTTATAGAGGGAAAGCCATATATTTATAACCTATAGATATCTAAATTTTTTGCTCAAACATTTTTAAGCAAAAAATTTAGATTTAGAAAAACTTTCTTTGTAAGTCTTTTTTATGGGTAAAATATCAGTGTAGTTATTTGCAAAATGACACTCGAAAAATTAACTGTTGAAAAATTGTATGATATGCTCCGTCTATAGGTTATATATCTATGGGGAAAGATTATAAAGTTTTAAAATTATACTTAATTTTTATCTTCATTATTAATTGCTATAATTGGAATCAATGTATTATTTTATATTAAAATAATTAAAACGACGAAACTGCATTTATGTTGTGATAATGTTAAAAGTTGCATATTTGAGGGAGGGGGGGGGTTGTGTATCGCAATGACTAGAAAATACAATTTGTCCGTACGTGTTGTTTTATAATAATAACAAAATATTTAATTTCATTAAAATTGTTTTATTTTTCGCAATCCCTACATTCAATCTCTATCAAGATTTACGTAATACGGCAATTGCCTTGACCCGTTTTGTTTTATAAACATAAACAAGATAGATTCATAAACACCCGCAATAAATTTTAAGAACATAGAAAACAATAACAAGTTTCATAAATCATAAGCACCCTTTCGAATTACTTTAAACCTATGCTTAGAGTAAGGTTTAAAATCATTTTAAGCCAGTGAAAAGCCAAATTCAAAATCCACATGGTACCAATTAAATTAAATACTCAAAATTTCGTAGTAAAAATTCATTCGAAAATGTCCTATTCTAATCTCGAAAACACAATTTATAATTAACAAGTTCCAAATTTTTGTATACTTGTATACTACCATCGTTAGTGACTAATAAATATGAATATTACTCATATAATAGTTTCACGAATACAAAATAGGACATGGCATACAAAATATTACAACCAACCTCTTTCACAACGTACAGTCGCGGAAATTCGCAGTGTTCCATTCTCAGAAAAATTAACTTATTCCTTGCAAAGAGTCAAACTTCGCCAAAATCTGACAAATAACCACTTAGATAATAGTGAGTTGCGCAAACGGCGGTATAATAAAAAATAATTAACCTGTACCACTCACCGCCTTTTTTCTTTCAGACATATTTAAAATCTGTATCCCATTAGATATTCCGAGTCATCACAATGTGTATCAAACGTTCAAACGACTAGCTTTTAAAGTGGAACACCGCCAGTTTCCCCCATTGTACATATAAATATTTTTTTATGCTATCAACGAAACCCCTCGATATCTCGATATCATCGCAATGCGAATCTCGAATCGTAAAATAATATCAAATTTGTAAAATAAGCGAAAACATGTCTTAATCACAGCACAAGTTTGAGTATGGCGTTGGGCACATCCATGGTGGGCTCGTCGACGAGCACGAGGTCGAATGTGTCGAGGTAGTTGTGCAGGTTGGCGCGCGCGTTGCGGCCGAGGAAGCCGACCTTGAGCACGACGTGGCAGTGGTCCATGCCCTGCGCCATGCCGGCGTCGCCGATGTTGTCGCCGAGCAGCAGCACGTTGCTGCGCGTCTGCACCAGCGAGAAGTACTCCGTGTCCTTGATCGCCGCCTCGTTCTTATTGTACGTGTGGATCACCTCCCCCTTGATGCCCACTATCGTGTCTGACTCATCCATTGCCAGGAAATTTGATATCACCTACCGATTTATTTAAGAATTTCGTCAATAATTTCTTTTAACTATTGTATTTTTACTCTGTGTGAACAGTTGGCGATGATTCAAATAAGAATATGAGTCAATGTAAAAATTCTCAACAGAAGTACAGATTTCAACAATGTGTGCGTAAATATCATTTTCTGAGATTCTAAAACTATATTTGAAAAATATCTGCAATATTAAACATATGTTTTTATTTGAGACTTTACTTTCATAATATGGTGCAATATCATGAACATTAATGGATGAAAGAAGACATTTACCTTGACGTGTGGCAGGAGAAAGTTCGCGGCCTTGAGCGCGGCGAGCACGGACTCTCCAAGGCCTGCGGAGAACACCAGCACCGGCACCTGGTGCCGCTCACTCCACAAGATCAGGTCCTTCACACCCGTCCTTAACACACCAGTATGCATAAAAAGTTTAGGCCACCATATTTTTGTCCTTGCAACCTTTGCAGTGGTCCTTACTTTCATATACTCTTCTTTATAAAATAAATAAATCTTAGATTTCCATTCTAGACATTTCATTAGTGGTTTTTATAGTTGCTTAGTTTCAACAATGCTATCGGATTTTTTTGTAATATTACAACAATGAGAAACAATATTGCATTGTGTTACCACATTACAAGTTGGCCAATAGACAATGATGAGAAAACATTTGACATATTTATTATTTACTTTGTAACTTACCTAAAACATTCCACCATTTTGTACCCAATATCCATTAACTCCTGCTTAGGAAATTTCATACCCCTAAAAAAATACAAACATTATAGCTGCTGAAATTAATATATTTCAAAAGCCAAAATTTACAACAAAAATTTATTGAAAAAAAAATTATACATTCAGAAGGGACTGTGTGGAGAAAGAAAATTAATTAAAACATTATGCAATATGAAAAAAAGAAAATTGACCTAAAATAAAATAACAGTAAATTAATTAAATACCAAATTTGTCATACAAAATAAGGGCAAATCATAAAATCAGGTTTATTTAAGTCTCAACAACTACTTTAAACTAAAATATTTTTTTATATATCAGAAGAAGGCAAACTAGCAAGTAACCATCTAAAATTGGTAAAATAACAAAGTGACCTCTGCCCATAGAAGTACACTTACTGCAAAAGTTTGTGTGCTGCCTGATACCAATCAATCATATGCTTTGTTTTCTCCTCAATGCTCATAACGGGGTCTACTTCTATTGGCTTATATATTGAGGCCAGCCTAATCTCCTCATCCTTGTAGTCCTGAGGAATTGATGGACATTCCCGGAACATACCTGGAATTATAAATAACTTACTGCTTAGGAAACACTAGTATATAGTCATATTTCTGGAGATCACAAGCAGCACAATTATTTTTAAGGCTACATAAAGACAGTCTAAATATGATGTTATAAAATATTTTAGAATGTTTACTCAATGAATCTGTAAGCTTTTATCAGTTAGGTTTATAAGAATTACTTACCAAAACTAGTTAACACCGATTTGCCATTATCCATTGTATGTCTGGTCAAAGTGTGATCGAAATCAGTCACGATCTGCAGCATGCTGTTCCCATCTTTGATCATTTTGTTCAATTTATTTAATAATTCCTCCTTGTTCGGAATATGGACATTATCTTTATTTAATTCGGGTATATCGTCAATACTTTTCAATAAGTTAGTCTCATTATTTTGACTTGACATGGCTAAAAGCTAAACAAATTTTATAGTAACAATAGAATTAACAATTTACATTAACTAAAAAATACTCAATAAAATGAAAATCACATGACAGAAATACATACCGGAGTGACAATTTAATGCTAAAACTTTAAACACTACAACACTATCTTATTGTGATAAAAGGAATTAAAACCGTTGTACAAAGACGAGGCTTTCACTCATAGATTCCAATAGGATTGCAATTCAAAGAAGTCGAATGCTATCAATATAGCCTTGTCCTTGAAAACAGAATTGAAATTTGAATTGAAACATTTGACATTTGTGACATTAGGAAACATTGGCTGAAGTTACGTAGGGTTGCCATTTATGGTATAACATTTTCAATTTCAATTCTTTTTTTTTGTTATAATTTACATTTTTATGTCGTTAAAATGATTCAAAATATAATTGAAAAACATACTATTCTGGTCACGTTTTGTTCTTATCAACGTATTGAACACATCTGCAAAGTAGAGAAAACTGGAACTTATATACAATCGTCGCCTCATCATCATCACCAAGTTGCATCACGATGTTTTCCTTCACCGTAAGAACGTCGGGTAAACGATGTACATGTGAAATTCGAAAATGATATTGGTACATGGCGGGATTCGAACCCACGACCTGTAGATTATTTATAAATGTTTATATTATTTTACAATAAAATAAAGGCTTTGTTCAACCAAATGATTTAGGAGAACGAAATGTGCAACTAACATGTAATTTGCTTTTATTACGAAAATTAAGTAGTCAATTGTATTGTTACTATTCAATTAATGACTATTGCAAGTCATAACTATCGATAGCAATAAAAGTCATAAATGCGTTCTAAAAGTATGTATATTTTATAATATTTTTTTGTTATTTCTTTTCATGCCATTAATAACTGATAGAATTTTAACAAGGACAATATAGCAAACATTTATACATATATTGAAGCACACAAATATATTCCAAATGGCAAAAAAACAAAAAAATTGCAAAACTTATAAAGCTCATTCACGTCTTTTACCAAAGTTGTGTGGAACATAGCTAATACTTTTACATTCATTAAGACCCATAAATATGTCGAAAACTTACAAAAATTTATCAAGGAATTTAATTTTAAAAAAAATGTTTTATTTGTAATGTTGATATCATTTGTATCATGGTTTGACTTGTCCAATAGTTAATTAAAGAAGAGGTTATATAGTTTACAAAATCATGTTTATCCATTGTTTTCCATATGTATGTACGATATTATCTATTTATTTGCTAATGTTATTATCATCTATTTTCAAAACAACGAAATTTGGGACAAAAAATGTCAAGCTTCGAAAATAACTCACATATGGATAGAAAATCAAATATTTTTACTATTGTATGTGAACACATGTTGCGTATTTAACTCACAGTTAACTACCACACAATGAAAGGAAAAACCTATCATTATCATTTCTATAAAAAAGAGATATAATTACAACACAAAAGTACAAAAGTTCCCCGATTATTGTAAATAAAAAAGATTGTGTTACATTTAACCAAAATACCCCTTAAGCTAAAAAAGTTATCTGTACAGTTGAGATGTTAAATTGGCGTATATATAATCATGAAATAAACTATTATTCATATAACAAAATCACATTTCGGGTTCGGCCACATTCACTGGCGGGCAGTTTCACAATGTACTTCATACAAAAGCTAATTATTTCAATCTTGGTCCGGTTCGTGCGCGTCGTTACTTTCAGTCGTCACTAATTCGTCTCTTCTTAGTTTTCTTTTTCTCCATTGCTTCCATACGCATATCCTCCAAATCCTCCATAATACCTGAAAGAAAAATATAGTAAATGAATTGTATGTAAAAAAAAACAATTTTTAATAAACTAATTCGCATTTTTTACACTTTGTCTATGGTAGTACAGTATTACCAGCTAGATGAAATAACAAAAACATCTTTTCAAAGACAATACTCGTACACAGAATTCATTAATTTGATTTCGGATGAGTTATTAGTTAATTCTCAAATATTTGCTATGTTACATAACAATGTATTACGTATTTATAATGTTTACGAGTTCTATCATAATATTACGTACCAATTTTCTTGCTAATGTACTCTTCTCGTTGTTGTCTGGCGAAACTAGATTCCATCATTGGATCGTCGTCGTCGTCCATGTGCCGATACCTGGTGCGAAAGAAAAACACAAATAAAGTAATCGAATAAGAATAAAAATGGTAACATCTTACAAATATAAAGACAATCCAGAGTGAAGCAAACTTATATAGACTTACTTAGATTTGTCGTAACCGAATATCTCTTTGATGTGCGTAGAATAATCTACGTTCTCATCTCCGTCATCGATAAAATCGTCCATTTCTGAATCGTAGTCAGACTCCGAGTCCACCGCACGACCTAAAACAAAAAAAAATAAACATTTGTTATCATTCCAATCTATCGCAATGATCTTGATAAAAAGCCTACACTTAAGACACACCATAGACAATAGCCTTAATTATATAACTCTTATATTAATTCTAAGATTAATAAATCTTAGGGGATAGTAAATTGGTACTACAAGCCCATATTACAAAAATTTAAACCAATATTAACATTCAGCAAGAGCTAAAAAGACTTACGTTTCTTCCGCTTCAAGTCATCAGGGCGAGGTTTTCTCCGCACCTCGCCGGGCGGGAACTGTCGGCCGCCGTTCTTACCAATGGAGTTAACATGCTTGTCAAAGTCGAAGCTGTTTCCTACACTGGGCTTGCTTGGTCCCGCAGACGACTTTGGATTTGGCACTGCCTTCTTGTCCTCTGGCCTTTTAGCCGGCATTTCTCTGCCGGTTTCTTGCAAGCGTTTGGCACCATCGGGCCTCACATGCCCATTACTTTTGCTCGGTACATTACTGAGCATTTTCTGTTTAGCTTGTACAAGTTTATCCCTATCAATCCGTTGTGGTAACTCTTTATTCATCTTAGGCGCAGGTTTTCCTTGCGCGCTATAACCATTGCTCTGTCTCGTATCGCCACTTTTACTTGGAATCGATATCTTCTTCTCTGTTTGATTTTTATCTATCCGATATGTGTTTTGACTCTTTAAATCTATACTTTTCTTCACTTCTTGTTTCAGTGGCTGCTCTCTAGCATTTAACTTCGACCTATCTACTGAACTATTCACTGGCTTGCTCAACTTTTCTGTTGAACTTTTAGCTTCCAGTTTGGATTTAGTTTTTTCTAATCTATCCCTATCTCTATTAAGTCGCTCTATATCCCTGTCGATTTTCTCTCTCTCTGCTTTTAGTTTTTCTAACCGTTCCCTATCTAGTCGTTCTTTTTCTCTTTCAGCCTTATGTTTTTCTAGTTTAGCTCTTTCTTTCTCGCGTTGAAGTCTTTCAGCCTTTTCTTTCTCACTCGGACCGCGTTCTTTCTCCCTCTCAGGAAGTTTTGAATTTTCATTTCTTTGATTTGCGGAGTTCTTATCACCAAGCTTTGGTATACGACCGATACCACTGGAATCCAATTTCTTTTCTCTTTCCACAGGCTTCTCATCTCTTGGGGCTGAAAAAGAAAACCAATAGATAGATTGGACAAAAAATAGTAAAATTTTGTACTCTAAGATAGTTGCATTATAAATGGTAATATTTGTAAATAATCTTACACAAGGAAATATCCTTTGATGATAAGAATTACAAGTGAAGGGAAATAGTAATATGTACTTAACAAAACACTTGCATTGTTTTAACATACCAATGATTTATATTATAGATTCTATAACATAAAAAAGCAAAATACGAAATAACATTGCAACATAATTTTACTAGACAAGGTCAAGAAAGGGCAAAATAGGTGGAGAGTTATGAAAATAGGCAAAGAGATATTTTTTACTAAAGAATTAATTTACTAAGAGTTTACTTACTACTTAATGTACTACTATCAAAGTTTAACCAATATTAACATTCAGTAAGAGCTAAAAAGACTTACGTTTCTTCCGCTTCAAGTCATCAGGGCGAGGTTTTCGCCGCACCTCGCCGGGCGGGAACTGTCGGCCGCCGTTCTTACCAATGGAGTTAACATGCTTGTCAAAGTCGAAGCTGTTCCCGACATTGGGCTTGCTCGGTCCCGCAGACGACTTTGGATTTGGCACTGCCTTCTTGTCCTCTGGCCTTTTAGCCGGCATTTCTCTACCGGTTTCTTGCAAGCGTTTGGCACCATCGGGCCTCACATGCCCATTACTTTTGCTCGGTACATTACTGAGCATTTTCTGTTTAGCTTGTAAAAGTTTATCCCTATCTATCCGTTGTGGTAACTCTTTATTCATCTTAGGCGCAGGTTTTCCTTGCGCGCTATAACCATTGCTCTGTCTCGTATCGCCACTTTTACTTGGAATCGATATCTTCTTCTCTGTTTGATTTTTATCTATCCGATATGTGTTTTGACTCTTTAAATCTATACTTTTCTTCACTTCTTGTTTCAGTGGTTGCTCTCTAGCATTTAACTTCGACCTATCTACTGAACTATTCACTGGCTTGCTCAACTTTTCTGTTGAACTTTTCGCTTCCAGTTTGGATTTAGTTTTTTCTAATCTATCCCTATCTCTATTAAGTCGCTCTATATCCCTGTCGATTTTCTCTCTCTCTGCTTTTAGTTTTTCTAACCGTTCCCTATCTAGTCGTTCTTTTTCTCTTTCAGCCTTATGTTTTTCTAGTTTAGCTCTTTCTTTCTCGCGTTGAAGTCTTTCAGCCTTTTCTTTCTCACTCGGACCGCGTTCTTTCTCCCTCTCAGGAAGTTTTGAATTTTCATTTCTTTGATTTGCGGAGTTCTTATCACCAAGCTTTGGTATACGACCGATACCACTGGAATCCAATTTCTTTTCTCTTTCCACAGGCTTCTCATCTCTTGGGGCTGAAAAAGAAAACCAATAGATAGATTGGACCAAAAATAGTAAAAATTTTTAATCTAAGATAGTTGCATTAGAAGTGGTAATATTTGTAAATAATCTTACACAAGGAAATATCCTTTGCTGATAAGAATTACAAGTGAAGGGAAATAGTAATATGTACTTAACAAAACACTTGCATTGTTTTAACATACCAATGATTTATATTATAGATTCTATAACATAAAAAAGCAAAATACGAAATAACATTGCAACATAATTTTACTAGACAAGGTCAAGAAAGGGCAAAAATAGGTGGAGAGTTATGAAAATAGGCAAAGAAATATTTTTTACTAAAGAATTAATTTACTAAGAGTTTACTTACTACTTAGTGTACCACTATCAAAATTTAAACCAAAGGGAATCTGAGTTTTTTCAGGTACCAAGACAGGAGGCAAGTTAAAAAATAGTATAACTTTACTGACAAGTCCAAGAAAAAGAATTTCAGAATACCTTTCCGTGACACTCCCTTCTCCGCATCAATCCGCTCCTGTCGACGTTGACGGCGAGCCATTTCATCTTCGTAATCTTTTTTCTGCTTCTTAGTCATTAAGCGGTCAGGTTCCGGCTCAGCTTGCAGTTTCTTTGCTACTACATCAATTGGTTCACTCTTTTTCTTCTCAGCAAGTTTGAGTAGTTGATTGAAGTCCATTGGTGGTGGGGCCGGTTTTCTTATTTTTGGCTTTTCCGGTTTCTCATCTTTTCTCCTTTCTGGCTCATATTTTGGAGGTGGACTTAGTTCTTTATCTGACAACATAAATGTACTTATTTTGTAATTAAATATACACTTAAATAAACATGCTGATTTTTTTAAAATGACAATTCTTGTCTGCTATGTTTTTATTCACTATCATGTTTAATAACTCAATATAATTGAAAGATAATGAAATCAGTGGTCAAAACACTAGCCACAATTGTTATTTTAGTATTATCAGAAAATAAGATTAGGCATTGGAAATTATGTATAATACATTATTGAAAATTTTTGAAGAAACAGGAAAAATACTATGAAAAGTAAATTAACATAGTGTTTTAGTGCAAGCAATAATATTGTAGGGCAATTCAGAAGTACTAATCACCATTATCACCCCTTCGTCTTCTTTTATGTGGCACTGGTTCATCTTCATGTTGCAAAGCATTCTTGACTCTTTCCCTTGTGCCATTGAGATCTTTGCTCACTGAATGCACTGAAAAAATGATAATGTACCCTTTTATCAAACTATCTTCAAAGTTGAACAGTGAAAATGACTAATCTGACATAACTCATTATATCAAACCTAAATAGATAGTATATCTACAGTAACATTTAGTTATGACTTACGTTTTGTAGAAAATTTTGGTTCATCAGGAATTTTACTGTATTTCTCCATCATTTTCTCATAGAGTGCAGTCGCCTCCTGAGACACATAACCGTAATCATCCTGATCAGGTTGCTCAGGCCCATCCCGAGTGACGGCTGTGTCATTTCTATCAACTGCATCCTCTAATACAGACTTATTGGCAGATTTAATTACTTTTAAAGTCTTTTGAATCTTTCGTAAAGCTTTCGGATCACGCATAGCAATCAGCTCCTCGCGCTTCCTCTGAGCCTCCAACTGTTTCTGTTTCTCCTCCTCTTCTTTTTTAGCCAGAAACTTTTGTATGTTTGCTGAAAGTTTATCTTTTACCTTTTGTTCCTTTTTGGGTGGATCAAACCGTGCTTTGTAATAGTAACTTCCCTGTAATGACAAAATCATAATGTATTAGAAACCATAACTGTAAACTGTATTCAACAACAAATGTATATTTAATGGAATAATAAAGAAGAGTCCTTAAATTAAGCTTACATACAAAGTATGTTGGAAATAGTATTATATTCATGCAAATTAAAACGCAGTACAATTATCGCGAAATAAGTGTAACAAAACTTACAGATGACTTCTGCTGTTGATTTCGTTGGGCAGCTAATAATGTTTCGCGAAACTCCATTTTTAGTGTTTCGGTTTTGTGTTAATAATAATTAGAAACCAGTCACCACAGCATGATAAACTTTATTGAGATTATTTACGATTTTTTGCGAAGTACGTGTCAGACATCGACACACAATCCGACCATTTTCTGGAAACGTACTGAGCACAGATTATTGATATTTGATCCCAACAAAAGTAAAACCTGAAGTGACAGATTACAGACTATTAAACGGTTTTCAAATTAAAATAACTACCAATTCTATCAACAGTACGTACATTTTTACATTTTCTCTTAAAGAACATTTCGTATTTCAATAAGATCGATATAAGACAAATATAATTGGCAATTTCTTGGTTTTGAATTTAAAGCTAATTTTTTGGACATAGTGGAAGTTGGTTCTAGAAAGGAAGAGGAACAGGCATCGCCGGGTATCGCGAGAACTAGAAACTACCAAACATAAGTTTTTTATAGCCAGCAACACTTAAAGTTCAACTTCAATTTGACAGTGACATCCAAAGTGTATCTTTCTCTTTCTTTTGCAAAGTCTTGACGGAAGCCGAAAATATGGTTGGTGTTAGAATTTTTGAAAATATCTGTTTATACTTGAATAATCATATAATTAATCTTACTAGTTAGAGTTTAATTATGTGTTATAAGTGAGAAACTATTCGAAGAAATCCATATTTGTAGAATTGTGCTAAATAAGTTAGTTTGATAATATTTTGTGTTATTCTGCAGGCCACATCTAAGAAGAAGACTAGGAAGCTGAGAGGACATGTGAGCCATGGACACGGTCGTATTGGTAAGTATTACTTTCTTCAAATGCGACGTATAAATAAACATAACGGAGTGGTAAACTAGAATTTCGTTTTCCCACTTGTAATCTCACTTGTTCACAAGTTTAAATTCTGTTCACCAACATTCCAGGTAAACACCGTAAGCATCCAGGAGGTCGCGGTAATGCCGGTGGTGAACATCACCACAGAATTAACATGGACAAGTACCATCCTGGATACTTTGGAAAGGTAGGTTTGATTTACAAGCATTAATTGTCATATGTATTTGAAACTTGAACATCCAATGAACAATTCAATTTCATTCAAGATGATATACAAAAGTTAATTAAAAATAAATTTTAAATCCATAGTTCATAGTTTAATTGTTTATCAACACATTAACTTGATACCTAAAGAAAAACTAGTATTATAAGAATATTAATCACTAATAAGTGTTTTATATTATGCATTTTTACATGTTTATTTAATATTACCATTATCTTGTAATTCCAGCTTGGTATGCGAAACTACCACTTGAGGCGGAACAAGGAATTTTGCCCCGTGTTGAACTTGGACAAGCTGTGGACACTAGTGTCGGAGCAGACCAGACTTAAATATTCCAATGCTACTGATGGCAAAGTACCTGTCATCAACATTGTCAAGGCTGTGAGTTTCATTGCATTTGTAACAAACTTAATTGGCCTATTTTCATAAGATACACATTTTGATGATGGTTTCCAGTCCTTTGTGACAAGATTGCTAGTACATTATCTTTGTAAAAACAGTTAATGTTTTATATCTATGTAAGGCTTTATTATTGTGAGAATTCAGTTATTTTCACTACTTATATAGTAATACATTGTATAGTAGAATTTATATTGGTAACATCTGTATTAATGCTTTTTATTTATATTAAAGAGCGAGGCAAGATAGGTAAGAAACTATGTTAAAGCTAAATTAAAAAAGCACAGATATTAAATGCCAATATTTTTATAAGTGAATTAACCAGGAGTATTCTTTTTGAATATCTTAGTTATAAGAATGTCATTTTCATAGTGTTTCTATTTGTTTCAGGGTTACTACAAACTCCTAGGCAAAGGCAAACTTCCCAAACAGCCAGTCATTGTCAAGGCTAAATTCTTCTCAAAGACAGCCGAGAAGAAGATAAAGGATGTTGGTGGAGTGTGTGTATTGTCAGCGTAACTTAAGTTTACAATAAAAAAATATAAAACTTATGGTTTTTCTTTAACTATCTGCCTAAAATCAAATACTGAGCTATGGTTGTTAAAAAGAGTAGAGGGTAGTTTTACATAAATACGCGAATTGTGCATTTATGTAAAGGCTTGAAAGAAATAAAACAATGTTTTTAAAATAAATGTCATTAATATAATCTTAAAATGACTTTAATATAAAGCACATTTTTACACAAATTCATTACTATAATTTGTCATTATTGCTTTAGTAATGTCAAAGATACAATTTATTTTCTTAAAATTTGATTTGTATTAAGGAATAGTTGTAAAGTGATATAACATTACTGAAAGCACAGATTCAGCTTCATACAATATTAAATTTTAAGAAAAAAATATTTTTTGCCGTATGACAATGAATTTTACCATCTAATTTTCGTTTTTGCCTTAATAATAGCTCATATTAGATCTATTAACATAGGAGAAAATTGATTAATAATCACAGAATGAGTTTCTTTTGCAGATTAAAAAAAAAGTAAAATCCGGCTTTCTAATTGAAAAACTTTTCAAATTGAAATTGTTGAAGAATGTTCTAAATTACTTCATGGGCACAAATTTCAGGGGTATTTTATTTATCAAACTAGTTAAAGGACGTAAAATCTGAATTCCAAAATGTCATATTGATGATGATAACAATAACATAAGGTATCATGAAAACCGGTAATTTTTAACAAGAACTTATGATATGCTGCAATAAGCTAAAAAAGAATATAAAACACTTGTATAACTCTTACATAATGATGTATGGGTTTAAATAACTTAAAAAACTATATTTGTAAAATAATGACTATACACTAAGATTATAAATGTTCATAGTAAATGTAAAATTTTACCATAATTCTAATCTTAGCATGATTGAAGGCAGAAGTTATAAATTTAAATGCCAAGTAAGATCTGTCTCATGAGTACAAAGTGAGTGTGTGTGTGGGCCGCACTTGTTCTTGTGGCATTTGGTTGTTTTGCACCATGTCTGGCTGAGCCTGCTTGGCTTTCTTCCTTGCTGCATCACTCTCAGCATAATACATACCGAGCCTAGTCTTTATTGCAGCAAGCGCTGCTCCATTAATTTCATCATGAAATATATTTGAATACCTCCATTGTTTTACCAAAGGGCCCTTTTTTCTTTCTTTCTTAACTTTCTTCTCTGGCTTGACCACCTCCTGAGTAATATCTGCATTTTGATTATATGATATGTCACTTATAATAGTCTCAGGCTGGGGCTCACTTTTTGTTTGGACAACAATAAAGGCAGTTGGTTGCACGGGTCTTGCTAAGCTGGTTGATTGTACAATGATGCCCATGCCATGAGTGTTATTTTGTGGTTGATAAAAATTAGCCTGCGTTGCTGTTGTTGCTAAAGCTGTTGTCTGATACTGGTTCTGAAAGTAATTCTCAGCTATGTTAACAAGATGACCGCTGCCTGGATATGGAGCAATATTAGCAAAGGTCTCTGGCTGATGGAGAACTGGTGGTTTGTCAATTGGTAAGGCAATGTCCACATTTCTCTTAGATTTTGGCATAGTCGCCGTTATATTATCTGGATCAAAAGTTTTAATATAATCTTTCCACATTTTAGATATATTGATTTCTAAACCAGCAATCTTATCTAATCGAATAAAATCTTTTAGTCTGTGGGTATGGACAACAGAATAAATATGATTCTTGATTTGCTCAACTACACCATTTGGAAGCCTCACTTCCCCAGATCTCCGATGACTGTTTTTGCCTCGATTATCACTAGGGAACATAACACCATCATCCATTTTCTTACAAAGCACTCTTACTTTTCTCTCAGTTATTGCATGTATATTTTTAAAAGCTGTTTGACAAACTTGTGTTTCCCTTCCTTTCACTCTGACAAAGTACTCAAATGTACAAGTCCGTCGGCTGCTTGTTTTAACTCTTTTTCTTTTAACATCCACTTGCCTCATAAGGCCAAATAAGTATGCATTTTGTTCATCATGAGTTTTCATAGAATAGAAACCTTGGAATGTTTTCATACGAACATCTTCAGGGACCCTTTGATAGCATTTTCGCCGACAATTGCAATCAGGTCCAGGTTTCTTGGGCGGTACAACTTTTCCGTTTGCATTTATGTATTCTAAACCAGCAATTCTTAAACGTTTCTGTTTTTGTTTGTGCCATTCTGGAATTTAGAAAGGAATTTGTTAATAAAGAGATTAGATGAACACTGTGACCGTTATGTGCCGTAATTTGCATTCCCTCCATTACTTATCAAAATAAAATACATATTTATGCATAACGTACTTGTAATAAGTAGGTTTCGTGTTTATCAGCTTTTGTAAAGTTCACTTCTTTATATAATTATAACTGCCGGAATGTCTGTATTATTAAAAAATATTCATCATAACATCGAAATAGCAATTTCATATCAAAAAAGTAGTAAGAGTCAAATATTATACATAACATTGTGAACTAAACAATAAGAAAAAATCATTTCGAAGCGAAACATAATTAAAAACATAAGTCACAAACTGTAGTTTTATAGAACCATATATTACCTTCTGGATTCCGTGAACGCCTTTTTACAACTTTTCCGTTTTTATTAAGCTTTACAAGCTTTGTTTTCCGATCGTTGCTTGCGACATCGGCCATTTTAATATCAAAGCAACTCAAAGTTTTGTTCTTGTCCTTGGGTAGAAGAGTGGAGCACGGAATGCAGATTATACTAGGAAGATTTACTTTGTTTCAATGGATTTCGTTATTCAATTTGTATAATCTGTTTTGTCTAGTCTTTGGTCACACGACGAAACGTGTCAGATGTCAGTGTCATATTGATTGACATCGGAATCGGAATTCCATTTTATTTTAAGGAAAAAAGGAATTATACCACAGAATTAGTACTTTCGTGTGACTGTATTTTTAAAGTAGTTGCTCCTTTGATTACTGTTTTAAATACGAAAATTTGCGCTGGCATTGCTTTATAATTATACATTGGTGGTACTTGATATCAGAGTTTGCTAACGTTTATAGTTGTTTACAAGAGCTGTAAGTGAAATTTCTACACATTTCATAAGAATTGCAATTATTTCAAAAGGGTTTTTGTTATTATTTTTCACGAAAGTCATACAGTTTTATACTTTCCATCAATATTTTTTGTTTGTGCAATAATTAAATGATTGTTAGTTATTTGGTCTGAGTGACTCATAACAATATCATTTAGATAAAATGTATCATCGCAAACTGAATTACTAGAATTGAAAAAAAAAATACATTGATGACATTATTATGAAAAAAAACATGTATAATTCCATTTTGTAACTAGTTTCATAAATATTTTTTTCAGGCCATAATGTCATTCCAATCACCTATGCCAAGCCGAGAGTTCTTGTGGGATATATTTAGAAGGTAATCAATTGATAGATGTAAATGACTATATTACAAAAAAACTTCTGAGATTTATTCTAAAGCAATAATTTCACAATTATGCCTTGATGTTGCTTGCCAGTTGTCCTTGTATTTTAATAGTGTACTTAGAACTTGGAAATGAGGACAAGTTTATTGTTTTTTTACTTACTAAATGATTTTCCTTTTCGCTTAATACATTTTTGTTCCATATGAATACTGAAATTGGCTTATTGAATATGTATTCATTTATTATCAATATTTTTTTTTAATTTCAATCTCATGTTCAGGGTTATGAAACTCATTTTCTTAATAGATTAGTTCACCCAATCATCAAGGTATAAAAATGTATAAGTTGTACTTTATGATGGTATTAGTTAGTATTTAGTATTTATTATATTTTGATAAGATTGTCTTTATTTGCATTTATATAGATGTTATGTGTTCATGTTTGTATGTAATTAAATTCATAGACTGCAAGTCTAGCTTGAAATTATTTTGATAAGTGACATTTTATTTGTTTCATATTTTTTCCCCAAGTGTCGTAGAAACATATTCAGTCAAAATGATTGTTTTTTAAATAACTGTGATTTAAAAAAAAAAATAATTCAACAGAGTTGATAAGGACCGCAGTGGTTACATATCCGCTGATGAATTACAACAAGCATTATCTAATGGCACATGGAATCCGTTCAACCCAGAAACAGTCAGACTTATGATTGGTAAGTTTTCTTTGTTATAAACACAATTACCTCCAACTTGATATTCATATGAAATGTGTTAATGCTATTTTAGTATATTCATAGTCAGCAAACTATTATTGTATACATGTTAATTATTTGAATTCATTTGAAAATAACTTCAATACATAGTTTAATTATATAAAATTTGTGTCCATAGGTATGTTTGACAAGCAAAACAGAGGAGTTATATCATTTGAGGATTTTGGAGCGTTATGGAAATATGTCACTGATTGGCAGAACTGCTTCCGTTCATTTGACAGAGATAATTCTGGTAATATAGATAAGCAAGAACTAAAGAATGCGCTCACTGCATTCGGATACAGATTATCCGATGAAGTTGTGACAATAATGGTACATAAGTTTGATAGATTTGGGCGCGGCACTATTTTATTTGATGACTTCATACAATGCTGTGTCACATTATATGTAAGTATTGTGATTATTAGTGAATAGATTTTAGTAAGAGTTTTCGTTTTTACTTTTAAAGGTTTACTAATATTACAAATAACAAGTCTTTAATGTAAATATGTGTCAATCAATTAGTTCATCTGGCAGTTCAAATTTTTAAACCCAATGTACAATTAAATCAGTTAATCAAATAACAGATAATAAGTGTGGTACCCATATAATTAACATTCCCAGTTTCACCAACAAGTCTGGAAAGTTCACTTGTGTACGAAAAAATGTTGCATAAAACATGTTATTTATTTTGATTGTACTTATTTAACATTTAAGCAGCTTAGTGCAAGCTTGTTTGTCCACTTCTTTGTACATTTTTTTTATAATTGTTGTTATACGATACTTCAAGTGAATGATAGTTTAATTTAATTTATTTTTCAGACTCTTACATCTGCATTCCGTCAGTTTGATACAGATCAAGATGGAGTTATAACTATCCACTATGAACAATTCCTCAAAATGGTGTTTGGTCTAAAGGTATAACTGCTTTGATGATTTTGAGAAAACGGCTTCTTTAATGCCTTCGCTTAAGAACTAAAGTTCATACTTATATAGTGTTTATGCGCAAATGTTGTTTAAATTGATGTTGGCTTTAAGATTGATGTGAAATTAAAAAAAAAAACTTTCATGTAATGAAATATTTTTATTAAAATGCTTTATGTGATGTTCTGTTAATCTTGATATTGTTTTAATGATAGTATATAACTTTTTTACTGTTATGCAGTTACTGTATATTACTTTATATACAAATTTCTTATATGATAGTTTCTAAGACATAAAAGAATAAAATGATCAAAAATATTTCTGTAAATGTATATTTATTAAGGATATTTTTTAAATGTGCTAGCTTATATATAAAAAATAATGCAAACTACATAATGCTGAAACAAATCTATGGATCGGAATATTCTTTAAATTCCGAAAAGATTCTTTGTCTTTGAATAAAAATTTTGAAGTAGTAAATTATAATGTGAATTTAGGTTGTATAATATACTTTTAAGCTTATTTGTGGCTCTTAATACTTTTTTTAATTGTGTCTGAAACATAGAATATGGAAAATACTGCATTTTTGTAATATTTTCAATCATTCCATTTCTAACTAAAGAATATGTCTTAATAATGTTGTAATTAAATTAAATACTGGAATTTACTGAATTTAAATGAATTTGAAATACTTTACAATATCAGTCTAACAGGTTGATTTCTCTTCCGTCCAGTGTTGGCCGTAAGCCGTACATCGATGTTGCCATGGTCAAATAATCTTCATAAAGGTTTGGGTTATATGAATAAATATTTTTTCTACATTTAAATTTTAAAACTCATCTTTTCGCATTATGTAGATGGTAGTAACTATCGCTTCAAATATCCTTTTAAGATATATGAATCATAATACATTTAATTTTTTTTAATTGTTATATTTAAGAATTAAATTGTATTTAAATTTGAGAAAGCGACATAGGGCATGGTCATGTGAACTTCTCTAGCTCTGTTTTAATGACACTAATTTTCTTTTGAATTAAAAATCTATTGCTTCTATATAAATACTAGAAACTAAACATGCAATGTCTCATGGCTGTCGTAATTCTTGTAATAATATTTTGTGAACTACAACTTATAGACTGAGCATGTTAATTTTGTACAATAATTGTTCTCTTCATTATAAATCAAATTTGAAGGTACATATTATGTGTTAATTACCCATCGATTGTTGTTTATTTTTTTATGAATATTATTCATGCATACATCTTTAAGTTTATTTTCACTTAGGTATTTACAGTAGATGAGAATGTAAATGAAAGAAAACAAATTCCATTGAGAATTATTTTCCTATTTAGACCTATAACTATGTAAAATTGAGTCTCAAATTATTGCCAAATTTTTAAAATACACTCAAATATTGTCAAAATGCTCAAAAAGAGCTTAAAATTTCATTAGACTCAATAACATTTGAACTCTGACATCTAGCGGGATCTTATTTTTGAATCTTGAATAATATTTTGTACTTCATTATTATAAGAGATCTTATAAATTACATAATTTTGTAAAATGCACACTATTGTAAGATTAAAATAAAAGATATATCTATGTAAATTGTGTTTTATTTATTTACATTCATTTGATATTGAATAAAACCTGTTTAAAGATGAAATATAATTGATAAATAAATATCTATAACTTGTATATAAATGCAAATAACAGTTCAACTTAATCTATTTTATCACTTTTTATCTTCCACGCTCCGATTCTGTACTTCAACCAGATGAGACCGAGGTCACATCCCATTTGTATCCATGATATTATTGGAGTCACTTTAGAACCCTCTATTTCCGTCCATCGTATTGGTATCTCAGCTATTGGAATGTTTAATTTTTGTGCGATATACAATAATTCTACGTCAAACGCCCTATAAAAAAAAACAGTTTCAGTTATTATAGACAAGCAAATAAAATTTAAATTAACAAGTTAATGGACGTCGGATCGGATCAATTAATATTAGGCGGTCCGCTGCCTATTTGCCCCCTTTTAATACAAAAAAAAGTAGAGCCCTTTACAACTTCAGTTTTTACTGTTGTAAACAAAACTGAAAACTATACAGTTTGACTGACAGTTAAAATTTTGGCAACACACAAGTTTAATTGTACAGTCAAACTGCAGTTAAAAAGGGGTGTGGCGGGCTAAAGTCACCAAAAAGATTATTCTAACATCAAATATAGTTTAAATTCTTTAATTATAATAGCAGTATAAGAGATAATTACCATCGGTTCACATGAAGACTTTGGAAGCAAATATCTGCGGCTTTCCTTGTGAACAACTTGAAGCCACATTGTGTGTCTTTAATACCTTTCACAGTAAACAACCACACCAGGAAGTGGAAACCATACATCAGAATATTCCTGAAATATATTAAATCTATAATATAAAAAGAGGAAAAGTTTGTATGTAAAGAATAACGAAAACTACTGGACCTAAAGCAAGATTATCTCTGAGTATCAAAGGCTATTATTATTGTTTTAAACTAGATATTTTTTAATTGCATGCAAACAAAGTCAAGGCCAAAAGCAAGTAATTGATCATTTAATTTTAAAAGTTAAGAGCTTCAAACTGAAAGAATTACCTAAAAAGACTTCTTGTAGCTAAAGATTCCTTTTCAAGATGAGCCCTAGACCCTATAGCTAAACCAACTTTGGTACTAATAAGTATAGGGTCTGTGATTGGGTCACATTTAATGATATCTTTTAATGCTGATTCCAATTTAACTAAATCTTCAAATTTAGATGCACCATCTGCATCTGCAAATAAAATAGTGGCTCCTCTCGCATTTTGTATACCCTGTGGAACAACAGGTAATCAATTTTAGAAATTTATTATAATTTGTGCTTAAAGGATATGAATACCTTAGCTATTCAACAAACTAGGATCTCAGGTGCAACATGGAAGTGTTTAAATTAAAATATACTGTACTGTTTTCTGTCATTATCAACCTGCCCTTGCCCTTACATTGGCATAGATTCTCCGCTTCCATACATCTAACAGCCATCATATCTGTATTCACTCCCCCCCTTTAGCATTTCCTCTTTCCCACAATCCATCCATACTTTCTTCACTCTTCCTCTACCATTATAGCCATTTCTCAGTATTGTATTTAAAATATAAACAACTCTTACTTCCAGTAGACATTTTCATATGAAGATTGGCTTAAAAAAGTGGTTTAATTGTATTCTATTTTACATACCAACCGTACAGCACCACCTTTCCCTCTGTTCTCAACAAGTTCAAGGCATCTTAACTTTTCACTGCCATATTTCTCTGCATAAGTTTGTGCAAGATGTACTGTATTGTCTTTACTTCCATCACTGACAATGATTATTTCATATTTATATGAGGAATGCTCTTTTATTCTACTCTCTAAGAACTCCAATGTTTCATCAAGCATTGGCGGTACTGTGAAATAAAACATATAAGATTACATTTTTTTATGTTCTAATTTCTATGATTTTTTTAAGTAATTTAATGTTTTGTGATATTTGTATACTTACATCTCTCTTCTTCATTGTAAGCAGGAACTATAACAGAGAGATTTAAAGTGGAAGGCTCGTTAATGCTTGGCAGTTTTATTCTGCTTTTAGTTACAGGATCAAAAAATGTCTCCTCATCTTTAAATCTCTTTACAATTGGATATGGTTTGGTTGTCACATAGAGGAAAATTGAAAGCTGTAATAGGAAAAAAATTGTTTAAACATATTGAAACACTTGCTTGCACATTTTTCTAGTTGATAACTATCGAGTCACGTCGTATCTTATCAGAAATTGGGAATACCGGTTAGTTTTCCCTATAGTGTGTGTTGAGTATGAAATAGAATATCATCTGTACCTTATGAGTACCTAACAATTTATATAACAACTTAATTTGTTAATAAGTATAAGAAGGAATAAAAAGTTTATTGTATTGCCACGATTATCACAACTTATTTACTTACCAAAATTAAAAGACAAACGCCCGCTCCTATAAGATATAATAACGAAGTCCACAGCGTTGATAATAGTTCCATGGTATTAATAGGAGTAGAAATAATTCATGTATGATACTGAATACAGTTTTAACATATTTTATCGAAAATTATTTAAATACTTTTCTGAATTTGTAATTTAAAAAAGATCAAAACGTCATCTATTTTACGTCAACAAACAAATGTCAATTGTCAAACCGTTAACATCAAAGAGCAAAGAAAGAAAACAACTCTAAATGCAGATAATAAACTGCCTAACTTAATGTAACTCTATCTCTGTTGTCTATGTTTAAGTAGTTATTTAGTCTACATTTACTTTGTTTATCTTCACCAGGCTAGCGAAACTTCGAACAAAAAATATTTTGTATGGCTTAACGGACTTTTTGATGGCAAACTTAACAAAATTTAATGTCATGACATTAAATTTTGTCAAGTTGTCATTATGAGCATGCTTTCTCACACTATCGTCAAGAGTTCCTTTTCTACCACAAGTGTCATTTCAGTTGAAGGTCCTTGTCAAAGTCCGTCAAAATCTATCTTACGGACAAACTAATTATATAATACTAATTATGTATAATTTTTAGATGAATTTGTGAATAGTTCGTTTAACTGTTAAGTTTTTTAAATTTTATATACAATGTCGATCATGAAACGATTTATAAAATGTGAAATTTGTAGTGTACGGTCCTTTAATAAAATAGGACAAAAAAGAGATTTTACGGCGCAATTCCCATTGGATGAGAACCGGTAATCATTTATTAATAATTTAATTATTAAAAAACGTAAATGTAAAGCTATCATGGTAGTTTTAATTAGTTGTATAAAGTTAAATTTGAAAAATTTATTTTGTGCTAGTGATGTGTCTAGTTTAAAGTTGTCAATGTAATTTTATTATCGATATTTTTTGTTTCTCAATGTAATGGGGAGTTTCCACTGTCGATATGCTTGTATAAAACATTAATATCCCTCACATTTTCAAAAACGAATAACACTCTCTTTAAAAAAAAATGAGACATGAATGTATATACCGTTAATTGAATCCTTCACATTTTACAGAAACGCACGTGTAAACATAATTCTAAGGTACTTTTAGCAGTCCCACAAACTTGAAATTTTGAATATAAATACAGGTCAACGTATAATTAAAAGGAAAAAATGTAAAATACCGGAATCTGGGTGGATGGATAGAAATTGTTACCTGAAAATTTTTGAAGGAAGGAAAAGGTTTTATCGTAAATTCTAATGTGTCTATTAGGAATGAAGCCAGGTATACAAAATTATTATTTGACAGTTACCCTAGACAATTTTTATTTCACAAAAATTTCTTTTTGTTTTCATTATACTTAAAATATTACTTGGCGATGCCTTGTAAATAAAACAAATAAATTTTGGTGATTTTTTTATTTATTTGCTTCCCTTTGGGTAATTTAGGTTCAATGTCAGTAAGTGAAAAATTACATTACGAATAATTTTACATTGAGCCTAAATGCAAAGTTATTTGAAATATGAGATTGTATTAAGAAGGCCCACCAAATCACCCCACATTTAATCGATATCGATATCGAGGTATCGATTATAAGAGCCCTTCACTAATGATTTTTGTTAGGTTGGTGCACATGTTTTTTCATTGTGTCGGAAAAATTGAAATTAAATATTTTTATCCTGGTAACTTTTTGCCACGAGAAGTGAGTTTGGCAGGTGTCAGACCGAATTCATTCTTTGTTCTAAGTCCCGACTCTTACTTATATGCTCTTTGATCTTCACTCTATGTTGATCTCGAAATAGTCAAAAGTCAAAATTCGTTTATTTCTTAGAAAAATAAATGGAAGAAAACAGAAATTTAATTTTAATAATGAGAGGAAATCAATAAATATTTTTTAAAACATGTTTCTTACAGTGCCTTAATACCAGTGCAATCAATAAATAATAATCTAATGCAAAACTTCCTTTACGAATTCCATTTGTTTTCATTATGACAAAGCGCCGAAGGATCGTTCAAGCTGATAAAATTGTACAAAATATAGCCCAAGTGTTTTGTTTGTTAATGTTTTTACAATTAAAAGGTACCTTGTAGCGAGTATATGTATCATTTGGAGCACATTAACTGAGAATATGTTAATTTACTTTAAAAACTATTTCAGGTTACTATGCAGTAACTAATAATCCTGTTTTATTATATTCGACTGCATCAGATATAAGGCTTTTAAACGTGTCGAAAGCGGGTAAAGTAAACCCTATAATTAAAGGATTGGAACAAGGCTCTGCTGTTGACTTTTTGTTTACAAAGGATTTAATTTGCTGTTCAGATCAAACTGCAGAATTAATTCAATGTATGACTTACAATGAAACCTATTCTGGTGAAAAAGTAAGTTATACATTATGATTTCAATAAATATTTGATTTACATTTGTATTAATTTACAAATAGTTTAGAAACATTTCTTACAAGTTTGGAGTTTAATATACATGTCCAAATATATGTATCTAATATATTTTTTCAGGAAAGAATAGTTTCAGAAGGTTTGATAACCCCAACAGGGATCGCCATAGACTGGTACACTGACAAAATATATTGGACAGATGGTGAAACTAATAGAATAGAAGTTATTAGCATTGATCAAAAATATAGAAAAGTATTATTTTGGTCTGAAGTTGATTTAGCGAGAGCTATTGCAGTTGTTCCAAAAGATGGGTATGTGTTATTGTATTTTTTGGGCTTTGCTGCTAAATTAAAAAAAATCACAAACTACTTTTATATGATCTCAAAATTTAACATTCTAAATTCTTACATTTATTCTGAACAATAAATTTGTTTCAGATTAATGTTTTGGACAGATTGGGGTGAGATACCTAAAATAGAAAGGGCTGGTATGGATGGTGATCAATCATCTCGGAAAGTTATTGTCAAAGATGATATATTCTGGCCTAACGGTATCACTATTGATTATGATAATGATATCATATACTGGGCTGATGCTAAGCTACAGTTTTTAGATGCTATTGATTTCAATGGTGGGAAAAGAAAGAGAATAATCAAAGGTGGTTTAGAATATCCATATGCACTTACATTTTTTAATGACAAGCTTTATTGGACTGATTGGAAAACTTGGTAAGCAATAATTATTTTTATTTATTGACTATTTATTATCAATCTGTAAAATCTTTTTATTAAATAAATAAAATAGCAATGACATATACCATCATGTAAATATCTTTTTTTATTATTGTTTATTATTTTTAAAAAATTCAGTGCAGTATTTTTAGTATATTTAACTAAAATATTTTGTAAATCTAGGACAATCTACAACTGGGATATAGCCACAAATGGTCCTATAAAGGATGTCATAAAATCTAACCCAGTGCCAGTTGACATCAAAGTGTTTGATGGCAGCAGACAGTTGATGCCTACAGGAGATTATCCTTGTAAATACAACAATGGTGGTTGTTCACACCTATGTCTTCTTTCTCCTACTCCACCAGGTAATACAAAAATATACAGAGTACTGTATAGGCATAAATAAGATACTATAAGTCAGAGATTCCCAAACTTTTTTCTCATAGACCCCTTTAAAAAAATTTAAGGGTTTGGTAAAATTAGCTGTTTTTATTTATTATTGCAACCCTCAACTTTTATTTTTATTGTAAAACCTAGCTGATTCTATCTTAGTTCCTAGGGGGTTGAACCACTGCAATGCTTGCCAAAGTAATGTAGTTGCAATGAACATATACTGTCATAATTTTTTTTCCATTAATTTTCTTTACAGGTTATGTGTGCGCATGTCCGACAGGCGTGAAGTTAAAAGAGGATAGCAATACAACTTGTTACAGCTCCCCGCAGTCGATACTGTTGGTAGCTCAGCGGACTATTATCTCCAAGATATCATTAGATTCCCCAGATTTCACACCATACACTGTCCCAGTTAAGGATCTTAAAAGAGCTCTTAGTGTTGACTTTGATACGAAAACAGAATATATGTATTGGGCCGATAGTTTGGTAAGTTGTTTAAAATTTGATTATTTTAAACATAAAATTCTGATAAAATCATTATTTTTATTTGTCAAAAGCTATTTTAATTTGTTTAGAAGCTCTACATTGGTTTTATGCTTTTGATTCAATGGTGGGAAAAGAAAGAGAATAATCAAAGGTGGTTTAGAATATCCATATGCACTTACATTTTTTAATGACAAGCTTTATTGGACTGATTGGAAAACTTGGTAAGCAATAATTATTTTTATTTGTCAAAAGCTATTTTTATTTGTCAAAAGCTATTTTTATTTGTCAAAAGCTATTTTTATTTGTCAAAAGCTATTTTTATTTGTTTAGAAGTCAAAGACGATATCCCGGGCGCGGCTGGACGGCAGCGAGCAGTCCGTGGTGATACACAGCTACGGCGTGCCCGACAGCATCGCCATCGACCAACTAGCGCGCAACATCTACTGGACAGATCCTGCCACAGACACTATCAATGTTGGCAGGCTTAACTTCGATTTTAAAAAGGTAAGTTTTGTTAATTACACCATCTTATTTAATTTTAGGGTATAGGGTAATGTACTCACAAAGACAGAGTAATTTCTAATTAACAAAAGGGTTGACTGGGAATAAATAAAAATTAAGGGTGGCTAGAATAATAAATTAACTCTATGCAATACAATTAAGTAATTTAAGATTTACATACATGTTTTAAAATAGTACAAATACTCTTGAAAGTTGTTTTAAAGATTGGGTTTGGCTCAATCCCTCCAGATATACCTTCGGACTTCAAGTATGTTAAATTATAACAGGTGATAATTCATGAAGATCTATTGGACCCTCGAGCGATCGCGTTGCATCCAAAAGCCGGTTTAATGTTCTGGTCTGATTGGAACGAAAAGAAACCTAAGATCGAGCGAGCTAATTTAGACGGCACAGGCCGCGTGCTGCTGGTCTCGGAGAAGTTGACCTGGCCCAATGGTATCGCCATAGACACCGTTAACAACAAATTGTACTGGGGTGATGCGAGGATACATAAAATTGAAGTAAGTTATAGAACTTATTATATACGTAAAACTGTAATTTTCAACGATGTTTTCCATAATCTTTACAATGAAATAATTAATTATACATTAGTGATTTTTGTAGTTTCTGGACCCCTGGGGTCCATGGAAATCTCGTAGAAGATTTAATATAATATAAAATTTGGCTTAGGTACACCAAATCAAGTGAACTATTAAAAGGTGGTCCATAAGAAAGTTTGAGAACCTCTAACATATACCATTTATGTCATTCATCAATTAAAAAAATATATTATATTTTTTACACATATACATTCTTTTGTTAGTTAATTTTACTTAGTCCAAGTTAGTATTTTAAATATAAATTAATTGTAATTAAAATGAATTAGTGCACACGGGCATTTACCCAGTGCTTATAGACAAGGCTGTTCATGCGGTTCCCCACAACCTCCAGGATAGTGTTGCTTTTGTAACTATGTAATAATTGTTTTGTATATGTAGGTAAGCAATATGGATGGTACAGACAGAAAGGAGCTACACAACAGTGACATTCTGCACGTGTTTGGTTTGTCTCTGCTCGGTGAACATCTGTACTGGTCGGACATGCAGAGACGGACTTTAGACAGAATCAATAAAGATAACGGTAATTTTATTTTTTACTAGCTATAAGGTTGTTGTATAGTATATTTCATATGTAGTTTTTTATTGTGGCAACAACAGTCCTCTTTATTAATTTATTTAATTTGATTGATTTACTGCTTTTATATGTTCAGCATGTTTGGTTCTAATTCATATTTTATTACTAATCAAAGGCATTTAAATAATATTAGACGACAATTATATAGTGAATAAATTTATTTCACTGGTGCTTTCTCTGAAAGGTACTATATCAGTTGTCAGCTTTAATGCGCCACCTCGTGTCCTTGTATTGACAAGTAATAAAATGTTTTACAAAATTATAAGGAGTTTATTTTGTTATATAATAAACTAAACAGTGTTAAAAAATAGAATATGAAACTTTTCAATATGATTTATTGCAATTAATTATATTGATATTGTGGTGTTGAGACTATCAATAGATATGATTATGTGAAAAACTATGTCTCCTCTATATATTTGTATCTCTTTGTTACTAATAAATTCTAATGTAAGGTGGCGAGCGCCAGCTGGTGGGCGAGCAGATGGCCAACATGATGGGTGTGAAGGCGTTCCGCGTGGGCGAGCCCCCCGCCGCCGCCGCCGCCGCGCTCAGCCGCTGCAGCGCCGGCAATGGCGGCTGCTCGCACTTCTGCTTCAACAGGCCCAATGAATATATTTGCACATGTCCACTAGGTAACATCTGGAACAACTTTTGGATAAATCTTACTAATATTATAAATGCGAAAGTTTAGATGGATGGATGTTTGTTAGAGTTTGTAGCCTAAACGGTTGACCGGATCTCGATGAAATTTTGCATAGATGTAGAGTATGGTCTGGAAGAACATATAGACTACTTAGTTTTTTTTTAATTCCACGCGAACGGAGTCGCGGGCGAAAGCTAGTATCTAATAAATCCGTTCCCAGGGTAAAGACACTTTACAAGTCCAGCGATTGTGTTGAAAATTTAAATGTCCCAATCCCAACAGTTCATATAGTTTTAGTCTATTCCAGATCAAGTTATAAATATTATATATAGTTTTTTTTATAAATACACGTGGTTTACACTATACGTATTTATTTAGCTGTATAGTTTTATGATAACTATATCTTCGTTACAGTAATGGAGTTGAAAAGGGACAGAAAGACCTGCATAGACCCGGATGCGTTCTTAGTGTACAGTAGGAAGAATATAATTGGCATAATCAGCATTGATAATGAAGATAACGAGGAAGTGTTGCCCGTTAAAGACTTGAAGGAAGTCAGGTAAGATGACAGTAATGCCAAAATAAAAAAATGTTTATTGGTTCTTTAATGTTTTATTTATGTTTTTTTTTCACAGTGCGTTAGCTGTTCACGTGTCTGGGGGTAAACTGTACTGGTCGGACAGTAAAACTAAAACAATAAATCGTTCCTCTATCGACGGCTCATTTATGGAGAAAATACTGGAATGGATGGGATTGGTTGAAGGTATTTTTTATATTACATTAAAAATTAAAAATACAAAGAATATCAATTATTAGTGACAGACGGAATTTTCGGTTTTGTTTTTGGTTTAGGCCGAAACAGAAAACATGGCCGAACGTTCGGTTTCTGTTTCGATTTTCATTGAAAAACTTTCGGTCGGACATTATTAATTGTTAATAAATGTTATTACATTTTTCAAATATATTGGCAGCTCAAGGTCATTAGCACATTGCTACGCTTAAAATTGTTTTCGTAGCTTGTAGTTAGGAGCAGCTAAGAGATATGAAAATTATGATCCTACTTTATTTCAGGTTTAGCGATAGATTGGTCAGCTCAGAACATCTACTGGACGGACACGAGCTCGCAGCGCATAGAGGTGGCCCGCCTCGACGGCTCCAGCCGCCGCGCGCTGCTCTGGCAGGGGCTCAAGAAACCCAAGAGCATCGTGCTCGATCCTAAGAAAGGGTAAGATATTTGTATGGGCCATTTTAAACTATATGACGGCTCAAGGTCATTTGCGTTTGCGCTGTGCCCTCTACATTGTTTTGCGCAGCTTATCATAATGACTAATAAAAATTGCATACTAGAGGCCTAGTTTCAGTCCCTTTTTCTATAAGGAAAAGGTGGGAAGGGGAAGTGTATTTAGTGGATGGGACGCGTAGGTAAATGAAATCCTCTTATCTGTGCGTTCCCTCCTCTGTTTATTAAAGTGCCTACTTTTACCTTTACGCATCTGAAATTGTGAATTTATATGGGCTATGTACGCTTCGCTTTTTTGCCTAATTCCGCCAGCCGGTTGCTCGTTTGTCACCTTGTATTAAATATAAAAATTGCAATAATTAATTTAAAATGTGTTATATTTTCAGTTACATGTATTGGTCAGAGTTAGGATCGAAGAGTATAAAGCGCGCGGCTATGGACGGGTCGTCGGCGAGCGTGTTCATAGAGCAGGCGGGGCGCGTGCACGCGTTGGCCATAGACTACGAGACGCGCACGCTGTACTGGGCGGCGCTCGACCCCCCCGCCATAGAGTACGCATTCCTCAATGGCACTGGCAGGAGGATATTAGCTAATAATATATCTATGCCATACGCGTTAACTATCTATGGTGAACGAGTGTTTTGGGGAGATTGGAATACCGGTAAGAAAAATTCATTATTCGATTAAGAGAGCGCGCACACCTTTGACTAAACTATCGCACAACTGTTTAGTCTCTCTTTGATTCCTATGAGCTTATATGGAGGTGCGCACACAACTCGACTTTTAGTTGTTCAACTAAACAGTTGAATGGGCTGCGAACCAATAGACAATCTTAAAACTAATCCTTATATAAGGAGAAATGGAAAAGGTTTTAGTCCAAAGTCTAAGTTTTACGCACTTTTAAATTGAATATATCTATACAAAGATTCTTTGCCTTTTCTTTTATATAAAATCTTTTGTTACGATTGGTGGTTGATGGTACAATACTAAGTAAATATCCATTGCTATTTTATGTTGTTGCCTTTAAAGAAAACTATTTTGTAAATTAGGTATAGTAGAATCAGCAAAGAAGAGCGACGGCGGGTCGCGCAGACGCGTGCACAGCGGGCTGGACTACATCTCGGATGTGAAGGTGTTCGCCCGCGGGCGCGAGCCGGCCGGCTCCCAGTGTGCGGCGGACAACGGCGGCTGCGAGCACCTCTGCCTGCCGCGCCCCGCCTCCCGCCCCGCGGCCCGCCCAGCGCCACGCCCCGCCCCCGACTATCGCTGCGCCTGCCCCGCGCATTACGCACTCAACGACGACAACTTGACATGCTCCGGTTAGAACATTTTTTTTAAAGTATTATAAGGTGACAAAGAGCAAGCGGCCAGCTGAATTCGCAAAATGACGAATCACTGGCCATAGACATCTGCAAATGCAGATGCGTTACTTACCCTTAATCGACTGACGCACATAAAGAGGATATTTTTCCCCTCCCATGCGTCGTTTAATGATCACTATAAAAACTTCTTACTTTACATTTGGTATGAGGGAATCATTGTTAAAGTACTGGTAGAATGACTGATAGGTGAACTCTAAAACAAATCTCAAAGTCCTCCCTTCGTGAGCGCCGTTTACAATCTGTAATACGTCAGAATTTAGTTAATTTCTTAGTTCTTGTTGTGAAATGCAAATTGATATATTTAACCTTTTTAGTAATGTTGAGGTTGACTAGAGAAGAGAGACTGGCCGCTAAGAATATTGTGACTTATTAAGTTATTTTTTCTGTTTTAGAGCCAGAAGAATACCTGCTATTTGCGCAAAAGAATGCAATAGGTCGGATCATGGTGGCAACTGGTGAGGTCAATGACGCTTTTATACCGTTGACTGGACTCAAGAGTGTCAAGGCCATAGAATATGATCCCGTCAGCAAGTAAGTACTTAGAACTTTAGAATAAATATTTAAATGCAAAGAGAACTGCAAATTGTAATTTTGTATAATTAACTAAGCGACTAATCTTACTATCTACCTAATATTGTACATCCGAAAGTTCAGATGAAAGGATTTTTGTTATTGTGTATCTCCAAAAACTCAACGAATTTCCTTAAAATTTGGCATAATCTGGAAGAACACATGCTACTAAATTTATTTATTTTAAATACGTGTGGACGGAGTTGCGGGTGGCAGCTACATCATTGTTTTATTTAATTTTTGAACAACATAAAAAGCCAATTAGTCTATTAATACGTGTATTGATTATATTTTTGTTTTAGAAATCTCTATTGGATGGATGACGACTCGCACGCAATACGCCGCGTGCCAATATCGTATTCAACGACGTCGGCCATCACTGACTCGCAGCCAGTGGTGACTGGGCTGGCGCGGCCCGCGCACATGGTGCTGGACGTGCTCGGCCGCGCGCTCTACTGGACCTGCCTCGACGGCGACTCCATCAATGCCACCTCCATCGTCAATGCCACTCTGACAGGTGTTATTCTGCGCGGAGAGAAGATGTTGCCGAGGCATTTAGCGTTTCATCAAACTAAAAGGTAAGGAATTTGTAATTATTCATTTTTATGACACCCTAGAATTTTTTGTTATCAAAAGATTACGAGTATTTCTTCTTTAACATTGATATACTTTATACAAATGTTACCAATGCTAAAGTTGATTGGATGGATAATTGTTACTTAGTATGGCTAAAACAGCTTAATAGATTTCGATGTAGTTTGCACAGATGTAAAATATAATCTAGAAGAACACATAGGATTTAATTTCGCGAGCAAAAACTTCAAATTATAGTTTACTAGCTGTTGCACGCAACTATACCCGCGTGAAATTAAAAATAAAATAAAACATAGCCTATGTTACTCGCTGATAAATTACCTTTCTAATGGTGAAATAATTTTCAAAATCGATCCACCAGTTTTTGCGTGAATCAAATACAAAAATCCAAAGATACAAATCTTGCCCCTTTATAATATTAGTATAGATATCTAAATTTCAAAATGTTTTGTTCAAATTGCACTTAAAAATTTTTGATTCTGGTATTAATTATAGTTTGTCTAATGTGTAATGTTATCCAGGGTGTTGGTGTGGAACGACGTGGGCGTGGGCGCGATAATGCGTGCGCACGCGGACGGCACGGGCCGCACGCAGCTGGCGGGCGCGCCCAACGCCACCGCGCTCGCGCTCGACCAGCCCTCCGCCACCGTCTACTGGGCCCTCGCGCGACAGATACACGCCGTCGACCTCGACGGAAACAACAAGTCAGACTACTTACTAACATTTCTTAACTTTGAATAGATAGAAATCTGTTTCTACAGGCATAAATATTACTATATGCCCATTGTGATCCTGTTTGTGTGCTACAAATGTTAGCAATACATTTTCAACTGTATCCCCAATACTAAAATATTAAATGCTACACTCAGGGTTGTTTAATACTTTCTGAGTATCCAGTGTATTTTCAAAATTATAATTAAGTTTTGACATCAAATATTTTTTGTGTGGCAACCATTTTGCAGCGAAAATTGTGGCAACTATCTTGAAGTGAAAATTTTTAATGTTGATTTAATACGAGAAATACTATATTAAAATTGTAAATGTTGCATTTATACGCTTTTTAGTTTGCTTTATTAATGTTATGAGAGTTAGTATGATCGTTGTGTGCAGACGCGTGGTGTGGCAGGGCGGGTGGTGCGGCTCGCTGGCGGCGTACGGCGGCGCGCTGTACTTCAGCGGCGGCGAGCGCGCGCTGATGCGGGTGCCGCTGCACCGCCGCGAGGCGCCCGCCGCGCCCGTCTCGCACCTCGCGCGCCTCGCCGCGCTGCTCGCCGTCAACAAGGCGAGTACACCGCTATTACTGAACATTTGATAGTTGGAGTAAATCCTGTTTGAACGACCAATTATGTATGCCACGTACGAAATAGCAGTTGTATATTAAACATTGATCAGAGATTTCATTGCTCGTTTGCCCCCTTTTATTGTATAAAAATACAAATCTTTCCGGTTTAAAATATTAGTATAGATTATAATTTGGACGTACTCAGGTGTCTCGTGAGCACGCGTGCTGGGCCAGCAAGTGCGGGCAGGCGCCGGGCGCGTGCCTGGCGGGCGGCGCGTGCGGCTGCGCGCTGCGCTGTGCGCCGCAGCCCGCCTGCCAGCCCGACCAGGTGCCGTGCGCGCCCTCGCCTGACCGCCCGCCTCACTGCATACCGCGCGCATGGAAGTTAGTCAATATTACATATTTAAACGCTGATTTTAATTTCAAGAAATGGCTACAATGAGACATTTTCGATGAATTATGTTTATATTTGTTCTGTTTGTATGTATAATGTTCTGTTGTTTGTATAATTTACACGTGTGTCAGATGCGACGGCACAGTGGACTGCCCGGACGGGTCTGACGAGGGCGCGGAGTGCGGCGCGTGCGCTGCGGGCGCGGGGCTGCGCTGCGCCGACGGTTCCTGCGCACCCGCGCTGGGCGCTTGTCCCACCGGCGCCTACTGCGCCACGCCGCTCCCCGCCGCATTCCGGTATACACCTTATCTATTAACAATAAATCTTTATTGTAAATCCTCACAAATTCTTTTGATCGAACAATATGATTTAACTATAGCTGCGATCAACGGTTGTGCCTGGCGCCAGCGCTGCTGTGCGACGGCCGGCTGCATTGCGAGGACGGCTCCGACGAGCTGCCCTCCGCCTGCGGATACGGACAAAAAGAACCGGTACTGATTCGATTTACACTTCAAAAGACACTAACAAGTTATACTAGTGCTTTAGTTTAATATTGTAATGTGCGTGTGCAGGCGGTGCGGGAGTCGCGCGCTCTGGTGGTGTGCGGCGCGCTGGCGGCGGCGGGGGCGGGGCTGGCGGGCGCGTGGGCGGGGCTGCGCCGCTGCCGCCGCCGCGCGCCGCGTTCGCCGCCGCCACGCCCCCTCGTACCCATCAAGCCGCCCCCGCCCCGCGCGCGCCCTCTCGGTGCCAGCTCGTCAGAGTTAGTATAGTACACCTTACTTTGTCTTTTAATTATCTGATACAATTTTGTTTCAAAACATTATTAGGCACTAAATATTTTGTTATTAACTAATGGAGAAGGGAAGCATTTGTTTATTTATTTATTAAACGTTTTCCTTATTTACAATATTTAGTATTAAATATTCTAGAATTTTTTGTTGCCTAGTCCAGTAATTGATCGATGTGTTCGTCAGTCTGGTGTGCAGTTCGTTCGACGACCGCGCGACGGAGAGCCTGTGCGAGCGCTACCCGCGACCGACGGCCAACCCGCCGCCCAGCCCCGCCACCGCCAGCAGCGGCAACGCGGGCCGCCGCCGCGCCTACCGCCACTACCGCGCCATGAACCGCCCGCCGCCGCCACGCCCGCCTCCACTGACGCCTGCGAGTCGGAGCCCGAGCCGGCCGCGCGCGCGCCGCCGCCCTCGCCCGCGCCCTCGCCCTCCCCCGCGCCCTCGCCCGCGCCCTGGCCCGCGCCGCTCTCCTACTGACATTCACAAGTATGCATTCTATTTATAAAAAAACAAGCTTTTACTTGCGATTGTTTAATTAAAATGTAGTTACGTCTCCCGGGGAATGTAGCTTTACATCATTGAAAGAATTTTTCAATTCTACTGTAGTTACGGAGCCTATTTGATGCAAACAATCAAATCTTTCCCCTTTATATTAGTATACACTAACTAGGTTTTCCTCGCGACTTTGATCGCCCAAAATTAAAAATATAGTAATAAATACTTGTTTCTTAGTGATAATATAGTTTTCTAATAGGAAAAAAAACTTAGATATCGGTCCAGTATTTTAATCGTTATACAAAAATATACAAAACTTTCTTTATAATATCAGTGTAGAAAGCAGGATTTTACAATACAATTTTACATTTAAATCCCGAACCCGTGACATATGAAAAATTATTGATAAGCATGAATAATACTGTGTTTTAAATATTTTTTTTTTTAGTATGAAATTTAATATTTACAGGTACTAAATGTCACTTGGCGTCTATTGTCCTGTTGCTAATAAAGTAAGAAAATATTACAGCACTCTTTATGATTATTAAATCTTTATATCACTATAGAAAATTATTACAATAAACATTTGTATAAAACAACTGGTGCTCCACAAATAAGCCAATATGTTAGATATAAGTTAACAATATGTACAGTTATAGATAGTAAAATTAAAGATTAAAATCAAGTTTATGTCAAATAACCTATGTTCACTATAAAATCGTACGAATCGAAAATAATAGACATTTATGTACGGAATAGAGATCATAGAAAAAACAATAACACCAAATCACGTACATATCTGAAATATGGCATTTATCTATATTTAAGTGTAAATTTATACGTATCTAATTTTACAAAACAATTAGGGCCTGTCACACCAAATTGTAAATTGTCTGATGTTGTTCCTGACGTCGTTTTTAAGCTATCTTAGCCTCTATCAGCCAGTGGTGGGTCAGGCCCTTAATTTAATATTTTCGTAACGGCAATAAAATTGGAACCTCAATTGACAGCAATTTTCCAAATGGTCAAATTGACCATAAGAAGTGCATTTATAGGTTAGCTTTTCTAGATAAGTATTGTCATGTTTTGGTTGTGATAACTATTGCTATGGATATTTCTGATTTGAATGTCTGTCATACAACGAATTATTTTAATATACGGTTACTTTATTGTTCACAATTTTTTGTGGTATTAGAGAATATCGAAAATCGTCTATTAAGAATGTGCCAATTTTTTTTAACGTCAGTTAAATTGCGATAAATGTTTCTTAATTAATAAAGACATTGTTTAAGATAAGAATTAAAATAATATACGCATATGGAATTGAGATTGTGCAATGTATGTGAGGTAATTACTGTCTTTTTAACATAAGGTGAAATTTCAATTTGGTGCTATTTCACTGTTCGTGCCTCGATAGTATTTATGTAAGTTTTATAGAATGTCTTGTATTATAATAGAGTAATTATATAGCAATTGTACATAGTTCAAATGTTAGATTATTGTAAGATTTCTATGGCATCTAGTATTGCAAAAGATTTTGCCACAATTCAAGCATTTTCTGTCGTATTACTAAACACATATCACATACCAATTTTACACTAGTTACATATATATTCAGCAACCAGATAAAAGATTTAAAAAAAAACTTTAAAAGTTAATAAGATGTTGCACACTGCAGGCGATATCTTCGCTATATTATCACTTTAGTATTAAATATGAATGCCATTTTTTATTTGTAACATTTATTTTATATCTTGAAAAATAATATTTACAAACATAGTTTATTATAAAAAAACTAACATTTCTAATACTAATGCACACTTTATTCACACTTAATGGCAATATTAATGTTGATAGATAAATATATTTCTAGTAGAATAAGATTAATTATTACAATTTAGTAAAGCTGTTATAAATAGTATATTAATACAAATGAGTATCAGTTTTAAGAATCTTTTCGTAGCTGTTAAGTTAAAAATGAATATTAAACCAATTTAATATTGCTTTTAAACCTATATTAAATTGGTTTAGTATTCAGATCAAAACAATCTCAAAACATTTTTAAAACTTACAAAATAGTATAGCTTTTGTTACGCATTAACTGTGAGCGAACTTTACGACTTTACAATTATGTTGGAAAGAGATAAAAAAGGCTTATTAGAAATGTTTAATTTGGATGCGATTATTTTGTACCAGTCTCATAAATCAGTTTTCTATTCACATTGACTACGATATTTGTAAATAAATTTGATTTTATGTACGTTTATAAATATTTATAATTCAAATTACATTTATTAAAGTATAATTTTTTAACAAATATTATATTATCTGTTTTTCTTTAATGATGTACGTGTGAATAATTTTGATAGACTTTGAAAATTAATGACTTCATTTAGATATAATTATAATAACGAAGTTGTTGCGTTTGCAATTGGTAGCTTTTGCAAGTGGTAGCTTTAGATCACTAAGTTAACTTTGACACCGTTGCCTTAATATGTTGTAATCGGTACTAATATTGACTGATTTGAGATTTTTTTTATAAAATAAAACTTCTGTACCTGTTTTATAATTTTTTTTATTACCAATAACTTTATTTTATTATTGGTTAAGGCTATATGTTGCTATTATGGTGACTCGACCAGTGAAATACCACGACCTCAAATATGCCTAAGTCATCATCATCATCCTCTTTATCCTACTCCCGTAGGGTCGGCACAGCAGCTGTTTGTCCTCCAAATAACTCTATCATACGTCATCTCAGTCATCACTCCCTTTTTGATCTTGTCACCTTTCACGCAATCCATCCATCTCTTTCTAGGTCTACCTCTGCCGGTGTACTTCCACACTCATAACTAACGTTCTCTTTGTAACGTGCGATTCATCCCTCCTCATAACATGCCCATACCATGCTAACCTTTTAAGTGAGGGTACGTAAACGCAAATCTAGTCTACTCTTGAGTTCCTAGGTTTGACGGAGAAGAATGAGACCTCCTAATGTAAAGAATTTAAAAAAAAAACTTTTATAAACATAATCCAAAAGTAAGTGAGTAATAACGTTGTTCTTATGTACTCCACGAGAGATTTTTCTGTGAACATTTTTTTTACAATCTAAAGGAAATTTAAGAGCAAAGTTAAAAGGATTAGGAAATCTCAACATTGGGATTTGAGTTTTAAACTTTTTCGTCACGGTAGCAATGATCCGACAGAATCTGTCCTCGGGGGTAGATAAACCTGATGTTTAAGAAATTGGTATTTAGAGATTATATTTACGTTTTATTTATTAATCTATGTTTTCAACACAGTATTCTATGATAATATTTGATTTTTTTCTCATGGATTATTTGGTTCTTATTACGGTATTACATCAAAGGGGCATACGGTTTGTTGGAGGAGGCATAACCTTTGTCTGTTCAAACAACTCATTACTATTTTATATTCAGCCTTTAAAAACGTAATGGCATCTTTCAAATGATTGGAATTTTAAAAAAATCAGAATAAACACAATTGGAATTTTAAGAACATTTTAAGTAAGTTTCTTTCATCTCAAAGCTTTGTACTAAAGTTTTAAATATTTGAAATGTTTTATGATAAGATTTTTATTTCTTAAGAAAACAATTTGAATCATTTATCAGAGTAATTATAGTATATATATAATGAAATAAAAAGCGTAATAGAAAAGAAAGTTATTAGTAAACTACCTAAATGATTTGCTATTGCTAATTAATTAGGTTCACACGATGGTCCGAAGATCTAGTCTCGGTTGATGTAGGCTTCTGGTTGAAGGCAGCTAACATGGAAATATGACGTAGCAGTTGTTAATGGACACCTTTATGTAAATTATTAAGTATTTATTTCCATCCGATTGTTTAGACTACAGCAATGCTTGTATAATAGATGAGGTTATGTTTGGTTTAGTTTAGAAAGACATAACAATGTGTGAGTGATGCCAAATATTTATACTTCAATTTTAGGATCCAATTACGCCGCTGACGTAAAGCAGGAATGTTATCTCGGCCGCACAATGGCATGTCATTACGGTAATAAACGTTTAGTTCGCGCGAAAGGGGTTATGAGTTGCCATACTCAAATAATATGCTCCACACATATTTCGAATCGTACTAGTGTCAGTGTGTACAACGCATAACTCTGAAACAAATATCATGAGTGTAAAATATTCAAAGTTGTTAACACTTTTATATTTCTATGCCAGGTTTAAGTGAGATATCGGACAAAAGAATCACTACATCGAATACGTAGAAAGAGGGTAGACCGATATCTATCACAACGCAGTACCTACTTCAGTCACTGTCAACTGGGTTGAAATTACACGTATATTCAATTTATGCGTGACAAAACAAAATATTCACAATTGTTCACCGAGCCTTGGATATATTATTAATCACTTTATTAAATCTTACCTGGTCATAAGCAGTCGTGAAATACCGCTAGCTGTGGCTTACAACACGAACGCTGGATGCACAAAGTTTCGAGAAAAGCGCAGAGTCGGCGAATTCCAACCACCGAGACGATGAAGATAGAATTTAGAGTTTCGTCGCGATTAAATTTAAAGTTATGTGAATTTTGGTAAAGTATTTAAGGTAATAATTAACAATGATGTTGAGATAAGCCGAGTAGAAATTATGTTTGTTCCATTTTTAATGTAAAGACAAAAGAAGTTCGGAAGTCGGCGAAAACCGAGGATTTAGACAAAATAGTGATTTAATCGTGAAATATAAAATGACCCTATGTTTGTGAATGATAACGTTTTACAACAAAAATATTGTAGAGAAAAATAAACATCTCCTTTTATTTCGCACTGTTATAAATTTTTTATCGGTTGGATAAACCGAACCAGCGGATTACGATTTACGTGCCAATTTCTTCGAATGTTTTGACCAAAGCGGCTTAGCCCAGATAAAAAAATATTTCCCATTTTTCTTTATAAAATTTTCAATATTTTTATTTTATGTGTATTTTCATTGCTGACACTCGAACAAAAGCATTTATTCATTCTTTATTCAAAAAATCTTGCATAATAATGAGAATTGTAGGTAGTTGGTGGAGACGCAAAGTTAAATGTACCCGCGTTAAGAAAGCTTATGTCGGGATTAGACTTTTCAGCTGCTCGTGACGTGAGCGGTGAGCGCGAACACCGCACAGATCTGACGGACTTTGTTACGACCCATTCAAACTTCACTTACCAGCATTCATGTGAATATCATTCCTTTACCTTTAAAATTATTCGGTTAACAATTCTTTGTAGTGCCTGTTTACGTATCGTAACAATTTAAATCATAAGTCATTTTAAAGCGAAATGTTTTACTTATATTGCATATAATTATAACAAGTAAAACTAGCTATTAATAATAAAAAGTGCAATTTGCGGCGGCTGCGAAGGAATGTGTAAAAGTGTAAAATAAAATTGAATTTGTTTTAGGGAGTTTGTTTTAAAGTGTATTTCTGTATTCCAGTCTCAACGTCCACTACACTAGAAAGATCTGTGAAGTGTCTTCGTTTTGATCTCCATTGTTCTTAATTTCAGAACATCTTTATTGTCCGGTTCACACTTGGCCAGTGCAGTTGAACATTGACGCCTGATAGCGTTCACACTCTTCCAGTTAATTGACGGTCCAGAGCGCTACTAACCAACTGTACTGGCGAAGTGTAAACCGCACATATACGTTGGTAATTTAAATATTACCAGTATAAAATTGGCCCCGTGTTGGAATATTCCATTTCCAAAATGACGGCAGATGTCGTCCGCGGAGGTATAATTTGCACACAATTGCACTAATAGAATACGTAACTGCATACATTGTCGACAAGGAGCGCTTTCGTCACGACGACCTACATTTTATAGAATTGAATTCAAATTCATAGGCAATGAAATCGATTCAAAAGAAAAGCGATTTATTTTATTGTCGTCCATTTCTATTCTATTTCATACATTTTAAAATGTTCTTGTTAAAAAAAATGAGACAGGATCATTCAAGGTTAGGTTAGTACATAGAGTTCACATCGAAGGGTACCAATAGTAATATAGCGATCAATAGATGGCGGCTAAGGATTAGGCGCATTTGCTATAATTAGTTAACACTGGCCACCGACAATCCACTAAGATAAGAAAAATTAAAAAGGTAAAAAAAGTGCAAGATGTGACATGAAGAAAAGATGTAACAACGTAAATGTGAGCTCTTGTAATAAATTGTACATATTGTGTAAAAGTGAATAAAGAAGTTATAAAAACAAGATGGTACTAGTTTACATTTATTCACTGCTGTGTAAAGATAACTCGTTTAGAAGATGTATTGTATTTTTTTTTAATTTTGGCGACTCGAATACATACACGTGTCGTTGCGCAGAACACAATTTCAGGGATCATTTAAAAGTTAGCTACCAAAAAGTTTGATACGCTCCGTCCTCGATGTTAAAAAGAAATCAAACTAAATATATCTGAATTATTTGACACGCTTGATTAACATTGAAATAAATTTCGTAAAGCGTGACAAAAACATTTGATTTAGAGTAACGTATTATAGAATTAAAACAGTTGCCGGGTAATTATCTATTAGCGGACAATACAATTAGTTGTCGAGGTGCGAAATTAAATCAGCACATTATCTAATTTGTATTATATTAGTTAACCAATTATCAAATGCCATACAGTTAAAGTTCTGACAAGTAACTGTCAAGGTAAATGAAAAATAAAACAATTGCAGTCATCAATTAACAAATTATTGATGCCTTATGTGTGTGTGTGAAATAAGTCGTCGTTACGTTGTTTATTATGTTATGTATTTGTTATTGTATCATGAATCTAGACTCATACGTATGAAAAATAAATATACGATCCAAAACAAGATTACAGCCTAAAAATTAATTATAACTATTCCTAACTTATTCATCAATTTGCTAAAGTAATGTAAGTAAATTTATCAAAGGTAAGAAACTCCCAAGTTATTTTGAAGGTAAATATTACTTTGAGCTATGTAACATTTCACTAAAAGCACAAGCGCCGAGAATTATATTCGATACTGAATTATTCATTTTGATAATTATTCCGGCGCTAAAATTATTCCAGCCATAGTCGCTTGGAACTTGCAATTTGCGGACAATTTAGACGTCGTAATTCAGCTTATTTGAATATTTGTCTGTAATTATTAAGATGTTAGAATGTGTAGTGGTATGGGAAACTAAAACACTGTGGTGCGCTTGTGGCCAATGTCTAAATAGAGACACACAACTTGCCACAATTCATGATCATTCATTTCTTGTAGGTACTAAGTCGTGTGACAAAATTATATATTACTAGCTTTTACTCGCGACTCCATCCGCGTGAAAGTAAAAAAAAAAGTAAGTAGCCTATGTATTCTTCCAAGCTATCATCTACTATGCCAAATTTCATCGAGATCCGTTTAGCAATTTAGGCTACAAAAACTAACAAACTTCTATCCATGCATTTAAACTATTGCATTTATAAATGAGTTATAATTATTATTATTATAATATTAGTAAAATTTGGTAAATAATTATGGAATTCTTAATTTATAATGTAATGGTCAGACTTAAATCTTAAAATTATTATTAGTACGTAATTTTAGTTAGAAAAGCAATTTGTAACTAACTAGTAACATACGAGCAATAAAAATGTCTATAAACGGAACGAACACAGACCACTAACATCAGACATTATTGATGACTACATGGATATTGATAGCTCTCAATGGCTTCCAAATGTGACTTGTATAAGACGTTCAAAAATCAATTAATCACTTTATCGAGTCACTACCAGTTATATTCGAACATAAACCCTTCATACCGTATATCAATCATCCTACTTTAAACGTTAGAGTTACCAGAAAGGTTATATATGCTTTAAAAATTCGTTTCTAAAATTATAGGAAGTTTTAGACAATATTATAATTGAATAAAAACGAAATTATCCTTCGATACTCAGTCTACCGATTCCCGCCAAAATTGTGGTGTTTATCCTTGATACTTCTGATTGACATTGACAGATGTCATAGGGACGGGACGGGTATGGCAATGATCTAGTGTTGTGCCGCTACTCCGGCGCGGTACCGATTTCTTAACAGTTGATATAGCTTTCTCTTTTTTTTTTTTAAACGTAAATAAACCAGCGCTTGACCACGACTCCACCTAAGTTAAGTGAAGACGCGGCCGAAGGATAGAGCGCGCTAGCTCAAGCTCTTACTTTATAGCGAGAGGAATCCATACTTTTACCTGTACCTTTACCTTTATTAGTCATGATTTTTATTAATGTTATAAAATTGAATCTTGTAACTCTTGCGAGGTGACAAATAGACTAGAGAATTCGAACTCGCGAATGTTTCATAGACTTTTAAGCATTGGACTATTAGTTTTAATCTTGTGTTTCTAAAATGATTAACCTTATACATAGCTGTTCTAGATTGCTTATAAACAGAATTACTAGAAGTTAACAGCGTTTTCTTGTAACTATTATTAGTTATTGTAATAACGCAGGGGGGACACTAACCTTTCTACTTTATTACAAGTGGTGTTACTCAATACATGCTTATACATATTTCTCCTATAATACACAATACACGTCTTTTCCATTATTCTGTTGAGTAGAATACCTTCACGGTCACGTAGAGCCTGTATAAATTATCGGACATTAGGATAGTGTGGCGTTTAGCAGGTATAGGTGGCGTTAGTCACGTACTAGGTATTAGAGCGAGCATCGTTTACCTGCAACTGTGGTTTAGGGAATTCAGATTTGCCGAATTATAGACAGAATTATCAAAGCAACGATGACAAAATAATTTGTATATAGGGAAAGTGTACTCGTACCTAGAGGGAGAATCTCTATCTAAATAAGACAGTTTTTCTCTCTTTTGTTTGTTTGTTTTCACCAGTTTTGATTAAATACAGGTGGTAATAACTCGGAATTCTTACACTTGTTTTTAGCAAAGCAAGGGTGGTTTTGGAAACTTAATGTTGAATTTTAAATTAGATGAATATGTCAATTGGCCAATTTTGAGGAGAGATTTTTTTTTTTTTTTTGTAAATGTGTAAACGTTAATAAATATTTCCAGGTACAGGGGTTTAAAATGCATCGTAAATTAATACCACAGCTCTCATTAAGTTTCTTTATTATGAAACCATAAAAGCTTAATGTCCAATCCATTAAAGTTTGCAAGGTAAAAGGAAGCTCAACCTGAATCTATTTAATGTTCAAAATATATTTACTTTGTCGGTATCATGTCGTTTAATGCAATAATTATATCACCAGTATCCCTTCATTATTCGGCATTATTGAGACTTATTTTTATTAAGGACAAATTCTTTAGTATTAATTAGTTTTAGCTACGGAAAAATAATAACGGCCTTACATTGTTAGTTGTAGTATAGTCATCAAAATATTTTGTATCACATTATTAATTACTAGCTGTTCTCCTGCGGCTTCATCCGCATGACTTTATAAAAACTTTGTTTTATTGTTTACATTTGTCAAATTCTCAATTGCAAATGTCAAAGTCACCGATACCATAGTAACCTTGCTTCCTTAATGTTGGTAGTTTGTAGTTTATGGTCCCTTTCCAACATGAAGGTTTTTTTTCCAATTTATTTACCCCCTAAGTTTAATAGCGTGAAAATATATACCCTAAAGCGTATCGTAAGGGTAGGTCTTTTTATTAAAGAAAGAATTATTCAAAAATATGCTGTGATTGCTGACATCCTACGCCACGAAGTAATGTGTGTTTCGCTTTATTATATTAGTACATAGATTTACGATTAATAAAAATAATCGCTGTTTTATAAATAAACATTCAGTATACATCTTACTAATATAATAAATGCGAAAGTTTATATGGATGGATGTTTGTTAGAGTTTGTAGCCTAAACGGCTGAACAGATCTCGATGAAATTTGGTATAGATGCAGATGATAATCTGGAAGAACACATAGGCTACTCACTTTTGTTTTTTTTTTAATTCCACGCGGACGGAGTCGTGGGCGAAAGCTACTATGTACATAAGTGGTTGTTCCTAATGCCACTCTATCATGAGTAATTAATAGTGTAGCGTTCCCGTACGCAATATGTACATTATAATCAGAATGTTCAATATATTGTGAATCAAATATTATTCAAGTGTAGCTAACTGAATAATTCGCGATAGTAATACAGTCGCGCGTTGAAGCTAATTGATTAATTGTTAACATTCGCGAGGTATTTATGTATATTATGTGAAACAGATTAAGTGGTATGGAAATACACAAATTGTTTAATTATATGATTATGCTTAATGGCTTAATCTCTATTAATATAATGTGTAGGTATTGAGTAATATTTACTTCATTTTATTACAATTTTTAAGTTACAACTTAATAAAATCTTTTAGAAAGTACAAGTGTACAATATCATCTTACTATCTTACTAATATTATAAATGCGAAAGTTTAGATGGATGGATGGATGTTTGTTAGAGTTTGTAGCCTAAACGGCTGAACGGATTTCGATGAAATTTGCCATAGATGTAGAGGATAGTCTGGAAGAACACATAGGCTACTCAGTTTTGTTTTTAATCCCACACGAATGGAGTCGAGGGGGAAAGCTAGTAGTGCTTATAAAAAAGAAACTCAACGAGTCTCTTAATCTCATAAACACAAGTATTTACAAGTTCATCAATTGGCTATTTTTGGCGTATTTTATTTGTCTTTTGCTTGTTCGACACTATGCATTGATACTCTTATAGCCAACCAATTACTACTTAATACTGTAAAAATCGAATAGCAACTTTTTTAATCGTGTAAAGTGAAAACTGTTGGAGTCTATTTTAAACTGAACAAGGATTTAACTCTCCTTTGTTACATTTTGTTTTGCTTTCTAAAGAAATGAAATGGAAACAAGTAATGATAGCTTCTACACTAAAGTACACTTAAGTTAATACTTAGTACTGGTTAGTAATGTTTGTGTCTGCAGTCTGCAGAGCTTTTAAGTAATACAAAGTTGCAGGCATCTCTTCAGTCCCAAGTGTATCCACGCTACAGTTATAACATCACAAATGTATGCTCATAAAAGTAACACATATACTTTCTTACCTAGTCTCAATGCATTTTTTGTCATTGATAGAGACTGTGTATTTTGTGTATATTGATTTCTGCAAATATGTATGGTGGAACTTACAAATTTTAAAATATTATACCAGAGATGCATAATGGCCGATAGTATATGTGTACAAATATCATAAAAGATTCTCATCAGAATTTCCTGAAATATACTTGGTGCGATATTCAAAAAGTTTTCCAGTGAACTTATGTCAGCTGAATGGATGGCCGCTCCATTGAAGTTTATTTCAAACTTCTGACTTTGAAAAGGTCGTTAAGCCTTTCCCGATCCCTATTTAGATAAGAAAATACTGTTTTTTACAGTTACACAAGTGTTGTTATTGAGTTTGTAACATTTATTTCTTAAATAATGCTTTGGCTTACGATAAATGTTAAATGGAGAGAATTCGACGAAGAAACGCACAGTTTTATACACTTGTCAAATAAACAGATAGAATGAAGTAATTACAACAGTAGTGATGTGAAAAAACATTCCAGTTGTAGGTAACAGTTTCATTTTTAATTCATTTAACGTAACGCAATGCATCAAATGTTCAATCTGATGTTATCTGTTGAAATATTGCGATTGATTTCAGTTTCCATTTAAAATAAATGTATTCGTAAACATCCAGGTAAAATAATCTTTGTAAATCAACTCTGTGTATGGACATGATGTTTAGAGATGCAGTTATTATGCGGGGACAGCATTTATTTGGGAGCAAAGTAAAAAAAAATTCTTTAATCAGTTGCTCTACCTGTCTCAGAAAGAAAATATTTCTTCTGCCTATATAGTCTCTATTGATTAAAGTTTATCTTCTAATGCATATGTCTATGGATCAATTCGCTACTTTGGCGAATTAAGGTCCCCGCTTTTTCGTTTGCTATATTTTACTATAAATATAAATACCATTTCAGTTTTCTTCAGACATTAAATTAACACGTTATCTAATTTAATAGAGTCTGTAAAGGTCTTGGCAAAAAAGGTTGAACTATAGTCTATTGTTATGGGAAGTCGTTTAGGGACGTTACCTTTTTCACGTTGTATATTTATGGGTAAATAGCGGGCTTTCAAAGTATCCACGAAAATTGGAGTCACATTCTGAAATATTTTTGATCGTTACCGTTATTAAATGTTATTTAGGCAAGAAGAGTTTCCTTTCAATGAAATAGATTTCTTAATAAAATGGTATAAAAACGGAGAAAAATAATTGGACTTTAATTCATACTCAGTTATCTCGGGTCAAGATCCTTATACGATAGCAATGACCCCAAGTGATCCTTTCTTAAATTATCAATTAACTCGGTAAGCCCGTGGCCTTGTTCATTTGCCAATTTATCCTTTCCACTTACACGAAATAAGGGTCCAGAGAGGCGGGGCTGTAACGATAACGCGGACTTTGTCAATATTGTTATGTTATCGCTTGTTCTGGTAAATGCTCAAGACGATAAGAAATAAGTATCATATACGAGTAAATACAAAAATTAAACAAAAGAATGGGACAAACCTGCAAGTTCTAACTTTCGAATAAAGAAGAATAAGCATAATCCGTCTACCAGGACCGAAGATATGCTCTAACAAATCTTACTAATATTATAAATGCGAAAGTTTAGATGGATGGATGGATGTTTGTTAGAGTTTGTAGGCTAAACGGCTGAACGGATGTCGACGAAATTTGGCATAGATGTAGAACATAGTCTGGAAGAACACATAGGCTACTTACTTTTGTTTTTTTTTTAATTCCACGAGGACGGAGTCGCGGGCGAAAGCTAGTATTAGAATACAGATAAATTGAGAATCTTCTTCTTTTAGGCAGTCCGTTAAAAATTCACTCACACTCAACTTATTAATGTGTCTTACATTCTTTGTTTAACATGAATATTGGATTAAACGCCAAATTTAAATGATTAAACATTGGATTAAATATAGTCTAATGGTTTGGGGTACGGACTACCGATCTTTGAGGTCGAGGGTTCGAATCTCGCCATTCGACTATTGTCGTGAACCATATCCTAGTACAAGCCTAGAGCTTAGTTGGAATGGTTAAAGGAAATATTAGTAAATTAGCAAAAATCTACTAATATTTAAATTAAAAAAAAAAAATTTGGTCTTGTAATATTGGTATCAGATATAGATACGAAATAATTGTGTATATACCTACTTTGAAGTCGTACGTACCCATCTACTAGGTTATGATTAGTTCAACGTAAATGGGGACAGAAATAATATCTATTAAAACTTATTACTTAGGAAGTACTTAGAAAGTCACCCTTGGCTACAATTTGGAAATCAAATCCCAGCAATTATACCAAATGAAGTTGGACTTAAGTAACTGGTTAAATTTTTAAGTCTTGCGTTTCTTTTTTTTAAATGTAATATTTCTTTAGGGTTTCTGGACCTTCATTTAAATATTAAGATGATAGTTTTTTTGAAAAATAGTGTAACACAAAGCAAACGGTTGCGAATAAAATTTTGCGTTGTCTCTTCTTTTCTTTCAGCTGAAGTTGTTAATTTTTTTATTTATAACAAATTAGCCATATTTAAATAAAAGACGAGCTCAGTAAACGATTGGATAATAAATATAGAGTATAAAAACAGTTTTAAGCACAGCTAATTAAAAATTATAAACGTTCCTTTCAGACGTTTGGTTTTAAGTCTCTCTTAAAGTACAGTTAAAGCTAATGATATTACTTCGAAGTTTATATTCCACTGGTTTTTATATAAATTTCGTCTAATAGTTTTAACTTCTCACAGAAACCTTAACTTATAATATTATTTGTGATATTTGTAATTATTCTTACGTTAAATGTATAAGGTTCACAATAGCTTGAATAGATGTGAAATATCAAAGGAAAGCAACAAATTAACAAGAGTCCAATCTAATTAAGACCGCGGCGTCCGTAGGCAATAGACGCTCGGTTTATCAACAGTATAAGTGAAATGCGCGCCATTACCGCCCTCTATTACACTGTTAAGGAGGCAAGACGGCGCTGGATATTAATTCGGATGTCTAATTATGTGATTACATTCTATGTACTAAAGTTTTTAACATTAACACATCTTTTTTACTTCATACTTTTTAAATTTTACGTCGGTATAAAGTTTTACAAGTATATTGCCTAAGTTCAAAGATTTTTCAATGGCCAAGTAATGTTTAAATTAAATAATAGTATTCTAAACTTTTGAGTATTAATGAAAAACGTTGTTATATCATTTAATTTGTGGTATGTTTAAATATTCTCGTGGAATTTATTCCGTCTAATTTATTACGTTCTACGCAACGCAAATGTTAACCAGATTAAAGTAATGTTGTATTTTAATTACGCTTAATTAAGTTGCAAGCAAAGGCAATTCAAGTTAAGATAATTAAATTTGAAAACGCTGACGAACAAACAACTCCTTCAAACAGTGTGTCCTAAACCAACGAAATAATTGTATCAAGTTTTTCACGGATTTTGAAAGAATACACGTTATTTTAGTGTCATGTAAATACCTATTTAATATCAAATAGTAAATACTAAAAATCGACGAATTTTTATGGTCATTAAAAAATAGTAGTACGTATTCATGTAACATTTTTAATATCAGAACAGGATTTAGAATTTTTCCTTCTATCTTACTTCTTACTAATTTTATAAATGTGACAGTTTAGATGGATGGATGAATGTTTGTTAGAGTTTGTAGCCTAAACGGCAGAACGGATTTCGTTGAAATTTGGCATAGATGTAGAAGATAGCCTGGAAGAACACATAGGCTATTCACTTTTGTTTTTTTAATACCACGCGGACGGAGTCGCTGTCGAAAGCTAGTAGAACGATATTTCTTAAAAGTATTGCTAAATGCGTAGGCTGTAATACAATAAAGAACTACGTAGTTACGTAGGTTGATAAAATACTACGTTGTCAGCCCAATTATAGTCCTGACCTTTGAATTTTGTTACAGACGCTCTATTATATGACAGTTTATATTAATTTTAATAATGTTTGGAGTAAAGAGAAAGTTTATATAACTAAGTGAACGCTACGACCTCTAAACTATCTAGACATCACAATTACATTTTTTTGTGAAAAATCAAGTAATTTATACCAAATTGTAAAAGTAGAAAAATTGACATCAATTTTTTGAAAAAAAATTTCTTTGTTCTTCCCAATTAAGCGCTAATGGCTTTGGAAACCTAATCGAAGCCTCGCGAAGACAATGAACCATCAATTGTATAAAATTCGTAATTGTGACGTTTTCTACAAGTCATTCTTCGAGGCCTTAGAATCGCTGTTTGATAGGTTTTCCAATTGATATTTAAAATCTTTTATGAAAACTTCTGTTACGTCTTTATTATTAAAATATCCATAAACCTTTGTGTGTTTTCAATTGTCTCCGTTTATAATGGCAAAAATAAAAATTACGATGAAAATATTCTTCAAAGGAGATGTTTTAAATACAAAATTCTTAGCCTGGATTTAAATTTGTCAGTTTCAGGTCCTCCTACTACCCAATTTTTTTAAGATTTTTTTTTTAAATATATGTAGTGAATATTGTAATACCAGTGTCGCAGTATACGAAGTGCATGAGCGACTCCGGCACAGTTATCTATGTAAATATACATTTACACGTGTACCGCACTCGCTCGTCCCGCGGGAAGTCGCAACACGCTATGTTAAATTATATTTTACAAGTAACAAAATTTTATACGTCACGATATTATTACTTGCTATCTTTCTTTTTAAATTATACTTAGATAAATAAGCTCGCAGCTTTTTAAACGGCGACAGTAAGTTCAACGAAAGTTTACTGCTGATGGCTTGAAGTATCCGTGTCTTGGTAAAAATCAGTTTAGATGTTTACTCCATTGTAGGTATGTAGAACATTTACAAGAGACGTGACTCCTTGGTAGACAACGTGTCGTAATGCTACCCTTGATTTTGACGAGTTGAGAAAAGTTCCGTCAAATAAACGGGGGACTTATTTAGCTGATTTTATTGCTCATGAATTTAAATTTATCGCATAACTTTTGATGTAGGCCTTTATGAAATTGAAAAGTCGTAATTTGAGGTCCAAAAAGTTTGTTACAAACGGGTCAAAGTTTATATGCTACTGAAATTTGATTTACAAAAATATAGAAATTAATTGACTCGCTTTTCATATTGCATATTATTTAAAATCTGAATAATGTATTATAGGTTGCTTTCTTTAAGTTGTAAAGTGCCTACAATCATTCATAAAAGAAGTAAACCGCACTTCATCCCTGATAACAATAAGCCGAGCTTCTTTTTATCTTCAAAGGTAAGTATAACAATTCACGGTGAAAACAGAAAGTTTTCTTGGCACATTGCCAAAAGAAGTAGGACTCCTTGTTAATTTCTGTTTTTAGGTTATCGTAAAAATGTACCTAAGAGAATTACCATGGGAAGATATTACGCTCTTATTGGATTGAACAATCGAAATAGAATATTTATTTACACAAATTATGAACTAATAGAATCATGTTAATTATATTAAAAATGCTATACTACATAGCATATTTTAGTGCCTAAAAATTGTTTAATATTTGTACGTCCTATACTTAAATTTTTTAGTACCTAAAATACACAAAATAGTCCCAATAGCACGATTATTACTTTTTATGGTACTTGTAAGTTTTCAGGCAGTATAGTCAATAATGGGTTTTCTTAAAAAGAATGTAGGAAAGTCTGAGCTGGGGGAATCGTTTTATCGAGATATAAAGTACATTGTAGTAAACAAAATGTAGATTTAGCGTTGGTTTTTTATAAAAAATCATAAAACTAGGTAGCAACTGATAGTATGATTTATGGAATTATTTTTTTAAATAGAGAGTGTTCGTTTCCGGTTGGAGTGTGCTTAAGTTGTAGCATTGACAAGTTTCCGCTTGTTATAATAATGATGGCAAGCTGCCAACAGAGGGCGTCATTATTGCATTTAATTTTACTCTTGTCATGAAAAAACTAAAAATGAATTCGTTTGTGAAATTAGTCTTTATTTCGGATTAATTTAAGGCAATAAGATAATTCTTTATTATCGCTTCAATTTATCATCGAATATGTTGCCATTACTATTATCTGTATCGATCAAAATTACATAAAAAATAATATTTTCCTTAAATTATTTTTAACCTACCTGAGGTATGGATTATAATACTAGAAAAATTATTTGTTAACAAAGATATTCTCGGAATCTGTTCCATTTTTTATAAACGTATTCTTGTTAAAGAGGTCGTTTTTTTTGAGGTCAAGTGTAGTGTATCTACATCCTGGAGCTGAGGAAACGACGCGTAAAGAAGTTCTCTAAGATGTCGGACAACAAAGGCGGACCGGAAAATTATGCAACGTGCACTACTACACTACTAACTACGATTTCATAGGAGTTTTTTTCTAGGTTGGCTTATTTGACTATATAGCTAAATAAATGTACTAAAAATAGAAAAATCGAAGTAAAATTTACAAAGTGGCGATAGATATATTTTAAGTGTAATTTGGTCAAGCATATAGCAGTTTTGATACAATTTATATTATATAAAACTAACTATTTATATAAACGCGGTATAAAGTTAAACTTAGGAATAAATACTAATATTTGCTTATACTCAGTTTATTCCTAAGTTTAACTGTATACCCCATTTATTTGTAACCCTGTAAATCTATAGTAGAAATGTAATATATTTAGAATATAAACATGAATTTTTCAACATCTACCAAAATTAATATCAATTTATTTAATTGGCTACTTTTATGATAACGATTATTATTTATTCATTGAATATTATTTGAGCAATGCAATTTTTAAAGTTACCCAAATATAGTGAATTAATTTCACAATATTGCATTATTCGTTTCATAAAGCAACTAGCGGCATAATAAAATTAACCACTGCTAAACTTCGAACGATTATTTTAAAAAAATTGACACTATTCAAAAAGTATTTCACGGGTTTCCATTGACGAAACAATTGAAATAATAAGTTTTTGAATAGCCTCGTTTTCGCCTTTCGTTTAAACTGTAGTACTCGTATATTTAGTGTGTTTCACTACTCATTAAATTTAAATAACAAACAAGATGGTGTGCATAGAAAGACAAAGTTTGCAACAGTAGACGTTAGTTTCTACTCTGTGTTTGCAACTAATCACCAACTTTGCCAATAGATGCACACTACGTAACGCTGATAAGATCGATACTCAATTATACCTTATCTAATTCCTCCACGAATCCATCGGTGATAAATTTACAACACCTATTATTATTTTCGTTACGATTTGTAAAATAACTATAAAAATAATATTTTCGCCATACCAAGAGAATAATAAATTTCTAGAAATATGAAAAGTTAAGGAAAACATTGTCTACGCGTACACACACTAAAAATTTATCAATCTATATTTTTTTTATCATACTAATTATACTAATATTATAAATGCGAAAGTTTAGATGGAAAGATGGATGTTTGTTAGAGTTTGTAGCCTAAACGGATTTTGATGAAACTTGATACAGATGTAGAGGATAGTCTGGAAGAACACATAGGCTAGTCATTTTTGTTTTTTTTTAATTCCACGCGGACGGTGTCGCGGGCGAAAGCTAATAATTTTATAAACGGGAATTATTCTCGTAAGATAATGTAATTTTTGATAAGAGTATTTGCAAAGGTCGCTTGTTAGGTTTATTATATTAAAGTTCTATGCCTTCGAGACTCGTCTGAGCTCATTTGGAACGTCCTACGTAAATATTTTCATCTTATTAGTGCTTTTGTGGAGTTCGTGCTTTAAGCTGTGTAATGGATCTTTTATAAAAATGTTGAATAGAAACGAAATTTGTCGACAAAGAACGATTCCTTATAAAATCTCATGATGAATTTGAAGTCTTTTGAATTTTAACAATTTGTTTAGTTTAAGTTTTCTGATCAATATGAAAAAATCTGTCATTGTTAAAGTTTAGCTAAACACCTTCTATATTAATTGGCATATCAAATACAGAAGTGATTTATCAAGTTTAATTGATATATCCTGAGATAAATGCATTAGATAGTCTCCGCTCTCTGTTTTATAGAAAGGAATAAAATCTGCGATAGAATATTAATGTCTCGTACACGAAGTCTCTCGCATTGGCTGATGACAGTTATACATATTGTATTACATTATATACGTCTATTATCCAGTTGATTGAGTTTTCGTGATTACAGACATGATTGACTGGAATGAGATTAACGCCGTCGTGCGATAAACGCGCCTAGTTTGCAGGTGCTAGCAATTATATCGTCAAGATCTAGAATTAATCGTTTTAAATCAATCGAATTTCAACTTTATATGTTCTACTGAACGTTCTTTTTTCAAAAGCAATTTAATCTAAATAAGTCTTCATACTAGATGTCTTTATCAACGTTTAATTGACTTGTAATCGCCATGAATATTTATTCAATTTTGTCGAAATTATTAACTGTCTTTATTTCAAGACAATAAATGATGACTTCCTCCATTATGTTAGGGTTCACAATTCATACTCATAACTCTTTGACTGACGGTTAACCGTTAACAAGACAAGACAAAATTCGTTCCTGTAGAAAACAAAAAGCTTTCCATTTGTTAACTACAATTCCAAAGGATTTATTTAACATTTCATTGTATTTTGTATATCAATTGAGTTCGAAATTTTGAAGTATTTGATATAACAATAAAATTTAACCACTTAAATCGGCAATTAGTAATAGAGTACTTTTAAATGTAACGGTCTCAAGCCCGATCGTAATACAGCCGGGTTTATATTACACCGGGCTCTGTATAGTCGAATTCAATAGAAATTAGAAATTATATTTACACATGTTTCTGGCTGAAAATGTCATTTGTCTATGAACTGATATTTCAATTCAGAGTCTAAATTGATGTTACAGACATCTCTGTTTTCAATAAGTCTGTGGTTACAGCGTTATTAAGATAAACTTGCTGAAATAGAATTCGACTATAATGGCGTTTAATCTGTAAACAAAGTATTTTGAAACCTATGATTTTCTAAACACATTATTTTGTTGCCTTAATATAAAGAATGGTTAACGTAATGTCTGACTGATAGGAACATTTTCACCTTACGTTAATTATTATTGGTCGGCAAATTGGAATTCTGAGTACCTTAATTAAATGCACACTATATTGCCCAAGCGTATAATTATTCGATATTAAATGTATCAGAGAAATAAAATTAATTTAAGCGTCATAATACACACTCGCACAACGCACAATATTATCTCACAATAGCGATCAGTTTCCATGAAATATTCCGATTGATTTCCAGTCCTCCACTTACTATTGAAACAAATTCAATTTCTGTTCGCGTGCACTTCGTAATTACGATCATATTTGAAAACGATTTCTGAATTTACTATCCACATTTGGTATTGTGTTACTGACTTTTATCTATGTATTACATTATCTTTTTTATTATTTAAAAATTACGTATTGAATGTTTCGAAGGTTCTCGATTTAAAAAATATTTGGATGTTTTTATTCACGTAGGTGTACTACACGTCATTCGAATTACCTTTTGCATTTCGTAGTCATGGTAGTCTGGTGTGAAAAGTGAATACTGATCGTTATCATAGACTATCCCGCCTGGATAAAAGACGCGACAGATTGTTTAAATTTTTAAAAATGTTTTCTTTATACCGTTCACGTTTTATATACAATGTTAAAGGAACAAGGATAGACAAGATATTTTTGGTATATTTTCATCATGATAATAATAAAGTCATTAGTCTAGATTATATCTAAGATGTCTACATTTTTTTGCAGGATTTAAGTCACAGAATACCATAACATCTAGTACATAAAAATGTTTCTTGACATTAACTGACAATACTATCTTGTTTTTCAAACCAGAATCGATGGTACTATTTCCGAGAAACACGATGGAAAAATATTTTAGCTGATCGTAAGCTTCAGGGGATTTTTGGGTGTAGTTTTACACGTTAGGGATTACTCTATAAAATATCGAAGTAGCGACGTCAACAGGTTATTTCGCCATATTGAAAAGGTAGTAAACGAGTATGTCAGGCCCTCGGGGATGTATATATCGAAGAGCGAAGTATTACGCTTCGGAAAGGTCTACGCCGTAGCACTTCGTATGAGTTACATTCTTTCCCCTGGCGAGATGTTTATGTCTATATACATTATCATAATAAGTATATTGAATCTAATAAAGTCCAAAATCTTCATTAGCACTAAGATTTAGATAAATATTTATATGGTTTATTAAAACTCAAACTAATTCATGTTCACAAAACGTTATACTTTTCTTTATGTAACCAATAAACAGTGTAGAAAAACCATTTGTAAGTGAATATTAGCAGCTTAACAATGGATGTGTTAGGTAATTGTTATGTGTCAACTTGTAATATAATTGAAGAGGAAAGAAGTTAAATAGTAAGGCGTAAAGAAATCCATAATGATCTTTTGAACGCATTCGATGAGAGTTTTCTTGTCAAACCACTTCAATTGCAAACGTTATCTGATTCTCCGCATAATTGGAAAATACGCCGAAATTTCTTTATGATAAATCCAAAGATGTAAAGATACTTTAGAATTAAAATTATTACAAAAGAAGGGAAATATCAAAGGTTGTCTCAGGGGCGTTACATAATTTGGGGACAAATATAAAGACACTCATGGCTCCGCTTTGTATCACAGGACAACTGAAACTTCGCACTCGTGGGAATTAATATTCCGACTATAAATAAAAAAGGTTCGCTGTATTTACAGATTTGTTCTTTGACTTCGGCTCTTGAGATGTATCTGGAATGCAAACATTTAAGTAACATGTGATTGTATTGAGAAATTGTATTGTTTGTATTCCCTTTAGACATACTTTTACTAGATTTACAATTTAGTTGCAAGCAAAAGATGTTCAAATAAAGCCTTACATGTTCTATTCTGACAGTTTTAACTGAATAGTTCGCCTTTTCAGTAAAAACTGTCAGCAATAAACGTCTGTAGCGAGCTTAATTTTCTCACAAAAAGTAACAAGTTCAAATCAAATTCTGAGTGAAATTGATTTTTCGCTTTTGTTCCTTTTTATGTGGTTAGTATTATAATGACGTTGTGGTTAAGTTAGCTGCATCTTGTTCAAAAAAAGGTAACTAAATGCAATAATTGTTAATAGTGGAATAGTTATGACTCTTTTGGGACATAATGCGGACTGAGAAATGAGTCATTTGGGTATAAATACATCATTTTACTTAATAATAATAAATAAGGTTGGTGGTTATTCTAATATTTGTCTAAATTTAAAGTTGGTTTTTACTTCCTGGGAGTATGTATATAAATTGTACAGTTAACCTACACCTGTACACTTTCCTGGATAATTAATTTCTATACTTATTCTTTGAATACAGTTTTTTTCTCACTCAAAGTAAAAACTTAAGAGGAACAAAGCAACCCTACCTCTAGCGGAATTTCTCGTTAGTTTGAAATGGAGCTTGACACTAACATTACAGGCGACAGTTAAGTAGTATTTACCGAGCAGTTGTAAAGACTTTTATATTTATAACCTGGGAATAAAGTGTAGTGTACAATGTCTCCCGCCCGCGCTCTATTCCGTGATACTAAGTAAATAACGGCTTACGAATACCTCTTAATGATAAAAGATTATTTTGTAACCATCGAGATTGAAAATGGAATTTTTTGACGTATGACGTTAAATAAAGAATGAAAAATTTATTTAGACTATAATAAATGTTATACGAGAACCTTAGAACGTTTTTTTTATTTCCCAGATTTATAAAAAAAATATTGTTCTTGCTCTGAAATACCGAATAGTTTAAAATATCTTAATCCACATGTAAAAGGTTTAGCTAACTCCTCTAAGGTTGTTGACCTCTGCGAACAGATTTTTGGTTACCTTTTCTACCATAGTTTTATTGTTACTCAAGATTTCTTTTGATGTGTATAGTATAAGTGTAATGTATTAACCCCAGTATAATCGTATGTTCTTAGTAGTAGACATTGGTCATTGTCAAAAAGCTTTTACTTACAGTGTAAAAATAATGTTGCTGAGCCCGCGTAGATGTGCATTACTGGATGTCCACGTATTTTTATTTCATACTGAAGTGTAAATCATTGTTATGATGAGGATTCCACAAAAAGAAATAGATATTTTCTTATGTTTATTTAATTTATGAGATTAATTTTTTTGTTTTGGTTAAGCATTGTATTTCAAACTTTGGATAATATGTCGCAACTTCTAAATACATATTTTTTAATTTAATATAATTATAAACTAAGGCCTAGTCACCCTAACTTAGGGTAGGCTGAGCCTACTAGGCTCCGAGCCCCTCAGTGGGGACGTATAGAGAGCTGGTGATGACGATGATGATGGTTTGTTAATTGATTAACATACTCGTAGTAAGCATATCGTATCTAGTTTTGTATGTTTTGTTCTAAAATATTACGAGATACGATTTAAATTTTATTCATAAAAATATATTTTAAATTTCACCATCGAGGAACTGAATAACATGAAAGACAAATTCATTTTGTTTCATTTTATGTAATTTTCTCCTGGATTTGCTGATAAATGAATAGAAATTTTTGAAAAAACATTTACTCATGAAAATATTTTGCAACTTTATTTTTCGATTAAAATAACTTTTAAACTCTTTCTAGCTTAGTTTAAATTACTATAAACGTGCTCTGTATCATGAAACAAAAATGTGAATTTTACATTCCATTTAGTTACACACTTAGTTTTCATTTGTTACTAAGTATTTTCTAAAACGACTGACAAGCAGATATTGCTAAACATTGACGATGTAGAAGATTTTTTGGAAGAAGTTTTTTTTTAAATTCCGCGCGGACAGAGTCGCGGACTTCCGCTAGTAACAAAATAAGATACAAGTTTCTACTTAATAAAATAACAATTAAATTGCTTTTTTAATTTGCTTGATATTATTCTGAAGTAATAAAATGGAATTAACTGTGATTTTGTTATCAGGTTTAAAGTTGTTCGTCGTGCCACTAGCAAGGCAACTTAAGCCTGAGTAATGGTGCACAAGCCCAAGACGACAAAGTGATAAATAACCACGTAATAAACCACTTTTAGTAAGAACAAAATGTACCAACTATGAGGTTCACGCAATTCTGGTTCACAAGTTATCAAACAACTAAACGAATATTCAATTTTATTACCTTTAACATTTTCGGGTTCATAAACTCATTGAAAATAATGTAAAATATTTCTGCTAACATTTTCTACTCGGTGGTTAAAAGCATAAATGCTCCCTATTTTAGTATTTCGATAAAAAAGGAAGAATGTTACGAGTTATATCTAGATTTAGAGTTAAAACGTTAAACTTTTATTTCGCTATTTGTATAAAAGTAAAAGCGTCGAAAACAATTTCGCAGTTTTGGTTTGAAAGCGCATGTCCGTGATTCACGAGCGTTGTGTACAATTTGAACAGTTCAGCAAATCGATTTTATTTTGCGTGATAAAATTGTTTCGAAAAGAAAGTAAGATCCCTAACTTTGTTTAAATAGACAAAAAAGAATTACAATCAACCCACAAAAACTATTAATGCGATTATGCGCTCATTGTTGCCTGAAATTGTTATTTAACTAGCTTCTGCCTGTGATCCTATCGGGTTGAAATAAAAAAAATAACTAGTAGCTTGCTTGTTCCTCCAGACTATGTCTTACATCTGCGTCAAATTTCATCGAGACCAGTCTCGGGGTATGGAGTATGATTGAAGTTATTAGTCAATTAAAATTGTGCCCTTTACTTGCCAATTTAGTATCTCTCAATAAAGGTGTTGTCGATATTTTAAAATGTATCAACATTGTCAAGTTGAACGTGCACTTGAAGAGCAAAAGTGCGATCTCTCCGACGGGCAGCTATCATGTGCTCTCATGTCCTTCACAGAATGAAACTTTACTTGGCGCGTACCCTGCGTTTTACTCTGTACAAAATGAAAGCAGTATCATTTTCCCTTTATCTTTATGAGGGTCCGTGTCCCCTTGACATATAATTACATTATATCGTTGTTCTGCTCAATGAAATCTTAGTTTTCGTGTAAAGATTTTACAAAACGATGCTCAGAATAGCTTAAAAATGTGTGAAACTTAAAAAAATATTTTATACTAAAGAATAAACATTATCCTAAAGTTTCACTGCAGGTACACCTGTACAAAAACATATAGTTATCTCATACATTTATAGATGACTGAGAGGGATGTGTATATGGAAACCGACTGTTAACGATCTTTTTATATAAACGTTACTTTAGAAAACCATTCGCCGTTAATTTTAAGGACGCTTTCATCCAACATTAGCTTAATTCAACATATCTTTAGACGATGAAGACGTTCGGAATTAGAAGCTATGATCAAAGGGATGAGGGAATTAATAATGCATACACGATATGGAACCGTGAATGTTGATTCGACATTGAAAAGCTGGGTATAGCGATCCAAATTTAAAGATATTTCGTTTATTAGTTTAAATGTAATTCGCGAATTCAAACTTCTGCTATGCATCAGATCAGATATTTGGTTACAAAAAATTGCTTACAATAATCCAGTAGTATTAAGTGAACAGAATATCAACTATTCTCTGCTATTATTCTGAAACTCATGAAGAAATTAATTGAATCCTTCTACCGTTAAATTAACGCATTAACATTATGTATGCAATTTACGCAAATGAAACTGTTAATAAATTATACATTCGTTTGTATATCAAGTAATTATTTAGTTACATTAATTTATCGAAATCCAGTAACCACCAATGTTAATATTTAAACAGATTTTAATCGGAAATATTTATTAAAAATACAAGACATTCATTAAAACATCAGTACTGACAGCATGCATATATTCATACTCAAGAATCCATGTATGTTAATGATGTCTAATATAAGAATTATTTAAATTAAATTACCTACCAACATATTGGAATAATATGGATCAGTCTAGTACATAGTCATTAGTATATTTGCAAGGTGGTACGAAAGATAAATCCCAATTTCTGTTGAGAACTCAATGCGAATCTTCGAAGAAATTACATCGGAATGAGATAACATTCTAAAGAGAGAGCTTTGGGAATGGTTCAGTTAATAGCAATTGGATACCGTTCCCACTCCGTCTTTCTAGATTAGAGCTGTTGCAATCTTGGCATTTCCGCTGCGACAGATTGTATTTGTAAACTCGAATATCCTAAGAAAGACATTTCTGGTTAGACCTTATTGAATACTACCTGTTTCCGAGCTTTATCCGCATGAAATTATAAAAAGCTCTATTATTTTCAATTGAAAATGTCAAAATTTAAATGCACACCGACAAACATTACCATTGGCTAACAATTACCGTTTGCGTGGTAATCTTACTTCTTTTCCACTAGTCTTTTGTTCCCTTCCCAATCTTTTCCAATTTCTTCATCAAGTAAATTAAATAGCGTCAAAATATATAGCTTATATAGAATATCGTGAGTGTAGGGCTTTTAGCATAGAATATACGTCTCATATCTTTTCTGTTATTACCAAACCCATGCCGTTCATATAAATATAGCTTATGCTATTGTCATAATGTAAGTTTTTAATGGCGAAAGATTTTTTTGAAAGTGTTGAGTAGTTTCTGAGCCTTTTTAATAGAAACCACCAATAAAATTTTGTTTATAATATTACTATAGATAGGAAGTACATATTTAGTTGTTTTGTTTTATTAAACAACTTGCAGAATAACGTTGAGAATTTTCGTAAAAGATTTGAATTTAGGAAGTTTGAAAGATTCTTTACGTGTATCATCAAAACCGTTTCTTTGGGTCGTTAATTTATATTCATTGCTTAACTTTTCTTCCATGTTGTGGCTTTACGATTTTGGAAAGCTGTCATAATTTGATAACATCGCCCTCCAAAGTTGCCGCGTAAAGGAAAAATTTGCAATTTTCTGTGTATGTTTATTTTGTTGGAATAAGCAATTGTGAACAGTTACGAACTCATATTTAAATACAAATTCAATTCACATACATTTTTAATATAATACAATACAATAAAATAATTAAAAAATTAAAATCCTTGAGAAGAAGGGATGGTAATATAGAATTAACAAAATATAAAAATAAACTGGTGATAAAGAAAATAGAAAAAAATTACACGTAAATCTTAATAAGCGTGCAGTGATAAAATGTTAAGTGACAACTTAATTTCACGTCGAGTAGACAGAGACCCTCATAAAGATAAGGGAAACGAGAGGGATCTTTCTAATTTATGAACAAGCGCTTAGGAGCCACCAATACACTTGTCTTGTCTATATTTGCTTATTTACTTATTTATGAATAAAAAATACTCATATATTTTTCGCAACCTAACTTCTTGATAAATTCTTCACGCTTTTTTGTGTTTAATTTTAGTAAATTGCTATATTTTATCATTCATGTTTTATCTACACAAAATATTTCTATTTAGTTTGTCCATTATACTAATGTTCAGCGAATTCTAGTTTTCTATGATGGACCGGCGAGCTTTTATTTGGCGCGTTGGAATTATGAGCTTTTCATGTTACGCTGTCGGGTCGTGCAGTAAAACACACTGTAAAATGTTTTCAGTGATCAGTATCTAACTTTTCGTTTATTAGCTTGATAGAATATTGTAAAATAACTTTTGTATTAGCTTTGATAGCGTCTGTAATGACTTTTTTTCATATTAACCGTGATTGAAATGCCGTACACCATTTTATTTTTTAGATAAAGTTTGTTTTTTCTGATTTAGACTAGAGAAACTATTACCACTCGCCATCGCTAGCACGCATCGTTCTCATACATTATTCCTAACAATTATAGCGCACGTTTATAATACAAGTACAATCAACAAGCGGACGCTATCTAGCTCATTCCAACTGTCGGATTATCGTTGTTGTAACGACTTTGAATCCAGTTATAGCCGGAAATTGCCAGTAAAGCTCGTCTTAACGGCTAATTTAGTGTTGGTGCGTTGCGCTGCTATTTAGACACAACTTAGATTGTGCCGTTCTCCTAGACTATTTGGACGTTTAGAATCTTCTAAAGGACACCAACGTTCAAGGTATTCTATGAAATTTACCAATAGATTGGAAGTGTTCGGTTCTGTTTCTATTTATGTTCTGTCAAACTTTACATTTATGTCAATGTGATACAATTCTTTTTTAATTCTGGATACCTTGCGTAATATTCGTGTGTACTATTTGTTTGGATGTGTATAAACGGATTAATATCTGAGTATAATTTATTTTATTAAAGTAGGAAAATAAATATTTTGTGCAATTGAAGTATTAATATGTTTGAGCAAATGAGCATTCGGGAAGTGTTTATAATAAATCGTAGTAACATTTCATGTCGCATTTAAGTTGGTGAAATGTAGACAGAAGTAATATGTTATACTTCTTCCTTGTATTTGCTCCAAAATATGTTAGTACATTTTGAGCTGCGAAAGGATTGCTGTATATCATTGGCGTTTCCGGTGTTGCTTTACACTCGAGTCAAATCACCATCTTCCGGTACATGGAGTAACTTTTTAGATACAAATTGAACTGCGTATTGAAGATGAATCATTGTGTCATAGGAGCTCGCGACAACTTTATAAGAAAAATTGGACTTATATATTTATCATTTTAAATCTTATAGTGAATTTGTTGTCTTTATTTATTTTATTCAGGTATTAGAATAGCAATAACAACTGCGAAGGAAAATTTATTGTTTTATTATAATTTTTTCCCTTTTCTCGTATCATAAAAGTTACCTAAACACACGAAGGGTTGACAGAATGCTTTCATACGTCATCTATTTTCAATAAAATATTGATAAAGTTTCCAACGACTCCCATAACCATTGTGTTTTGAGTGGCTCTTTATTTAAATGACGCCGTAAAGAAATATCGTTCCCGTAATATCGGAACATCTGCTGTCGAAAAGAAGCGAAGTTTCGATGGGAGAGTTTATGGCGAGGCCACAATTTCCGATGCTTAGTATTAAAATGTTTTTGATGCGATATAACTCATGAGACGATCGAACAGTTTTATCTTGTCTCATGATGCGACAATGTGACAAGATTCGGGGTTTTAGTATTTACGGTGACGTAGTGACAATATGGCTGTAATTTAATAGAAGTTATATCATGGGAACTGGCAACATCAATTTTGTTAGTTAGTCTTAGTTTTGGAGTTAGTTTTAGTATTACGTTGCCTCGCCATTCTAGTCGGGTCAATAGAATATTTATATTACTCGAGTGAAACTTACAGTACCAGTTATTTTGAGATACTAATAATATTTATGTATCGTTATAATTCTTACTGCATCTTTTACGGACAAAACATCGGATTTCATAATATGTAAAGAAAAACAAACATTTTGTTGCTAAAATAATTTTCACTGTAACCTTACAATTTTTTCAGGGAATTATTTTAATTAAATTTCGTATCAGTAATTGTATTGGAAGCAATGGGAATGAGATTTTAAAAATATGTGACATGGATTAAGAACGAACATATTTTTTAAATATTGTAATATGGGAATGTTCTGGATTATAGATATTTGATAAGATCATATAGCGAATAGGGTTTTAAAGTAACTTTAACCGAGGAAATACCTATCGAAAGCTAAAAGAAGGTTCTACGCAACCCTAGGGCGGGGTGGAGGGGAGGGGGGGGGAGGGGGGGGGGGGGGGGGGGGGGGGGGGGGGGGGGGGGGGGGGGGGGGGGGGGGGGGGGGGGGGGGGGGGGGGGGGGGGGGGGGGGGGGGTGGAATGATTTAAGATACCGAATTGTCTTATCACCCTTTTCGTTTTACAACATAAACGTTAGTATAGTGTGGACCTAACGTATAAATAAGTTAGCAGGAAAGTCTCTGAAATAATGGAATGGGCAATGATAATTAACAGGAGAACTTGTCTATGTAAGATGCAACTCAAGATGATCTAATTATTATAGTAGAAATTAATTTCTATATTATAATAATATAACGTCAATATGGCAGATTCAAATCTATAGTTCTACAACGACTTGTTTATTTTAGAAAGTCAGATTTTATTAGCTTCGTTTGTTTTTCTCTGAAGCTTTTATTAATTTTTCCCGAGTCTCGACTTTTCTGCGGAATAATTGGACCGCACTCTGATTTAAATTGCTACTTGCGGACAACTTGCTTGATAAATAATTACATTACGTTTCTGCTTTTTTGTCCTCTTTAAAAAAGATTTTAATGTTTTAATTACATATTTCCTATTTAACGATTAATGAAATAACGTATATTGGTCATTTCATTTTGAATAAGCTCCTGAAACACCTATTTGAACTGTTTGTTTTAGTTATTTTTTTATGGTAAATAGCGATATAAAATTATTAGTTACAGTAACGATGATTAGTCTTTGTTAGATGACTTATCGCGACTTATTTTGACTTTATTGAAGTAGCGAAGAATTTCTATTAATATTTTGGGATTTTTACACTTTAAGAATTACTTTAACTTCCTTGTTATTTAAGATGAGACACTGACCTTAAATTATTTTTTTAAGTAACACTTTTTCTAAAAATAACTTTATTTCCATATATTTTCCTGCAATTTCTCATATCTAAGAAATACGACTTTAATTTCCAGCTTGATTGTACAGAATTAAGTATGCGTAGTGTAATAGCCATTTGCTAGTTTTGCCTCGAAAAAATGAAGCATTTTCATTAAGTTATGAACGAAGCACGCTGTTTCCAAGTAGCAATTAAGATTAGAGTGCGGCCCAATTAAGTTTGTTTGTCCGCTACAGAGAAAAACCAGTTATAGAGTTGATAGTTAATTCGTTATAATATAAAAAAAATATTTGAATAAAGCCAAAACTTTGCTTACTAAAACACATTATATCGTTAAGGTAGACAAATATGACACATATTTTTCTAAAATAAAACAATAAAACTCTCTTAGTATTGGTTTAAAGTTATACAGATAAATTAAACTGATGATATCATTTATATTTTCATATCTCAAAGTCAAAGAGCGGCTCGATATTTACATACTCGTAATGAACGTAAGATTCTACGTAACTTGTTTTGTATTTAGTTGAACGGTATAACATCAAACGATTTCAAAGTGTGGGCTTATAATGGAAAACCATTAAAAGGGTGTGTTATGAAGCTAGAATGTACGCTACAGTATTAAAATAATTAATCGCTGTAATTAAAATTAAAAATGTTACAAAATTAGTTTCATCGTATAACAGGTTTGTGGTAGACGCCATTACAAAACAATCATTGTCTATATTCATCGTTGTAATATTTCGTTTCTAATGTGATGAGCGGTCAGCATATCGCCGACAGCGCAAATCATTTTAGCAATTGAATAATTTCTCTTTGTTCTGTTTAGTTCGGTAATTCCAGAACTACCTTTTTCGTATAATAAAAATAAACAAAAACTACTGTTAAACCATTAATAACTAGCTTTTGACCACGACTTCGTCCGCGTAGCATTAAAAAACAATAAGTAGTAAAACAGTTTTCTTCTACAATATCCTTTATATCTATGTTAAATTTCATCGAGATCCGTTCAGAAGTTGAAGCTACAAATTCCAACTACCATCCATCCATCCAAACTATCACATTTCTAATATCAGTAATATGGTGAGATTTATGTAAACTATAAAAAAATTACTAATAACGAAGTAGTATGTGTTTTGACAATTTTAACAACATAACAAAAACAATAGTAGGGTAGATCAGACAGTTTCCGACCAGGGGGGAGTTACGGTCCACTTAAGACAAAAACGTATGTTTTGGAGCTCTTATGGAAATTAATTGAAAGTAAACCACAAGAAACATATGCTACAACTAATATTCTCAAATTTGATATCTAAATTAGTAATAGAAAATATAAATTTGAAAAGCCACGGGTGATCTAAATATATCAGGCGCGAAGCTGATAAAAATTGTTAATTTATTATCACTTTTGTTAAGGACAGCTTTTTTTAAATATTGAAGTTTGTTTACTTATTCAATTTTAATGTGCTTTCTTATCATTTTGTCTAATAGAAGAGATGTTCTAGTATCTATTTATGTGGATATTACAACGATTATTATTTTCGTAAGGCTTAAAATATAGTGGACTACTACTGTCTTAAAGCTTGTATGGGAGTACAGTTATGGACATAGCACTTTACAGTTATGGACCTAGGCCGAGATACAGTTTCGGTCCACCCAAACTTCATATTGTTCCCTGTTTCTTAAAGGGATGGGTAATTTATTTTATGAAATTTCCGAAAAAAATATCGAAACAAATCTTAAATAGATTGTTTATTGAACTTTCATTGCTATGTTACTTAAAAATTGTAAAAGTCTTATGTAGATTAGAAGGAAGGAAAATAAAACGCGTTTTTAGTAAGATAGTCTTATAGTTAGTGATCCTACGAACATAATCAAAATATAAAAAAAATAAAAGCATCTAACAGAAAGTTTACTTTTTCTACGTGATCTCACTTTTTGATACTACATTAATTTTCCAAAGAACATTATTAGAAAAGGACGCAGAAAAAATGCTATTTCCTGAAGTTAAGAAATAACTATATTTAAAACAGCTATCCAAATTATTATTGAAAAAAGGTGTATGATTGAAACAATAAAATTTCAGCAATTTACACGAATATTTCGATTTGCATTCTATTCTAGAGACCCGTAAAATTAATATCCTTGATAATACTAATAGGACTTTTTTGTGTGTTCTTTATATTAAAATGGTAATTCAAATTATTTTGATTAGTTTCTGATTTTATATAAATAAATTTTACTGTTCAAAAAGGCAAGACAAATGACAAATAATAATCATTTTATAACTATTATAGTCATATAAGGGTGGACCGTAACTGTACCCCAGAGGTGGTCCATAACTGTCTCGGGTGGACCGAAACTGTGCTTTTAGGGGTTTAATTTTAATTGACTAATATTTTTATATTTGATAAAATACTCTGTCTAAAATGTTTATGTTCATGTAAACAAAATATTTTCGTTTAATAAAAACATGCTTTCATCTATTTCACTCTTCAATAATGATAATTACGAAGAATTTTGTGACTCAATCTGCAAAGTGGACCGTAACTATCTGATCTACCCTAATTAAAATTAAGTGCTATAACCATAGACGGAAAATTACAGAGTGAATGACCTATTTAATGCATGATTGGCGTTTGTTTATGGTAATTAAAGTGTGGGTGCCGATAAATAACCACTTAACCTGATTAACAATACACGTTTTAATTTATATAAACCAGGAAGTTCATATTGGAAATAAATAAATTAATGCAATCGTGTGAAAGAAAGTTTTCAACTTAATTAACTGAATCAGGGTGGAATTACCTTTATACTTTTGAAATTGATCAATTGGCATGCATTAACACATTCATTGCTTAACAGGCCGATATCGGCCTGACGCGGTACTTAAGCTGGTGCGGACGAAGAACTATATCCCTCTCGCTAGGTGTATACATTACATTATATAAAATGTATTCATTATGTTTCCACAAAGTTATAGCAATTTAATCTATCCTAGAGCTGGTGGGTCTAGAAAGACCTGCCACGCACTGGCGGAAATATCATTGGGGGCGCATTTTGGCCCGCCGCCGCACCAGATGAAGAATTATGATTTTACTTGCCGCAGTAAACGTGTTAATGTGATATGTATTAACACTTTTTTAATTGAACCAAGAACCGTTCGTTTATAACACTGAGTTATATTATTCAGTATGCACAGTTCAATGTATTAACAACACAGAACACAAAAAGTAAAGTACAGTGTCGGGTGATTGATCCCTTTTTGCTTGATTTACAACTTCACAGCCTTTGTACCATTTGTCAAGCGTTCGCAGGATTTTCCCATTCATATGTACAAAATACGCGTTGTTTTTTTTTTAGTTTTTACCGCATTCCGTGCGAATTTTGCTTGCTATTGTAATGATAGCCTATTCGTCAGAGGTTTTTTATGCAAACTTAAATTTTGAAAGGATTACCTTTTTACTATGGTAAAGAGTTTAGATGAATTGAAATTGAAACGAAATGAATAGATTACATGTAGATGAAATAATACTCAAAATATTAGACTTGGGTTGCTTTTTAACCAGTTCAATCCAAATGGTGTAGGGTAAAGGTAATATAGATTTCAATTGGTAAGCTGCATTACAGAGAGTTATACGCGAGTGGTGTATTTATTTGATTCGATTTGTGTAATGAATGTGTACGAGCACACAGAGCAGACACAGCGTTTGCGTTTAATTTGCGTAAGAGCATAAAGCTACCGTACCTCAATCAATCCGGTACATCGCGATACGCCTCTTTGTAACTACTAAATAGCGTGTGCTGTAATGTAATTTAGTGTTTACTTTAAAGCACTTAATGAATGAATAAAAGTTGCTTTACTTTTTACTGTAAAAGGAAGTAAACGCAAAAGCCTCGAAATGAACTATCACTGTTAATTTTCGAAACATTTTATGGCAGACTACGTCATGTCATAGAATGTTATCCAAGTAAAAATTGTTATTTTTCTTTAATTCTTGTAAAAAGATATCGATCTTAGGTCGACCCTTAAAGAGATCCAGTTCATTTGAAATACAGAATTCTTAACTAACAATGGAAACCAAAGATGTAACTTCGGGTGCGGTTTTGTACAATCAGTGCAGAAATATACAGCGGAAATTGACAGAGAGCTTGTGAATTTTACAATACTCTGTTTGTTTTACGTCGTAAAATTAGATTTATTTCTTAAATAAATATGCTATAGAAATACGTATACGACTCGTTTGTTGAAACTTTAATTCTCGCCGACTTAAATATATCCTGGTATATTCAGTACGCAATGCTCTTTGAAGCAGACAGCGAAATATGAAAGGCCCCTAATCCCTCTGCTTACGAACTAAAAGCTCACTGTATCTTAGGAGGCGATAAATCGTTAAACATTAGGATCAAGGTACAGGAAATAATACATAATGTTTGTATCTACATTCGGAATATTATTTGAAGTGTTGTTATTAGTTTACATATTTAAATTATAAAATTCATGTTAGATACTAATGAATGAAATGGCTTTAAAACGTATCGCAACAGTTGGTTTAAAAGATTTTCAAAAATTTTTAAGGTTAAGTGAAACTTAAGCGACTTTACCTTTTTTAAAACATATCGTAATGTTTTGGGCGATGTAAATGTATGTACTGTTTTGACCATTTAGCTTGATTGTACAAATCGTAAATTTATTCATGTCACTTGTACATTTTGTAGTTATGAGTAATTGAGCGGATTTTTTTATGTCTATTTACATTAAAGGTGACAAAAATTAAACTTGTCTAAATTGTCTGCGGTACTTATGAACGAATATACAACTATTTGAATTTATTTTATTGCTTGTTATACTTTAACGTATTCTCAAACAAGGCAGTTGACAAATGGTAAAATTTCTCCGGCTAGCCATCAATCACCCGTTTGCGATGTTTTTATTTCGACATACCGTGTGTGCTCTTTTTATTCTGTATTTACCTCTCTCGTTAAAATTCAACAGTTTCTGATTGCAAAAACGCTGCGAAACGACTCTATTTTCACTAGCGTACTTGCAGCATTTTGTGTAATTCCTTAAAATAACCAATAGTAAAGTAACTTGAAAAGTATTAGAAGTGCTGTTTACATACCTGTGAATAAAATAGTCAGTGTTAAATAATTGGTCGTACAAATAAGATTTTTTTTACAGCTTATTGTAAAAAGAACAGTGGTAGAGCCCGCTTTAACATCTTCGCACGAATGGGTCGGCTCGCCCGGTGTAATACCACGACCACACAGAAGACAGCCGTGAAGTGGGAGCAATGTGTGGTGCCGGGGGCCCAATTTTAGTCCCTTTTCCGTTCCACCCTCTTCTTATAAGGAAAGGATTGGATGGGAAAGTGGATTTGACGGTGGAGGAGACGCATAGGAAGGGGAAATAACCTCTTTATGTGCGTCTCCTCCTCCGTCGATTTAGGGTAGGCAACGCATCTGCAATTGCAGATGTCTATGGGCAGCGGTCGCTTCGCCATATTGGCGGATTTAGGTGGCCGCTTGCTCATTTGCCACTTTATAATATAAAAAAAAAGAAACTTGTGGATAAACGTTTAAAAGAAACTGTACTTGAACAACACAAATAATTTACTTAAGCCTTTCGAAAGTGAAAAAAAACACTAGTAAAATTAAAGTAGTAACGGTCCGCGATTAAATATCCCAATCTCCGCTTAAGCATCAGCAATTTCCGTTGAAGCGAGGATTTGAAAAGATTTTCTTTTGTTACTTCCATTTTCATTTCCCCTTCTTTGTATTGTGGATAGTTAAATATCTAGTAAATTAAAGGTTCATGAAAAATCGCTGCGAAGTAATTTAAGGATTTTTGACGATCAGAGCCTTTTATACCAAATTTTTCGATGTCCAGAAATACTTTGTATCCAGAAATCTTATAACAATCGTAAAAAATCATTTAATTGAATTAATAGTTTAATTAGGCAAATAATTATAGAAAAAACTACATATAACACCTTATAAACCTAGAGTATCTCTTAGCCACATTTTGTTAGGTTATTCAATATATAAGATTATTTCGCTATCATATTTATAAAATATCGGAAATGGAAATGGAAGTAATGAAAGGAAATTTTCCAGTATGAACATTTTGTCGGATATTGCTTCTGCTTTAACGGAGATTGGGGGATTCTTAACATTCTGGTTTTCGTTAAATTTCAAGACAAGTTTGTAATTCTTGGATAATATAAATTAATATCTATTTATAACCTTTTTTAAAGTACATATTAAAGTGATTTTCGACGAAAACTATCATTAATTTTGTCAGCATGTCAATATAATTATTTAAAGAATAAACGTCTAAAAATTAAATTACGTTTAAAAAACACCAAATTTTCTTTTCATATTTTTTAACCAACTTCACTTTTTAATACATCCTTTAAATATAGCATCGTAAATATAGATAAGTTGGACCTCTTTTTATAAAGGCACAAGTAAAAAGATCCAAAGCCTCCACACATATTAAACGTTGAACAAAGTTAACAACTACTTATTATTGCTGGGAACTTGGCTTCAAGCCAAATCGCTGTGTTCACGCGTGCTCATGAAAGTAAAGATCTTTGTTCTGTATTTAAAAGTATTGTTAAAAGTTTATTTTTAAACATTACTCTAAAATACCGTAATAATTAAAATAAATAAGTTTTCAAAGATATCGTTAAAAGTCACTTTATATTCCTTCAGTTCTATAGTAAATTAGACCTTGGCTTTATCTAGCAAGAAAGCAGTTTATGTGAAGAAAATCTGGATATCATTCAAAAACAAAAGCAATAGTTACAAGATTATTCTTTATAGTAAAAGAATAATCTTGTAAAATTATGAACAGTATTAAATTGTAATCTTTTGTAATCAAAGTATGGGTGGATTGTGTGAAAGAGGATATGCTTAAGAAAGGAGTGGATTCAGATATGACGGCTGATAGAGATGTATGGAAGAGCAGCACATACTGTGCCGACCCTCCGTAAGGGATAAGGGCAAGTTGATGATGATTAAATTGTAATCATTATAATTATATTTCCAAGTGTACTTTTATCTAAATAAAACCTGTATTTTATTTCATAGGATGAAACAAGCAGTAATTTATCTCAAAAGACTGTGTGGGACAATTGTTGGGGTTAGCCGACTCTGAGGCTGAGGTCGTTAGGACATAGTTAATCTGACAGCGCAGCCGCGAGCTGGCTTCCGTTCCTTCACTGCTTATTATAATTTGTCACAAGCAAAATGCGAAATATCTTAATATTAAACAACGGGTAAAAGAGGTGACCTCAAGAAACTAACTTTAAGAACTTAAATCACACTAAATCTTTTATAGTATAAAAATCTATACTAATATTATAAAGAGGAAAGATTTGTATTTTTGTATTTATGTATGTATTGAAATAACTCAAAAACGACTGGGCCGATTTCAAAAATTCTTTCACCATTAAAAAGCTACATTATTAGTGAGTAATAGGTTATACTTTTTATTATTTTTTTAATTTCACGGTGGCGAAGTCGCGAGCAACAGCTGGCATTTAATAAAACGCTGTAAGATCTATGGTTTATTTGCCTGTTAGGTTTATTTGTCTAAATTATAGAGAGCTATTCACAAATTCATCGAAACACAGTAGCTAGTAATACCGTCTTTGCGTAGACTCAACTATAGTAGTACTTAGACATTGGCCATGTTCAAGTTTTATGTTAATAATACGCTTGGAAAATAATCATTGTCTACTTATTAAAGTTCAGTATTGTGTAGCACCTAGCCTAATTTAATGGTCTACTAGTCTTGCGATGCGACTTCGAGTAACGTCATTCAAGTTTCAAGTGTAACTACTAAATTAATTTTAATATTTTAATAAAAGCTATTGAATAATAGTGTGATATTGTTATGAATATTCTAAAATGTAGCCTCAACTTAAGATAGACGAAAGCGAACGTGCTAAGCCGGGATTACGATCCACTCGCATTTCGTTGTTGGCTTTAGTTGGTGCTAAAACGCTGCGGTGCATGTAATATAAACGTTTAACTTCGTAATAACATAAGAATGAGAATTTTCTCACGTTATCGTTATAGTTGTCTTTATTAGACTAACTTTCGCTCGTTTATATTCTTCGATATTAACTTCAGACTGATATAAAGAGATTATTATTTTTAATAATACTATATGATTATCCAGACTTCAATGGCTGCGTTTAATGTTTACTACAAATGTATACAAAATATTCAACAAGTTAAAACTGAATAAATTCGATATAATGTTAAGTAAGAAATTAAACTGTTAGTCACGTACTTTAAGCGTAAGAGAAACTTGTTCAGTCTGAATTTTTCTCGCGGTTACGTGAAATGAATTGAAATTGTTTATGGAAAATATGTCTCGATAAACACTTTATGACATTAAAACACATTTGGTTTCAATAGAAAATACTAAATTTTAATAAAAGGTTACCAAGGTTTAAAACATTTTTTTTATAAATACTTTTCTGTTTTGAGTATTTTAAGGTTAAAGTCAAAATACGCTTAGATAGAAATACGAGTAGAATTGAAAATGAAATATACACCGCTTTGATAAATGTATAACAAATTGCAATTTTATAGCAGAGTTTGGTCCCCAGTTTTGTTATTAAGAAAAGTTACATTGATATTACACAATTTAACTTTTGCTCACGTACCAAACACGCGACGTCTCTGATCGCTAATTCTGTAAAATAAGATTATACAGTTGTTTCTTTTAAAACGATATGAACTTTGTTCTTTTTATCGTAGACGGTTTATTCGGTTTCAAATTTCACAAACAATACGCTGCATGTACATAATCGTACAAATATTAATACCACAAGATAATTAGCCTTTTCGATACCAGATAATTTCACCAACCATAATAGACCATCGTGTTATCTTGCGGAAAATCAACAAAGTAAAATGTTCCTTGTCTACAACAAATAAAGTATAATTTACGTTCAACGGAGAACAACCGAATAAGTTTTTTGAACTTTTAAATAGAAGCTCTAGTATAATGATTCTTCTTTTTTGATAGTAATTTCGGTATTTTCAAGATTATAGTTTATTGAATACTGGGATAGGAATTGTTCCAGAACAGATTCAGAGAACAACCGCATTTACGGTTTACGCTATCAATAAATACTAAGTTACTATCTTGCAATTACATAGTAAGTTTAAACTCTCAAGTTCCTTATTCTAAAACATAAGCGCTCAAAGACAACTATTTATACATACAGTAAGAGAGCACGAGTAACTTAGTAAGTGTTCAACTTAAGTCCACCACTGCACATTTAAAGTTGTAAAGTTCAAGAGATGTGTTAATTCTTAATCAAATTGTCTGTAGCATATATTCTATCTGCGTCGTCGGTTTTGTTTTTCATATAAAATATTTTTATTCACATATTTGCACATGTCTTTTTAAATATTTGTTCAATAATATATCACTATCGATTAATTTCAAGATCGTCGGTGGCTCAGTGGTTTAAGCACTTGACATGTAATCTACAGGTCTTGGGTTCGAATCCCGCCATGTACCAATGTGATTTTCGATATTTCGAATTTTCATATGTACATAATTTACCCGACGTTCTTACGGTTAAGGAAAACATCGTGATGCAACCTGCACGTATCGGTGAAGAAATTCAAAGATATGTGTGAAGTCAACCAACCCGCACTGGGCCAGCGTGGTTGACTATGGCCTAGTCACCCCTTATTAGGGTAGGCTCCGAGTCCCTCGATGGGGACGTATAGTGAGCTGGTGATGAACTGTGATGATGATTAAATTCGATCATCAACAGAAGATGACTAAAAAGCTATTATGTAAAACATCAATTATTATAATTTTGTGTATAAAATTTATTCTCAAATACGTACTGAACATGTAAGCAATTTATAGGTCAGCATTTTCGCGGCAATGACATAGTTACATGCCACACGCCAAACGACGTTGTTTGCAGGCACGATATTATACCACATTTTATAACATTTTACTTCGTCATTTATATTTTCCATATCATCTATACAAAAAATAAAATTGGAGTGTCTGTTTGTAATATCAAAAGAAGAATTCCTAGATTTCGGGAGATGTATTTACGTTGCTGATAAATCGCATTTAAATATTTTTTGTCTGCCTTTCTGTCTGTTTGTCTGTCTGTCCGCAAGCCGCGTTTGTTCCGGGTATCTCGGAAATAGCTGGGCCGATTTCGACCGGACTTTCACTGAAGGATAGCTGAAATAGACGGGCATATTATAGGTTACACATCTTAATACTGCGTGGACGAAGTCGCGGGCAACAGCTAGTTAGACATAATATAATATATGTAATAACAATTTGACAACCAACTTACAAATCTTTCAAAATAATCGTTAAACAAGATCCAGCATGGTAATTAAAGGTTTTAGGTACAATTTTACACTTTGATATTACTTTTTTGAAGTTTAGTAATTTAATATTTGGGTATTTTCAAACCGTAACCAGACCTAGACTACGCAAGCTTTTACTTAATATTTTACGCTTAGCCAGTATCACTAACACTTTCTGCCAGATTAAAGGGTTTTCTATTTCATATTTTATTATCAAATGTTCCGTACCTAATCCCTCAAAAACTACGCGGGCAGCAGGGCGGCAGGCACTTACCTCATCCCTGGTTATTATTTATGCAGTAGAAACTGAACGTTTCAAGTATAATTTTTAATCTAACATATGTCGTAATACATTCTAAGCTTCCTCTCATCCTCATCTTTTGATTAAAGCTAGACAATGCATCTACAAATGCGGGTGTCTATGGGCAGCGATAATTTCGCTATTTTGGCTAATTCCGCTACTTCGTACTGCTTGCTCGTTTGTCATCTTATATATGAGGCCAAAAGCTACGTTCATCTGTATTTTAGGAACAATTTTTAGGTTCAAAATATTTATACTACAATAGTTATGTAACTAATGTGAACCTAAACCAAATAGAAGATCGAGTAAAAACATTCTATTGTGTAATAAAAAGGAAGAAAGGGAAAGTAGGTTAAATATGCCAAATAATAGAAAGCAGTGAATTATAAGCAAGGAACCATACTGTATCATGGTTCGGGATATTTTTGTAACTCGATAGCGTCTCGCAATAAATCAAACGTCGTTAAAGAGAAACCGCTCACGTAGCGCCGTCCGAATATCAATAGACTATAAATAAAGCGGCCGTGCTGCAGGGTAATTTATAAGCGAACTAGCTGCACTTGCTGTAAGCAGTGTACAAAGTTAAACGTATGAGATTATTATAATCTATGTAATACGAGTGTACAAAATACAATTCGACTAGCTATTGCCCACTGACTCTGTTTTAGAGCGGGCGCACAGCTTTGTCGCTTGTCGATTGTTTCGCATCCATTACAACTGTTTAGTTGCACAATTAAAAATCGAGTATTGTGCACACCTCTATATAAGCTCATAGGAATCAAAGCGAGACTAAACAGTTGTGCGATAGTTTAGTTTCAGGTCTGCGCAAGCTCTTAAACAATATTTATCCAACGCGCTATTGAAAACTATCTTCCTGTCTCTGTTGCAAAATTAATTCAAATTCGTTTATCCATTCTGGAGTTAGGTAAAACATACCTCCATCCATCCATCCATTTATTTAAACATCAGATTGTATGTTCTTAATCGTTTTATTATTTCATTATTGCATTTATCATATCGTTACTAATAAATAAATTAAATGTACGAGTATGAATGACAAATGACACCTGATAATGATTTGTCTGTGGCAACACTGAATTCATTAACATAGTCATCAATTAGCACGAAGGGTGCATAATTCATTTCTAACGTCGCATTTGTAGCTACAAGTTAGTTCAAATACATTCGTCTTCATTGCTTTCAAATATTAAATTTGTTTTTGGATTAATGTATAATAATAATAATAAGTAATAATAGATCGATCTGAGAGTTGTGTAATGTTAGTCGATATCACTATCCCACATGACGAGAATCTCGTGAAAGCCGAAAATGAAAAATTATTAAAATATTTAGATCTGGCTCACGAGGTTACCGCCATGTGGCGTATGAAATCGACTACCATTATTCCGATAGTCGTTTCGGTGCACGGGCTAATAGCGAAGAGCTTCGACCAACATCTCAAGAAGCTCTCGCTAGACAGTTGGATTAAGGGCCCGATTCAAAAGGCGGTTATTTTAGAAACCGCACGCATAGTGAGGAGGTTCCTGTCTCTGCAGCCCTGACCACTGGTTGCTTGAGTCATCGGATTCCGCAGCCGGTGGTGCTCTATTTTTTATATAATATGTTTTATTTTATTTTTATACAAATCTTGTAAAATGTATTATATAGAAAATAAGAAATAAAGATATATGTGAAATAAGTAATAATATTGCATTAAAAAATGTAAATTATTACGTTTTAACCTCGACATTTTTTATTTAATTTGCAAGCGGATAAACGTTGACTGTTTCCTCGACAGATTTTGATATCACTACAGTTTAGTCTGAGAATGAGAGTGCATTTAAAATGAATATTTTTTGTCTATAACACTAAAGGAACTTCCATTAAAGCTGACACTGACAGCTTAATTATAAGCTCGTATTTACTGGGGAATACCAGTCAACATCTAAGTTCCTAATAACATCGTAAATAAAACAAATTAATGCAGTCTCCACCATGTTGACCAAGTTCTCTGCGCTACATAATGAACTAAATAACGCTATTAAACTGCAGCTAACAATGCTCCTAGATTGCTTAACGGATTATCAAAATAAATTGCCTAACTAACAAGTCATTATGAAGTATCCTAAATTACAGCCAGCAATATTATAAGGTATAACAAGCAAGTTTCAGCACTTTACAGTATCTGGTAAACAGTTTTAATATTATTAAAAAAGTAGCTGTTAGTTTTATAGGAATAATCAACACCACTACATTCCTTTTACACTTCTATAGATAATAAAAAAAAAAAACAAAAAAAAATGTACAGATGAAAACATTCATTGTATTCCATATAACAATTAAATACAACTTATTCATTTCCTGAAAATGTTTATTACGAAAGATTAAATTGATATAAATTATTTAGCGATGTATCAAGTTGTTTTATTGTGTTCTTGAATTTCGTGTAACTAAATTAATAGAAATTAGCGGCAACAATACCTCTCAATCAAACTTACGTTTATGTTACAAGTTAAATTGAGTTACCTCGAATAACAATAGCGTCAGTCCGACCAAGACAATAAAAGTCTGATCTATTCAATAATTTTGGGTCAATTGGTTTTGGTAAACGGTGAGTTAGGTACCTTATAAAACTTTAGTTTAAACTTTAATGCCTTGATATTGTCTTTTTTTTAAATCATCGACGAGGTTCAGAGGAACGTGGCGATGGCTAGTGATTTTCCGACGATGAAGCTAAGAACCCAGGGCCGGTTTTTGGCGCTAGGGCTACCTCCTGGTAGATACGGGAAATCCTTTTCCCGTAGTCAGATAGGTTTCCGCAGTTACTTGGTGTTGTTGTATATTTTAGTGTCGCGGTTTAACGGTTTAAATTATGTCGTCCTTTACAAGAAAGTTCACATTTAATATTTGTTTTTGTGTGTAACTTATGATGTGTAGGCATAAGGAACCCCTGTTTACATGACCAACAGAGCACGATTTAGCAAAATGCTTTTCACTAACTAAACGTTCCTGTCACACGCGCTGTCGTTCCATTTCCTTTGTACGAACAAATGCGCTAACAATTTGCTACCGAAGTAATTTGATCGTATTTTCAGACAATTATTTGGTTATGTTCGAATCTCAAAATATGTTCTTTAATCACATTCGACAATTATTTTATAATAATCTGACTATTTAAATAAAATTATTTCCGATTAATCAATAAAATTATATTACGATCTCTATATTGACACTAAAATCGGAAGGTAAGGTAGGCATTTAAATATTTTAAATCTACGTTAGAAGGATATGCTTTTATTTATAGCTAAAGTGCATTTCAATGCATTTCAATCAATCTTGCTTCTAGCTGTGGTTCAATTAACTATAAAATGGTTCTAAATCTAAACGGCTGTATAGAGTGTAAAATTAACCCCAGCTGCTTAATTAAGAATTTATATATTTACTAGATAGATAAAGTGTTAAAATCGTCATTAAATTTTAAATGACTTTTAAAATATCGAAAACATTTTCCATCCCTATACAATTAATCTTGGCTTACAATTAACATCAAGCATTTTAATTGCTTCAATATGTTTTAAAACAAGCCATAATAAAACCGCAAACCTTACAGACTGTGCGTCAATTATGACACGAAACGAGTTAATTCGCTTTTTATTGGCGGAACTTTACCACATTCAAAAATTCTTGTACAGTAATTGCCTTTTAATTAAAAATAATTGCAGTGTTTTTATATCAATGTGTATAAAAATATTTATCTGTTTTTAAATTTGTATTAAATTAAAAATCTATATTTTTATGCGTGTGACTGTACTTTTGTGATAATTGAAAAAAAAGGTAGCCTCCCGTGAATCGGGCTGTACGTATAATGTACATGTGTTCTACAGTCGGTGTGGTTTGAGTGGTCGTTTCGACTCTAACAGAGGCTCGGGTGTTGCGGCTTTGATGGAAACACCCTGTAAAATTTTTAAGCATTCCACACATGCTTTTCGACATACCATGATGTTCAAACTCAATTTTAAAAGTAGCTCGTCCACAGCGTTCTATTTTACACGTCATGACGTCATAACGTCATTCACGACAGTGGAATAAAGGACGTAGTGGTGATAAACTTGACTTTCTATAAAAGCTTTGATGTTTTGCATGTTCTAAAAGCAGTTAATACATTATAATTACATTGTAGCGTGGAACGCTGTCAGAGGCGTTATTGAATGATTAATCGTTACACTTAGTGAATAAACATGAGTTTTGCATTTATGGAATACGGCTTCAGAACATTGTAAGGCACAAGCCACGCGGCTTGCTTTAGAATTCCCTGTTTGCATAATATAGGATATTTTATAAATAAAGAATGTTGTTCCTATATGCGTTTCTAAACGCATCTTGAACTTAGCGTTACGCCACAGAGGCTTGTGCAATGAAAAAACAAAACAAGTTTTTATAACATTTTTTTTCTTTTGACTTGACTTTATGTACGATAAGAGCCATGTAACGCTATGTAGTTTAGCTAATTTAGCTTATAGTAGTTTAAATAATGTTAAAAAACAATTAAGAATTAAGTAAAAAAGAAATAAGTATGTAAAATCCCAGTGTATTAAACATCTATTATTGTCTCACCTTAAAAATCTGTTTCATATATTTTGTTCATAGTGTAAATGTTCGCTCATAATATCGAAACGTGTATAGAGATTGGAATAGGTTAAATCGGTTTTGTCTTTTGAAGGGCCACGAAAACCTCGACCCGTGCTATTCAATAAACACTTATGCGACCGTAGTTCTGCCAAAAACGATAAGGAAAGTTATAAGGTGGGCTGTGATCAAATTTTGGAAATGTATAGCACGGAAAAGAGACACTTTATTAAAAAGTGTACGTTTATATAAGAGGAAAGAAATCTCACTTCATAAATTTTTCTATTCCATCATAACTTTCCTGATACATAAATTTATTTTGGGAATATTAAGATGTTCGTCGGGTTAAGAGTTTATACGGAGCAAGTTTATTCTCTAGTGAATATGCCAGTAAAAGGCCAAAAGATCGGGGCTAAAATGTTCTCACATATTGAATATCGGAAAAATGTCGTGGTATTAACAGAATCAATTCATATGTTTGGTTTATGAACTCAATTTTAATAAGAAAAAGACAGACAATCAACAAATCGACCCAGGACTAGGATATTAGAATTAATAATGATAATATTTGTTTCAGTAGTTTTTTATAAGCGAAGAGTTAAAGTTAATTCTCGCTCCAAATGATCTAATAAAGAAGAATCAAATGATTATATGTTTCTATCAATTTACAATTTTATTTCAATACGCAGGAGTTCGCTTCGTTATAAAGTGTTCAAAATTCTGTTACGCCTTGTTAAAAGTGAATACCGTTTCGTGTTCCAATTAAATTTGAGAACGCCATTACTGTTCACAACTCACAAAACTTGAGTTTTGGATTTGAAATATAGTTCACACTTTAGAACAGGTGTATTGAATCTGATCTGCGAACGTATAACAACTCCTGATGCTTCTCGTTAGTTCATTTTATTCCATAAAAAAATAAACTAAACACATTATTATTTCGTGTGATACCATATATCACACATAATCACAAGCAAAGGAAGTACGTCAATTCGTTTTTTTATTTTAATTATCTTTCTTTCTCAGTATTATAAACGCCAAAGTTTATACGGATGGATGGATATTTGTTAGAGTTTGTAGTCTAAACTGCTGACTGGATCTCGATGGAATTTGGCACAGATATAGAGCATAGTCTGGAAGAACACATGGGCTACTTACTTGTATCCTACGCGGACGGAGTCGCGGGTAAAAGCTAGTAAGTGTATAAATGAAAGAAAAATCAGTAATGGTTTCTATTGTCGGATCCATTGATTCACAGAGATCGATATAACGTTAACAATAAACTTTTCAATAAACTAAGTGATCCTTGTATAAGTTTATTATCGCCTGTTCTGAATATCTTAACAATCAATCAAGTGATTGGCCTAGACGTCTATTAATCTTTAAGGCGGCGGATGACTAGCCAAAATGTTTGACACGACTGTATTTGAACGTTTTTGATTACAAGTATTTGTTTATATCTTGAAATAAGGTTATTTTTTAACTTGTAAATAAACGAATATGATATTTTTGTAACTTAGTTTACTGTAATTGACTAGTCTTGAGTTTTAAAATGCATTTACCTAATTTTCTACATTTCAATGGATGCTTTTTCAAAAATGTATTTAATGTTTGTGAATGGCTTTTATTTACCTTTAACACTACTATAAATTCACTTATAATTCGATTCAATTGAATCGGTTGAAAACAATTGCCGTATCGAAAATATTTAACCAGCCGTAACCTATTTAATTTGTACCTTTGAATAATAATGTATTTTGCAGGGAAATTTTGTAAGCCACACATTCTGCCGCAGTAGTGAGCGGTTAGTTGATTTTAAAGGTGAATTTATTGAGTTTATTTTATCAATAACTTTCAAGTCAGTTAATACATTATAATTACATTGTAGCGTGGAACGCTGTCAGAGGCGTTATTGAATGATTAATCGTTACACTAGTGAATAAACATGAGTTTTGGATTTGAAATATAGTTCACACTTTAGAACAGGTGTATTGAATCTGATCTGCGAACGCTTAACAACTCCTGATGCTTCTCGTTAGTTCATTTTATTCCATAAAAAATTAAACTAAACACATTATTATTTCGTGTGATACCATATATCACACATAATCACAAGCAAAGGAAGTACGTCAATTCGTTTTTTTATTTTAATTATCTTTCTTTCTCAGTATTATAAACGCCAAAGTTTATACGGATGGATGGATATTTGTTAGAGTTTGTAGTCTAAACTGCTGACTGGATCTCGATGGAATTTGGCACAGATATAGAGCATAGTCTGGAAGAACACATAGGCTTCTTACTTGTATCCTACGCGGACGGAGTCGCGGGTAAAAGCTAGTAAGTGTATAAATGAAAGAAAAATCAGTAATGGTTTCTATTGTCGGATCCACTGATTCACAGAGATCGATATAACGTTAACAATAAACTTTTCAATAAACTAAGTGATCCTTGTATAAGTTTATTATCGCCTGTTCTGAATATCTTAACAATCAATCAAGTGATTGGCCTAGACGTCTATTAATCTTTAAGGCGGCGGATGACTAGCCAAAATGTTTGACACGACTGTATTTGAACGTTTTTGATTACAAGTATTTGTTTATATCTTGAAATAAGGTTATTTTTTAACTTGTAAATAAACGAATATGATATTTTTGTAACTTAGTTTACTGTAATTGACTAGTCTTGAGTTTTAAAATGCATTTACCTAATTTTCTACATTTTAATGGATGCTTTTTCAAAAATGTATTTAATGTTTGTGAATGGCTTTTATTTACCTTTAACACTACTATAAATTCACTTATAATTCGATTCAATTGAATCGGTTGAAAACAATTGCCGTATCGAAAATATTTAACCAGCCGTAACCTATTTAATTTGTACCTTTGAATAATAATGTATTTTGCAGGGAAATTTTGTAAGCCACACATTCTGCCGCAGTAGTGAGCGGTTAGTTGATTTTAAAGGAGAATTTATTGTGTTTATTTTATCAATAACTTTTAAGTCAGTTAACTACGATATAACGCGATAGTATTACCGGGATGCTTAATTTACTAAAATGGTGTTCAAAAAATATAGTTTGTTGTTAATGTTGGTAATACTTTGGGACAAAATTGACCACATAATCTTTGAACCTTAACAAAATGGTTAGGCGAAAATATACATGCCATTAAAAGGGGGCAGTGCCTGCATGTCGGGTACTGAGCCAGTAAAAAAAAACAGAGGCGTGTCAATGTCAATATTCGTCCCCCCCCACAATCAAATATTATAGTGCTAGCTACTTGCTTGGTAGTTAGCACGCAAGTTAGCATTCACACATGCCTGTAGCTGGCATGTAGCAGTATTTGGCATACCATTGAGCCAGCTACTCGCTTGTGTATTCCCGGCCTCTTGTCTGAAATTTTTTATCGCAATCGTAACAAAGCTCCTAATCAATTTTATCTGATACAAAGAATGTAGCGTACTCGTATGCCTTTATCTAGAATTATTTTGAGAGTCTTTTTTCTTACGTTTTTCCGAGAATTCCTATATTCAGGGAAACAATTAAGGAGAATTCCCGCGGGCATCCCGCGATCGAGATTCAATATCAAAGCAAGCGTGCCTCGATTTGTCATTATTAAGAGAATCTGAAAAATTCATAAAATAAACGAAACAATATTATGTTACAAAGAAAAAAAATGGAAGCAGTCTTCTTGTAGACTGAGAACTAAAAAACGAATCTAGCAATCAAGATGTCGACGTTCCAGCGAAGTTTCGCTCGACTCGACATGTTATAATTTCTTTAATAAAAAAAGTTTCATTTACTATTTAGTAGAAGAGTATACTACTTTTTTTTATCTCTTGCATCTTACATTTCACATTAATTTATTGAATACCCCATACTAAGGGGACTCGTAATATCGCCTGTCAATAATATCATCAATCAATTTCAATATGGTATCCTATACCAACATAGTCCCTCACTATTAAAACTAACACTTTTCTTATAACTTTACTAATACCAGTGTGATAAAAGTCTTTACATACAAAAGTTTTACTATAAACTTACAAACTTACAATGATAGTAAAGTATTTCACACGAAGAAAACCTTGGGACAGAAATCTTTTCGAATATCATTCCTTTTACGCGGGGTTTCTGAGTAAATCACGCAATTTCAATAAGTGCTCTGTCTCGAAAAGGATCTACATATTTTATTTCCGTGGACAGTAAATCTTCAGAAAACGAAAGCTTACAAAGTGTTTCCCCACATTACTGTCGGACTATTTAATTACTGATTACATAATACAATTCAATTATCAAGATCATCTTACTAATAGGATAGAGATTGTTATCACTGATTAGGCCGTAAAATTAAGTTAAAACATTAAGGTTTATAAAACCTTGTGTGCTGACCCTACGTGAGTGGAAGATAAGGCCAGGGAGATGATAATCTTACGGATTTTTATCACTGATGATGCGATTTTTTTTATTTTATCTATACTTTCTATACTATTATAATAAAGCGTAAACACACACTTCTTTGTTGCCTAAGATGTCAGCAATTACAGCATATTTTTGAATAATTCATTTTTTAATAAAAAGTCCTACACTTACGTCACGCTTTAGGCTATATATTTTCGCGCCATTAAACTTAGGGGGTAAATATTATATTTTGGATAAAAAGCCTAATTTGGGAAAGAGATCATAAGTTGCTGCCAACATCAAGAAAACAAGATTGTCAAGGTTTGTCATCATGTCATGTCATTTGACATTTGTAATTGATAATTTGACAGATGTAAACAATAAAATAAAATTTTCACAATTTCATGCGGATGAAGCCGCACGGGAATAGCTAGTTTTAGTATACGTGACATACGATCAAACGAATTAGGTAGAAAATGTAAAGCGACCGTGGTCCAGACATTCACATTTTCAAATGCGATTATATGTCAAGAACTATTTGCTATATTATGTAACTGATATCTAATTAAAAAAAAACCCTTTTATCGTGTTTCCTGAAGTGTTAAGTTCCTATAGCAACAACGTGAACTTTATAAAGAATTACTCAATTTTGTCACGGGTTATTTTAGGTCTCAGAAGGTCTTGCGGTTTGTTTGAAAGGGAAAATTGAATATAAGCATAGGCTGTTGAAAAGAAAAGGTGGCGTCGTTTAGTAAATGTTTTTATATCGGTGTTTTAACACCAGCATAACTTTAAATTGCGAACAAAATAATGGTCGTTATATAAAATACTAGCTGTTTTCGTGCGGCTTCATCCGCATGAAATTATAAAAACTTTATTTTGCTGTTTACATTTGTCAAATTCTCAATTGCAAATGTCAAAATTACCGTTACTATAATAACCTTGTTTTTTCCAATTCATTTTTCCCCTAAGTTTAATAGCGTGAAAATGTATAGCTTAAAGCGTGTGGTAAGTGTAGGGCTTTTTATAAAAAAAAGAATTATTCAAAAATATGCTGTAATTGCTGACATCTTAGGCAACAAAGAAGTGTGTGTTTACGCTTTATTATATTAGTATAGATAGACAGATAGATTCATGCGATAGAGGCTATCAAGTCAAAATTGAATATAGTTGTGAAATATGGTCTACATATCGGCATATACACAGCATGTTTCAATGACGAATGATGATTGATCATAGATAGCCTTCTTATCAGGTTAGTATGAGGAAATTTGCCCATTTTCTCTTAAGGTTTTTGATGTCACCTATGTATATGGTCGTAACAATCTGTGTTTTTATTTGCATTGTTCAATCTGAATGCAAAATCCTATACGCATGGGATTAGCAATTTAGCAACATGCATAATAAGCGTTAATTAAAAAAGGTCAGGTTTCAACAGTTTCACTGGGCTTGACAAAAATACAAAACAGAGATTTACATAATAATTCACCAACATTCATCATTTTGTCGCTTTTGTATCAAAACAGATTATGAGAATTATATAAAACGCTTTATAATTCCTCTATGGTATTTTAATATGGTTCCTTTTACTAAGCAAATGTAACTATCGTATACAATTCGATAACAGAAGTATAAATAGTGTTTTGTCCAACTTAGAAAATCTTTTATGGCTACTGTGTGGATACTACGTTTCAAGCCCGTCAGATATAATTTTATTACAAGAACAGTTTATGTTGTTATTAATAATCCAATGAGATTAATCAATTAAAACATTGAATTGTACAGAGATAAATCTTATTTAATCCTTAAGGATACAATCGTCTGATTTAAGTCTTTTTACAATTTATGGTAATTTGGTATTAAGACTAGCCGGCGAGGAATATTTACGATGTCAATATAGATACGCTGTTAGCCTCCAGCCTGACGAGATTTACGGTCTTGGGGAGTAAAATATGTAGATTCCGTCCAAGGCACAGCACTTATTGAAATTGCCTGATTTACTCGAATGCCGATATTGAAAATTGTAAAAGGATTCGACTGTTGTTAGATCGTTACGAGACTATCAATGTTGATTTATGTTTTTCTCCAAAATGTATACTCTTAAATATAACATAGACGAGTAGATATTTGTCTTAAAACATTACAACTCGTCGATTGTTTTCTACAAGCGTAAATTTCAATGTTATCTGATAAAAAGACTATCATAAATTCAGTAATAAATTAAAAACAGATTTGCAATTAAGTTTTTTTATATCTTGTTTTAGTTTATTAGCATTTTCTCAAATAGTTTGTTATTCAAAGTTCTAACTCGACATTACAGATCGTACTCTTCTAAAACGAAGTGAAGAAATTTTACCTGAACAATTATAGCAAGCGGAGGTTTTACTTGAAAATAACTCAGCCGTGAAGCGCCGTCTAGCGCCCTCTAGCGTTACATCAATTTCTCAAGCAAGTTGCATGTAAAGCAGCTTGCTTTCGATATATTTGCAATTGCTTTATAGATTTAAATCGTTACTTTTACTGTAAAAATAAACAAATCATAACTCTGTTTTGATTTTATATCTTACGAAATTATAAAAGATGAAAGGTGACATGATCAAGAAGGGAGTGATGACTGAGATGACGGATGACAGAGTTATTTGGAGGACGAAAACCCGGTGCACTGACCCTACGGGAGTAGGATAAGGTGGGGGACATGAGGAATTTACGAAATTATTGTATTTAAAATTGTTTTAAATCGTTGTAACATACTACAGTATTATGCTCACACTGGGGAAAACTTCTGTAACACTCTTGTTTACTTTACTTTATAAAATGCATAGATAGCAAACGTTCAGATCAAACCTAGTAGTAAGTACGTGAGCTAACAGATTATGACCTTATTATTCAATATTAGACGCCATTGTTGATATAACAAGCGTTTCCGAGATATTAAGTCAACATATCAGGTAAACTAACAGATTTTTCTGCTGATGTGGTTTGTTCTACTTTTTATCATATATCATGAGAAAAAGATACAAATTGATTTAGAAGTATATTTATTGCCGTTGTATTACACAACCGTATTACTGGTATCAATACATATCGTTGTTTCTTTCTTTCTTTTTGACAAAATAAAGACAACAATAGGTTCTAATAAAAGTGTAAGGGCATAGTGAAATTCTACGTTAAGAAGTGCTGAGTTGTCGTTTTAAAAATAAATACTAAAATAATGCATTAGAATATTTGACTAATAATTTCCTTAACTTTTCATTTATTAGTAATATAAAAATAAATATCTATATTCATTATAATACTACCAAACTTTGCACAAAACAACAGTGAATTTGCATTTCAAATTCAAGACAAATACGACCGACGAACTGGCAGGTTTATAAGAGCTGAATTGTACTTTGTGCAAGTATTAGAGAATTGCTTGCTTTATAGCTTGAAAACTGTTTGTTATAGTATATTACTATTATCTGAAAGATATAATTTGTTTTCTGCAACAAAGTGACAAACTTGAAATCTAAAAATGCGATCTAAAAAACACAAAAAAACACTAAAATAGAAATATTAAATGCCATTTTACAAATTAGTTCATTGGTTATTAAATTAAGTGGAAATCCACAAGCAAATATTGTTAACCCAAAAAATCAATTAAATGTATACAAAAACCATTAACTAATTGTTTTTAACAATTGCGATACGTGTTAAATATCTAATTTTCCAGAGCGTAAAGCAGTGAAACTTAATTACTTCGCCCGATCCGCAATTTGTCCTCCATATTGAAGATTGAAATCGAGCGTGATTCCTGTGAACACGCTCGGATACAGTCTCCTTTGTTCCACACACTGCGTGAGGTTACTACGTATGTTTACATGTATTGGATAAATTCAATGTTTTTTTTGTCCACTTTATATAAAAGTAATTGCGTAAAAAGCGGTAGACATAGTAATGTCTGAGATATTTTTTTACGTTTTTTATGGTTTGCATTAGCATTTATTTTACACTCCACATGTTAAGAAATTTAAGCCAGTCTCAGTTAAGTGACTGCTTTATTTAGGTTAAGTATGTTTACGTATTGTAATCTTTTTATTTCACGAGCGCAAATAAACAATGCTTTCGATTGAAGTAATTTATATTTGGGTATAATTTCAAAATTGATTTAAAATATATCAATTGATATAGAAAATCTCGGCGTGTAGATACGTGTGAAAAAGTAGTCTAGTAAGCCTGATATATTCACGTCGATTTATAAGATACGGCATCAAAAGCAAAATATCTTTGATTCAGAAATCGTTTATTGAAAATGGCTGCATTATCATAATTCTACTAAAGAGATTTGTGCGGAAAATAAAATGCCTTCGGATATCGAAATTCTAAGGCCTATTTTATTTCAACCGTTTTTATTTACATGTATAATATCATTTTTTAATTATCGTCTTTATTATTCTACTCGATATGTAATAATTTATTTCGACGTTACTTTAAAGAACAAAACTGTGATACTAAAATAACGCCATGCTACGATAGTATGTGATACGCCATTTGCAACGCTACAAGTTATGTCGTATTAGTTGGAGATCTCTCTAACCATTTGCCCCCTGTCACTTAAAGCCATTTATCGCATCTATTTAAAAGTTTATAAGTGTAATGTATCGTCTAATAGTTCAGGATTAGACAATTTTATTACAATGACATAACAAATAATACCTTATTAGATTTGTTACAATATTATCACAGATTATATGGAAAGGAAGGGACAAATATAATGAATAAAACTAACAGGAAAATTAATTCGAAGGCTACATAATGTTTGCCATGTTTCTGTGCCAACAACGCCTTAAGCTCTGTCGGAATTCCCGAGTGAGTGTTTTAGTGCGAAATTCCTACTACACTGACTATTACTTTACTACCGTTTTAATTTAATGTAAGATGAAAGTATATGAGCATACTATTTCAGTCTCGTCCACCTTTTTAAAGAGACAATGACAATTTCGTGCAGAATACAAAATAAACCATTATACAAAATACGTAAATAAAATAGTCCAGTTTTAAAATAATATTAAAGTCAAGTCTTTAATGTCGAGTAATGTCTTAATTATGGTTAAGTACGTTGTAATTAAACTTTTTCTACTACATTTTTAAAACCTTTGTTTTTTACTGTTTATAGCGGACTTATTAAGTGTTTACTTTGTATTAACAATTAGGACCTCAAATGGTTCTGTCAAGACTTGGCATCATAATGCTTTTGCCTGCACCTTCAAATTAGTAAGCGAAGAAAATCTGTCGCGGAAGATTTTAATGAGACATCCGACAACAAATACTTTTAGTAGTGCAAAGTGAACAAAACTTACTTTACCTATAAAATAAAAGGACTTATAATTTAAAGACATTTAAAATATAAAGAAAAAACACTTCTATGATAGGTTCTTACAGTTAAATCGGCAGAATATCTTTTATATAAGTATTTTATTGCTACAAAAAAATGGAAGATAATTAATGTGTTATAATAAAATTATGTTTTGCAAATATTTCTAATAGCTGATACGTAATTAACAGGAATCAATTAATGTTAATTTAATTAGTAATTTGATACGGATAAGGCGTATTCACTTACGATTAATTAATGAGTAACTTATATACGAATATGCATTATATGCATAAATTAAAAATCTTAATATCGGTATCGACAAATACCCTTTACGTATACGCATTGATTGACGTTACACGGTGTAATGTTACGAACTGTAACGCGCATCAAGCGGTGCTCACTGGTTACCTATAATACTACGTACTAACTACAAGAATGCTCGCCACGTAACATGCTAGATTACCGCGTAACGTCGACCAGAACGCACCTTAATAAGTACATAACAATATACTTCGGTGTAAACGAAACGAAAACCATATACAGATTTTTCAATTAAGCAAAAATGCGGTTCGTTGACGTTACAGCGTTACATAAACGGATTTCGATAAAGAATGTTTGATACCAGTAATTTTTGCCTCCACCTAATCCGGAAAGGTCGCCCCGGAGCTATCCAATAACTATTTAAAGAGTGGCTGCGATTGTACCGGGCCTGATAACACCGGGGATACTATTGCTTTACGGACTTACCTACTTTATTTTCGCACTAGCTATTGCTTGCGATATCGTCCGATAAAAAAAAAATTAGGTACTTGTTATACCAGACTATGGTGTACATCTTTGCCATAGAGATCCGTTTAGTCGTTTAGAAGATACCTTCTAACAGACATGCAGCTAAACATATTTTCGCATTTATAATACGAGTATTACTATAAAGTGAGCGAAAGTACGTTTTAATCGCGTCTAGCTATAGTAATATTTTAATATGATAAAATAATCTGAAACAGGGTACCAACAATATGTCTAATATATATTTTATGTTCATATGTTTTTTTTTAATGATATTTCCTTTGGGTAACTATGAGGTGTGCAATTTTCTGTTCTTATAAGATTGTTAATTTTAAAATTAACATATTTCTTTAAAATATTTTTAATGATTGGAACTGAAAAGTTGATAATATCTTCATTTATTTTTAGACGAGTGCCCAAACCAGAGGCCGAGTAATAGCAGTTTGTGCAAAAACAATTCTCGTTTGGTCAAACTTTGTCGACGAAATCACCTGACTTTTTGGAATGTTATTTTCCGCACCACCAGTAATAGGAGTCAAAGTTAAGCTTTTGAAAAACAATTCCTATTTGGCGGAAAATATAAAATTTTATCGAAATTCGAACTACTTCGTTGAATTAAAACTCTAGCTACTAAGAAAAATGATAACTACGACTTATTGACAGCAATATATAATAAATAAAAATCAATTTCAATTAAATTTAAGTTTAAGAGCGGACGAACATCTTTGACTAAAATATCGCAAAACTGTTTAGTCTCGCTTTAGTCTCATAGGAATGAGCTTATATGGAGGTGCGCACACTTCTCGATTTTTAGTTGAACAAACAGTTGAATTGGCTGCGAAACAATCGACAATCGCACAACAGTTGTGCCATAGTTTAGTCAAAGGTGTACACCCGCTCTAAATGTTAAAGATATAAAAGTCACGCAAGGAAAAATTAACCTTAAGAATACTATTACGGAATTATTTGTAAAGAAATATTTAGTTCGGCTTTGTCTTTTAAATCATAAAAAAGTTTAATGAAATTAACATATCTAGTTTACACCTAGAATTTTACATTTCCTCAAATGCAGAAGAAAACATTTGTAGTAAATATGAAATGAAAACATACGTGGTAATGCATTATTCATTTCATGAAGCATCGTGCTTAATAAAATAAACAACAGCTTTTCTATGCTAATTCATTTCCACGTGTTGAGGCGCTAATGAATGGAACATTTCTTTCATTTCTTACGTGAAGAAGACCACGAGTATTCAATTACCATAATTACTGTGGTCGTATTTTAATACTAGTATAGTATTGTATTATCTATGATGTTACCTTTGTTGGAGTGACACAAATAAAATGATTTACATAGAGTCTTATAGATAGATATGATGTAAGATAGAGTTATTTGGAGGACGAAAACGCGTAGCACCGACACTATGGGAGTAGGATAAGGTAGGGGATATAAGAGTTTATACAGTACAAGTAAAGTGTCATAGCTTGGTTTGTTACCTAGGTAACACGAATAATGGATAATGCATTATGTTTTAACAGTACTAAATAATTATATTACATCGTGACTCCAGGTACATTATGCTAAGTATACTATACAAACTTTGTTTAATTATTTCCATGAAAAAATTAAAGAAAACGGAACCGATTAACCATATTACCTGAAATTTGATTTAACAAACTTAACGGGCGTCGTAAAACGGTACAATTAAGTACACATTTCTACGAGCAATCAGTCTAAAATTCCAATTAGTGATGAAGTACTATTAACTTGGTCTGTCAGTGTATTCAAGTCGGACCAAATTTCGATTAACGTTCGCAAAGCAGCAGCTATTGCCTGGAGGCAGATGCCTTAATTGGATTTGACCATTGTCGATTTGTCACCTTTTAAAGTGATGTGTCTTCGTATGCCATTCTTTTGTTATCATTTTTAAATCTACATTCAACGGGTATTTATCAGCTCACTCGATTAAAGTTGTGGTAGAGAAAGGCGCATAGAAAGGGAATATCCTCTTTATATACGTCTCCTCCTCCGTGGATTAAGAATAGGCAACCGCAATTGCTGATGTGGCTGAATCAAGTTGCCGCTTGCTGGTTTGTCACCTTATGATATAAAAAAATACTTTAAGATTTTGCTTTCTATAGTTACTAAATTGTAAACATAGTAACTGCCTCATTAATTGCATGTAATTTATCGTTTTTAGCTTTTTTTTGCTTTTGTCGTGTATTTTGTTTACAGCACAGTTAGTTCAATAAAACCACCCTTGTTAATCTATATCACGATATAAGAACATTGATCCAACATCCTTACCGTGTTAAAGTACACAGAATAAATTGGCAAATGGGGCAATCTAAGGGTCTTAGGTACTTGGTGATAAATTACAAGAAGCCGAGTGGGATCTTCGTTTATTTTTATGGCGGTCCGATACGTTAACGTCTAACTGTGTAACACATATGAACATAAATAAGGCACCGCCATTCTTGCAACTGGTGGAGGCAGGTTTCAATTTTAATCAAAAATTTTCGAGCAAATGTATTAGCACGTATATATACTTGTACATTTAAAAACATTTGTAATAATTATAAAGAGGTAAGTTTTGTGCTTTTGTATGTATTGAAATAACTCAAAAACTACTGGGCCGATTACAAAAAAATTAGCACCATAAAAAGAGACGTTATCAGAGAGCAGACGAATTCGCGAGCAACAGCTAGTTTTTAAAAAATAAATTACGAGGCATCTGACATTTTTTTTTTGATTTTTTTTGTCACCCAATCTCCATGCTACTTTTTGTAGCGCTGATGGAAAAGGGACTATTACTGGTAATATTGATAATTAGGATGGGTATGTACATTTTCATCTATGTACAAATGGTGATAATCGTCGTACTATAATATTATAAATGCGAAAGTTTAGATGGATGGATGGATGTTTGTTAGAGTTTGTAGCCTAAACCAGTCAACAGATCTCGATGGAATTTGCCATAGATTTAGAGTAGTCTGGAAGAACACATAGTTTTAATGTTTTTTAATTCCACGCGGACAAAGTCGCGGGCAAAAGCTCGTAATCAATATATAGAAGTATTACGTTAAAATATACTTCAATTACTATTAAAGTTAAATCTGCACGATGAATCAGTGCTATAATGTCCGCATCTCCCTATAAAACTGCCGCGTATAAAGACTTATCAGATCTGCTTTTATTTTATAGCACTATTACGTACAGTCAAATTACTAAAAACTGTATTCCAGTGTACGGGAAATAAGTACGTACACAATTTTTTATTAATTCTATCTGAATAAAATGTAACGAAATTTCTACGAGAACTAAAGCGGTGTATCTAAGTTGTGTTTCGTTTAGAAATAATTTATTGTAGAGATCAAGTACATTCGAATGTTAAACATTTACGTTTAAATAAAACTATTTCATTTATAACACCGTATCTTTCAAATGGATTTAAAACAAATTCAACTACACATCGTGATGTTTGAGAGCGTCAGTAGGAATATGAAAGGCTCGTAATCCCGGCTTATGCGCTAAAAGCTCGTCGTTTCATCTTAGGAGGTGATAAATCGTTAAACATTAGGACACAGAATTCAGGAAAGACTCTAGCTGACAGAAAGTAGGGCTTAAGACTACAAGAAATTGGATGCTTTTACATTTTATTACAACTTACAAAATTTTAGCCCTTTCTCATTTAAATCTTAAAAGGCAAATATAATCAGCTTGAAGTGGATTTTTACACGACTGGGATTTAGCGCTTTATTTTTAAGCAGTAAAATAGTGGAATTTTAATAGACTCTACTTCTAAATGTTTAAGTAATGTCGATGACAGTTAAGAAATGTTAAAAGCGTGCGCACACCTGGAACTAAACTATCGCACAACGGTTTTTTCGCTTTGATTCTTATGAGATTATATGGAAGTGCGCACACTCTCGATTTTTAGTTTTGTAACTAAACAGTTGAATTGGTTGCGAAACAATCGACTATGCGATAACAGTTGTGCGATAGTTTAGTCAAAGATGTGCTCTTAATAGAAAGTTCTCTTGAAAGTAACTTCGTATAATTGTATGCTCGTGTTTACTAGTGACAATCCGTCATAGGATTTATACCAAGGTTGAGTCATTTATACAAATAAAATATAGCGTTTTTAAAGTACTTCTGTCCATAATCGTAGCATGATTAATTTCAACCGAGCCCGTTGAATGTTCCACTGAATTAACTATTCGTGGTGAATACAAATTTAAAATGGCGGCATTTAGCACATAAAAGCGTATTGTTTCGATTGTAATTGAGGTTCAGTGGTACATTCATTGTGATTGTCGGCGGCGCGGTGGCGCCATCTCTCGACTTAATTATTTAACGCTGTAACGTCATGTCTCAATGGATCTTTTCATGTTGGATAAGATTAAACAAGTCGAGATAATAACGTTGTATTAAATGTGATACAAGTTAGAACTTCGGTAAATAAAAGAATAATTATTAACCAAAGCTTTTGAAAAATCTGTTTGATAATTATGCTTATTTTTGACATCAGAATTTTCCAATGCGTCGGTTAAAATTTCTCTTACATATTGGGTTATTAGCGTTAACAAAAATAAATCTAAACTCGATATTGAACACGGAACAAATATTGTGCAAACAATTTTACGTTGATTTCAGTAGTGTTAGTATATGTTTTTAAAATGTCCATTCCGTGATTGCCGCGAGCCTTTAAACCCGCACACAAAGTGCGTGCAGCTCTCGGGGGCTTTCCATTTTCCCAATAGATTGTTTTAATAATGAACACTTCAGTTTATGCAGGAGCTCGGTTTATTTAAGTCAATGAAGTGGGAATAAAGACGGCGCTTCCATTCATTGCTTTCTTTAGATTGCCGTTAAATGGAGCTTTGGATTTTTCCTCAGTTTTTTCCATTAGGTTTCCTACACCCGCAATCGAGTAAATGGAAATTGAGAAACACTTCAGTGCATTTTAAGAATAGCGCTATAGGAGGTTATTTTTATTATTTCTTTCGTATCCTGCGAAGTAATATGAAATAGGAATAGCTCGTAAAAAGTAATTAATTAGCGAAAATATTTTGTCATTCGTTGTAGACACAAAGGAGCACAGCGCATACGATTCACGGATCTGTGCATGTTTTATTATTTTCATGGCGTACATAAAGCATATTCAAACTATAAACTTTCTTCATTTTAGCAAAAAAAAAACTTAGTAAAATATTTAGTTTTATATACCAACGTCAAACCAATAATTCTCATATGAAACGGGGAGTCCGTATTGTACGTTATTACCCCTACGCTTAGCAGATTATATTTCCATATTCCGTGAAACATTGCCGCGTAATTAAACAACTCCAGCCAACAAAGTTACGAACTGAAATGAAAGCTCATACTACTGTCTTTTGTTTCCATTTTCCCACTAAAAGAAGAGCTCTAGATTATCAATTTTAATTTTGGCGTAACTGGACAGAACGCTGTATAAACATTAAATATTCTTATGCATTTTTTACATTTCCTGGTATTCATTACTGTTTATTAAAATTTAAGTTAGCGAAATGTATTTTCTGTGTATTTTTTAAAAATATCAAAGATGTGTTTTATTGATTTTAGGGCTTATCCCACCACTGGCTAGAGATGGATAGAGACTCAGATAGCCTAAAGTGACGTCACTGTCAGATAAGGGAACAAAATCCGATATTTCCATCACACATTTTACACGTTGGGTTATTATCAGGACAGGCCCTTAGCGTTTGAAAGCATTTAGCTCTCTTTGGATTTCCAGAGAAAAATCTTAACCTCTCACTAATATTAAAAACACGAAGTGTGTTTGTTACCAGGGAACTCAAGAACGGCTGAACAAATCTTGATGAAATTACTGTCAGGTGATTACTACTAAACAAAGTTTTTTTTTTATTTCGCGCGGAGTGGTGGATGATATCTGTTCATAAAAATTCACTTAGAGCGTACGTAGGCAGCGTAAGCCTAGTATTAAAACCTCTACAGCTGCAATATATTTTACGATGACAAATTTTCAGTCGCGGCCAGTAAATAATGTTTATGACAGCGCGGTCCATTCCGTGCATTAGCGACACTAAGCTTGCACTACATTACTTCTACATTTTCACATACAATACTACGAACTTAAATCACTCCGAATACAAAACATGAAAACACTAATGGATGTATTGTTTCATACATGTTTGTTTTGTGAATCAAATTTAATTATGCTTTTAGTTACTGTTTTTATTATTTTACAATGTATAGTGAAATATTAAATCTTTTTTTAATAGTACAATTAACACTACATGGTAATTAATTCATTATTTAAAAAATAAAATAAAAGCTAGTACCCTGTCTGTTCTTCCAGACTATCCTCTACATCTACGAGTATGTCAAATTTCATCGAGATCCATTTAGCTGTTTAAGCAAACTCTAACAATCATCACCCATCCATCTAAAATTTCGCATTTATAATATTAATATGATTACTAAGATACAATATAGAGTTTGACGTCTTCGCCAGCAGACAAACGAAATATAGAAATATCTATAAATGATTTCATATCTGCTCTTTTCTATAAGAAACAGACGTACCCAATTTCGTATCGTTACCAAGTCTAGTAAATTTTATAGCATCGTTCACCTCGCGCTTAAAATTGTTCAGTACGAAGGCACTCTGGATAATTGTAGACAGATGCAACGTAAAATGCGATTCATGTGTTTTTTATTGTTCAGATCAATTGTCTCTATTCGGTATTAGCTCTTTATCTATTTTTGTAAATGTTTTTTTTACTTATCTACGGGTGAGTGATATTGTAGTCAATCAAAGTAATTTTTTTCTCTCTCTTATAAATGCTTAGAGTTTTTAAATTAGTCTTGTAATTTCCAGCGAGCACATAAATCATCCATTGACATTTTACCATTCTGTAAATATACTGCACGACATATATTCAATACGTATTGGTCGTATCGGTTTGAATAGCTTTTCAGTAGGCTAAGACCCTATCAGGAAGTTTATTGCTCCGTTCGCACTGTGATAAAAGTTACGAGGCATTATGACAAAGGAGTGCGACAATATATTGGTTAACTACGTATTTGAAATATTTATGCTCCACATAAGTATTAATGTAACCGTAGGTTTACACTGTCGAAACCCTTCTACATAAAACGTTATTGTTATCAACTTTAAATCAACTTTTAAAGAACTGTTGCAACATGTTTTTACACTTGGTGTAAACATTCTAACTAATTATCAACTATCAAGTATTTAAGCATGTTATAAAATACTGTAACGAAATGTGTGAATATTTTATTGGAAAACATCTTAGAGCAAGTAATATGTTATCATTACCTGGCGGTGAAACGCTGTCAGAAGCTTTATTGAATGATTAATCGCTCTATTTAAGTGAATAAACATGAGTTTTGCATTTGATACTAGATGTTTATACCCAAAGTGATATATGATTTAATTTTATAACGAATTAGTATTTTATTCTGTCTATAATTATTTCCATTTAGAAGGAAGCAGTTTAAGATTACAGAACTGTTAACTAATTTAAAAATCCGATGGTTTTAACGGCGCAATCGCAGTCCAGACTTATAAAACCTAGCCTGAAATACTTATAGAGCTGTAATAGCATAATCTTGGAGGTAGAGAAAACGAATATTTAAAATTGTAGCAAATCATGTCACTATCGAAAAATGTTTGGAACTATTTTTTTTAGAAAACGCAAAGTTTACTTGCAAATTTGTCGACTTGGGGTAACTTTAATCGACCGTTACCGACCAATTGCACGGAACAATTCCAATAATTTAACTAAGTCGTTTGAATTTAAATGAATAAATAAAATAAAATGAATGCTATCTTCTTTGGTATTCTCGTTCAAAAATGACAATAATCTCATTTTAGTTATATGAGAGTTTGTCGAAGGTTTTAATTAATTCTCTAGGAATAGGAGACACGTATCTCTCAGTATACGTTGTAAGAATCCCATTCCTTTTGTCCTTATCTTTATTGAGGTCGTGTCCACTTTGCGTATAATCAAGTAATCACACGCTTAGTTATCGTCGTACTTATGTTGTAAGCTTAAATACGACCTTTTTGATTACGACTACGATGTTTAGATAATTTAATTTAAAATAATTTTATTCTAACGATAAGTTGTAGAACCAAAAGCAGTAAAATTACGGTTTATTTTAATAATTTCAGAAGTGCTAATTAAATTACTCGCTAATAGTTATTTAATTCTGTATAAAATCCACTTTTAATTTATTAGAAGGTAAAATGATTTACTACTTTTAAATTTGAGTAGATCGCATACACTTGAGTTACTTGCGCTGAAAAACGTCTGAAAAAGCGGTATTGAAATAAAACTACAAAGAATCACGGTAAACGGCAAAAAACTTTGCATTTGCTTATGCCCGGAATGCATAATAGCGCCGGCCTTAAAAAAGAATTTTACGCAACAGACTTGTTAGCGTTATGTAAATTTTTCAACCAGACTTAAAAAAACAAAAAACAAAAGTATCATGCATATATTGAAATTATGATATGAAAATTTATTTCCCTTTTTTTATTTATTTAATTATTCTCTAACTAATTTGCTCACCAATTCCTGGAAGATCTTGTTATTTAGAAATTGAATCAATCTTTTGAATATGGAGATAAGTTAAATTAATTTATATTACAAAGTACAAGTTACAAAGCACAGTAAGCGGCCACCTGGATTCTCGGATATTTCCGCGAAGAGACCGCAGCCTATTGATATCTGCAATTGCAAACGGGTTATCTACCTTTAATCGACAGAAGGGACGTTAGAATGAGTATATTTCCCCTTTCTATCTGCCATTAAGCCTCACACAATTTGTACAAAACCACAAAGTAATGGAGAACAATAATAAAGAAATAAATCTGACAATGTTATAGACAGAATTAATAACGTAACCTTAATATTATCCAACTCTGAAAGTAGTTATCGCTACTTTTATCTTTGATAAGCCTCGTATGGATTACTGGCCGTGTTGGCAGAAACTTTTTATATTAAAGTCTCTGAAATGTACTAAAGTAGAACACGGCAATTATAGGGGCGTAGTTAATAATTCAGGCAAAATTGTTAATTATTAATCAGTTTGTGTTTATGAAAATGAAAATTAATTTTGGTATTATAAAGTAAGATTTAAACTAATCAAATTCTTGAAAAAAGCGCGAGGAAGAGTTAGGAATTTTTCCACACATTGGGTTTATGGTCTAGGCTAGTTTATGAGTGAAATAAGATGAGGCCGAATTGTTTTAGACTTTATTGCTGAAAGACATAAAGCACATAATGAGTTCACACTTAATGACATCACACATCAATAGTACAAGAGCTAGTGTAGAATAACTTTTTATTTAAAAATACCAATTTTTTTGGTCATAAACGTCAAGTACACCTGCAGTGTAATAACATTAAATTTACTAAAGTTCAGGTCTTACAGATATTTTATCCAGGCTTAAATCTGGCAACCGAGCATGTCCTAATTACGCGGTAACGACTGTACAGCCGTTATTAACATAATAATGAAGCGCTTGACTCCATCATAATTTATTGGTGTTACGTAAATAAAGCTACCATTGTAAAAGCCTATGAACGAGATATGCAGAACAAATACCTAATAGCAGGATATATGAAACAATGTTAATATTTACTCTACCAATCAGTATGATAGCTTTTAAATCAATTAAACTAGCTAACTAAAGTCTAAGGTCACTAGCGAATGTAAATCGCAAAATTATACTGAAAATCAACTTACAAAAGAACCTTAAAAAGTGGCTTAAATCAAAACATACGTAGACGATACCTATTCAGATATGTAGTAATTTATTTTTAATTTATGCATACTCATTTTCAATTTCAAGTATAATATAATAAAAAACAAAAACAAGTCTCATTCTTTGATGTTATAAATATAGGTTGTTCCGCACGAGAATAGTAGCACGTTACATGCTCTTAAGCCCTCCATTACTCATAATGAATATAAAAGATCCCGGAAAAATAAACACAACAGCATTACAAATGGCTATACATTATGGTCTGTAAGACTAAAATGTCCACGGGAACCGGGATTACAGAAAAGATATTCATCCATCATCATTCTCTGTACTGTTCTCTCTGCTTAATACTTTATGTTAGGATTCACGATATACCGAGGTTCTTTAAACTGTAGTTTCATGTTTATTATAGCTAAAGAGATATCCTACACTTTAATACAAAATTCGGTAATATTTAATCTTCAACAAATATTAAAAATAGTAAGACATCACTAACAGACAGTGCATCTCGAACACTACTGCTATACGCACTCTCCTAGCTTCCAATTTGTTTGGCTACCTTTTGCCTAGCACAACAGAACATCTGCATTTTAAACGAAAGGATAAACGCAGCTGACAGATGAGGTAAATTCAACTCTATGCTACTAATCTTAGGATACATTTCCCAATGAACAGTTTACAATAGATACGATATTTTCGGAGCGGTATCTGCTCGCTTTACACTTTCTAACTCACCTTTGTATTCCTCTGAAAAAGCTTCTTGCTTTCCATCGTATTGCTTTGTTTTCGTAGGTGTTTTTCACTTTGGCTAGAAAAAAAAAGTACGCACGTTTTGTATAATCTTGGTACTTCAAATTAAAGAGAGAGATTTAAATAGTATGACCAGATTGTAAAGAACGACTTTTGTTTTTAAATCGTCTCTTTAACAACCGCAATATATTAAAGTAACAAATTACTTTCCGACATTTTCCTAATCGTGTAATTTCTAAACCTGATATTGAACATACTCTAGCATATATCTTAATGACAATGTCTCTACATTAATTCTTGCATGCTATCATAAATTTCTTTTAATATCTCTCAGAGAAAATGTGTTTTCAATACTTTTGTCACCAGAAAGTAATACTGAATACTTCGCAAGGTCTGACTCGTATTTTTTACTGAGATCACGCGTTGATATTACTACCACATGTGGTTGTAACAGCGGTTTTATTTCTTTTATGACATTCATTTCAATACATCCAACTTATTAAACTAATACTGTTTGGCTTCCAAAGTTTAATGTGGTTATTAGAACAAGTGTGCGAAACGATATTTAGCTTATAAAGTTGCGTTATAATATTTTATAGTTGATCTGCTTAAAATAGTGTCTAAGCATTCTATTACTACATAGTTTATACTAATATTATAAATGCAAACATTTAAATAGATTGTTCTTACTAAACGGCGTAATTGTTTTTTTTTGTAATTCCCCGCAGACAGAGTAGCGGGTATGGGCTAGTTTAAAATCAAATGTTATTGAATATTTTGTATGTATGTATTTGCATACATTGGCCGGTTAACCTCGAACTTAAAAATGTTATCTATCTATATGTAAAAATAGTAAAAGATAGTAGTTATAGAGAGAGTACAATATCTATTACAAAAATTACTTGCACTGATATATGATTAAAAATGTATACCTCTTTCATAAAACCTCATGATACATGGGACCTCGAATAACTCTCGAAGTGCACTCGTGAGCATAATGCAATGAGAAAATTAATTTTAAGACAACATAATCTTTCCCGTGTTTCACTGCCAACTATGCTTTTACTTCAGTTGAAATTCCCGAGCGAATGCTTCAGTAAGAATTTACTAACTCTGGCTTTTATTCAATACTTTTATGGTCGAAAGGATTTTTAATATAAAACCATTTGTAATATAACAATCTATTGCAATAACTATAGTCTTGTGCAGATGCAGGGAGATGCAAAATATAAAAACTTTCTTTTTAGTGTAAAATATGTCAAACGTGTATCCGATCAATCAATTGTTGCCTGCTTCTGCCTTACCTTTAACTATATTAGGCCACGCACACACTAAGAATATTATTAGCCATCAACCGTGAACAGAGCTTAAGCGACAGTGTGGATTTTTAAATACTGCGTTTTTACGATGTTGTTCGTGATGAAAGTTGAATAATGTATTATTGTGTCTTAACACCATTACACTCTGATATTTTTATGCCCTTAATATGGAATGTAATTGCCTCAATAGAACGCAACTCATGAATTTAAAACTAAATCTAAATTGAAGCAATAATTCCAACCAGAAAATACGAACGAAGATGTTTACACTTTCTTCAAAATGGTGCAATGCAGTTGCGAAAACGTTCTTCTCTACGTAGATACATTGCATTAAATGTGCAATAAATGTAAAAGTTATTTGTGTATTTTGTCGGAATTCATTGTGAAGTATCGACATTTTACAGAATATCGTAATCATAATCGTAACAGTGCAACGTCAAAATCTAAAATTAAAGTATTTGTCGTTAGTGAAATTTCAAATTGACGATGTTTATTACATGCCAGTGACATACTTGTATATTTTAAAGTAGAAATGTAAATTGGGTTTGTTGCTATATTTTTAAATTGTATAATACTTGTTTAAAATATAAATGCTAGCAATAAGTACAAAAGTAAATGAACAAAAATTTCAGTTCACGTAAAAACAGTATCAATATCAATAAAAATATTCTAGCGCAAATATTTATTAAAGTAACGGATGTTTTTATTGCCCTGTCGAAAGCAATAATTAATCAAATATTTTCCCTTTGTTGCTGAAGTGCCTTGAGCATAAATAATTTTAACCTAAAAAAAGTTAATTAAATCTGAAACGCGTCACAAAAATTGTTTGTTTTGAAAGCATGATCTTATAGTAAACAACAAGACTTGACTTATTATGAAAAATATTTAACTAAACTGGTCATGGAAACAGATAATTTGCAATGTCTAGTAGAAGGTGGATGCATTTTAAGAGAAACATAAATTTGTACGTTATTATTATCATGTTAAGTTATAAAGTCCAAAGAAATAACGTTTCAGAAGAAATGTTCCGTCAAAACTCATACGATGTTACTGGGATTTCAAACAAGTCGATCTCTCTCCTGATGGGGTGTCGTGTTAAAAAATGTGTGTCTAAAGCTGTAAGGAAAAAAGTGTTATAATGCTGCATATGCTGGAGTTTTAAGTTAGTTTACCTAAAAGAACAGGTTAAAGTGGTCAAGTAATTTAATGTAATTCAGCCATACAATTGAACTTTGTTACTGAAGGAATTTTTAAAACTAAACGTTGTCTTTGGCTAATTTAATTACACAAAATTAACAGTGTCTTTAATAATTCATCATTTTTAAACATTAACATGCATTGGTCTTTGGTATTTTTAATACTGATGTTTGTATAATAATTATGAAAAAAATACAGGAGTCTTTTACATGGCGTAAAATTAAAGCGGGCAAGGCATTAACATCATGAACGCAATTAACGCAAACAACATACATGCAATTAACTCATAAATTATGTTTTAAACCCATTTATATTGCATGAAAATTATTTAAATTTCGAAAAATGAAATAACGTTTTTTTTTCACATTTGTCACGGAATTAATTATTTCATTATAGGTACAGATAACAATGAGAATTTTATGTTATTTGGTTCTCTAATTTACAATAATAAACTTAAGTTCTCTTATTACATTTTGTAAGTCTGTTGACCTCTTTACGAGAATGCAATCAAAATTTAAAATAATAAAGATAGGTATTCACTTTAATTACATATATATAAATTCTTATGTATAAAAGAAACAATTCTAGGTACAAACACAAAAGAAAACACACTCCAAAGAATACGTTCAAGGCATTTCATATAATTCGCAAAGATCAATATTACCAAAGTTGTTCTAACGACCTCGCCTCGTATCTTTGTAATCCATCGAAAACTTCTACAATTTATACCAATACAATAAATGGAAAACTACACAATAGTTCGAGATATGAGTTTTTCAGTTTATATAACCAAAACTATTCTAGAAATTCTTATTGAACACGTGAAAAGTTATTAAAAAACTTTCCTTCAAATATAATACAATGGTCAGTCTTGAGTGGTTTTCTAGTTTTATATGAATATACACTTGGATAAATAAGATACGTGTTCCAATCAAGTTTTGTTTCTCATCAATGTTAGACTTTCAAATACTAAATCGAGAAGAGATCAAGGAATTGTTATATTAAGGGCGCGTATACACTGTCGTAACACTTACAGCCTTACAATTAAACGCGGTATAAAGTTAAACTTAGGAATAAACTATGTATAAGCAAAATTTGTACTAAATATAAGTACAGTGGTAGAGCCCGCTTTAACATCTTCGCACGAATGGGTCGGCTCACCCGGTGCAATACCACGACCACACAGAAGACAGGCGTGAAGTGCGAGCAATTCCGCGTTTCGTCTGATGAGTGTGGTGCCGGAGGCCCAACTTAAGTCCCTTTTCCTTCCCACTCTTTTCTCATAAGAATAGGATGGGAAGGGAAGTGGATTTGACGGTGGAGGAGAGGCATAGGAAGAGGAAATATCCTCTTTATGTGCGTCTCTTGACGGATTCAGGTGGCCGCTTGCTCGTTTGCCACTTTATAATATAAAAAAAAAACAAATTTTAAATAATTAATTCCGTGACAAATGTGAATAAAACGTTATTTTCTGAAGAAGTATGTATATATAAGTTAAGTAGTGTATTAAATCAGATTTCATGTTTCTTTTGCAAATACGAAGGCATATATGTTGGTTTCATATATTTGTTACTTAATCAGTAATCATATGAAATCCAATTAACTAAAATAATTATTTGAATGGTCTATTGCTTGCAGTGCGCGGCATCGATTGCTTGCGCTTAATTAAAATCACAATACCCCGATATAATGAGAACGTTACACTAATTGAGCTTTCAATGAATAATTGAAACACAAATATCGGTACAAGACTAATTACTAGATGTATCTTTAATGATATGGTATATTTAACAGCAAAAATGCTTATGTAAAAAGGTTGCTTTTTATAATAAAAGGGGGTTTCCAATCCGCTGAGGGAGAGCTATAAACAAGAAATAGAATAGAATAGAATAAAAGGGGGCAAACGAGCGCTGGGAACACCGAGGTGAGGTGATTATGCCATACATTAATGTGAGAAAAAGGTATTTGGAGTGATTTTTGATAGTTATTTGGATATATATATTGAATAGATATTTGGATGAGTTGCTGCACGCATTTCCGTTCTTCTTCGCACGAAATTTAAAAAAAAAAACGCTAGTAATATAGCCTATGCTACTCCGGCATAAAGTAGCTATTTAATGTCGAAAGAATTTTTAAAATCAACCCAGTAGTTTTTAAATGTATCCAATAAATACAAAAGTACACATTTTTTCTCTGTAGAATATTATTATAGATTACATTTGGAATAGTAGATATTATGTTTTATCAGTGAAATCGTAACATGTTAAACGGTTTAGTGTAGCAGTAACGCCGACACGAGCCAATAAGCCAGTCAACGCTTGACGTTGATACGTGGAAGTCTCTTAGGGCATAAAGTGGCGGCTTAATGACTTTACCTAGCAAACAGAGAAATTGGATTCTAACGCTAAGAAATACAAAATAACCAACAAAACTAAATTGAAACTGAAATTAAACATTTTATAATGTAAATAAAATTACGGCGATTAAAGGTTACAGCGCACTTGTAAACTCTTCGTCCACTCGGGCGACAACGCCCGAACACTGAGAAGACGGCGAATGACATCTGCGATCCCGAAGCGGGGAGAAGCTGAGTGGGCGAGGAGTTAACGAATACGCTGTAACCTTAAAATTATTCTTCATACAACCTTATTTAATATTCAGCAAATCTATTCGGCATGAAATTTTCAATCGAATTTCGTTTAGTCAATAGTCTAAAACATATTTATCTCAATTTTTATCGTAACGTGAAAAACAAAAGCTAAAAACTTTAAATATAATTTCACTCACAACAAATAAATCAAGCGTTTTGTTTTAAATGTGTTAAAACAAATTCGCAATCATGTTGTGTAATAAGTACTTTTTATTTATGCTGACGTTTTTATTCGGTGAACATAAATTCATTACAACATGACCCTTGAACAAAAAACGACGTTTCATACTTTTTATCGTCGCAGCTTTTATAAATACAACTGGCGTTTATGGTGACAACGTTAGTCGTTTGTTTATCTACAAGAGATGTGTGAGAATATTAAAAAAAAAACACCTCATTTTCGCAAATTGGTTAAAAATTAATGACTAACTATGCAATGATACAAATACAAGTACTCGTAAATACTCGTAGTCTATGTAATATTATAAAGAAGTGTTTTTGTATGTTTTGAAATAACTCAAAAACTATAATACTTTCAAAAAAATTTCGCTATTAAAAAACTAAGTAACATAGGCTGTTTTTATTATTTTTTTAATTTCACGCAGATTAAGTCGCGAGCAACAGCTAGTAATGTATACATGCGTATTTCGTATTGAATTGAGCGAGGAATTTCCGACTGGTATTGTTTGAATATTCGTATCATTTGAGCTAATATCAATTAGATTTTGAAATCTGCTGAAACGATCCGTATGTCGAATTGATCAAATAATTTATAACCGCAAAACATTAATACATATGTAACTAATAAAACATTTTTTTAACGATTTTCAATTTTTAACAGTCTCAGAACTTACTAATATGAAAAATGAAAAAGTTTAGATAGATAGATGGATGGATAGATGGATGTTTCATCATCACCAGCTCCCTATACGTCACCACTAAGGGACTCGGAGCCTACCCTAAGTAAGGGGTGACGTAAGATGGAGGTTTATTAGAATGTATCTCCAGAATGGCTTAACGGATCTCGATGAAATTTAACACAAATGTAGAACATAGTCTGGACGACTAAATACTTTTTAATTTTTTTTTTAATTTCGTGCCTACAAGTTCGCGGACAAAAGCTAGTTTTTTTCATTTTCGAGAATTATTTGAAATATTCTTAAGCAAATGATTCAATTTATCTTAAAAAAAATCAGAGTTAATTTGCTGCGAAACAGTACAAATTACATTTTAAGGTTTTCAACGAAAGGTTCTACGATTTGTAATTTTCTCCGTATAACTAACAGTTTGCCTAAGTCTGGGTAACAAAGCCTCGGTAAGGTTAACAAGATTAAATTTATAACGAAGGATATTTTAATGAAGTCTAAAGAAGTTACAAAGACGCTTTAGTAAATGTTTCATCTTAAAACATTGTTATACAAATACATTATGTAATTCCCAATGGCTTGTAAAAACGATTGTTTTAATAGCGTACAGAATTACATTATTGAAATTGGTTTTATTGTCTTTTAATTTTTGGATTTCTTATTTAGAAATATCACTACTTAATGCAGCTTTTAGAATTTACAAACTTAACATGCTTGTTCTACTACAGTTGTTTGAATTGCTAGGACTCCATTTTCTGTAAATTCAATTGAAATTTATGTTCAATTTCAACTGGCGCCTGCCTGTCAGCAGTCACCTGTGGTTGGCTGTAGTCGCCTAATCGCATTAGTGGAAATGGCTTTAACGATAAATAAAACTATTTTTAAAATCTGTTTAACAATATAAATAAAGCAATGAACGATCAGTCGACTTTGTATTCACTTCATTGACTTAAATAAACCGAGCTACTGCACAAAATGAAACGTTCATTATGAAAGACAAATCTGCTTTGAAGACAGAACTGTCGAAGTATGGATTTCAATTACTCGGGTTTCCTTCAAGTAGAAATCATTTGAATATTCTGAATACATAGAATAACTTATAACTTTATTCATTAATTAAATTACTATGTCTTGAATCATTTAATAACTTTAAAGTTCATTGTGATGCTTATTAATAAGGCATTTTAAATTATATTTTATTAGCTGTTGCTCGCAACTTCGCCCGCGTGAAATTTAAAAATAGTAAAAAATATAGCCTATGTTACTCACAGACAAATTACCTTTCTAATGGTGAAAGAATTTTTAAAATCGGCCAGGTAGTTTTTGAGTTATTTCAATACATACAAAAATACAAATCTATCCTCTTTATAATATTAGTATAGACTTATGTATGCATGTATGTCAAAATTTGAATTAACATGTAGTAAAGTTGTATGCATTGTCTTTGCATAAATTTGAAAATGTTGGCCTCCGTTTATCCTATCCTATTGTGTACAATTTAATAAAGAGAGAGGCCTTCTTGCCGCTTTAATATAAATGAGATTAAGTAATTACATGGGATGATTTAATACGGCTAAATTAACTCGCATCTGACTTAATTTAAAATGAAATGACAAAGCTTGCCGCTTGATTTTTCAGTTTTTTATGATTTGAGAAAAACAAAATGTTATATGATCTTCGTGTAAACGTAATAAATTTAGTTGTGCTCGTAATTAATAATTCAAAAATTAACAGTGTTCGAATTTCAAGTAATAGCCATTAAAAGTTCAAGAGGCCATAATGGAATAGACCCATGCATTTGTGGTAAAAAAATATCTACCCAAAGTCGCACAATAATACTACAAAATTATTTTATTAATATAAAACACTAAACGGGTCCGCATCAGATATCCAACAGCAGTTAGTACAATAGGCTTTTGTACTGGAACAAAACATGATTTTAATTTAATTTAAAATCTGAATTGTTTATTTAAATTAGTGCTTTACGGTACGGTTTTAATGCATAGTATATTTAGGCAACCGGATATTATGCAAGTGCCCATATACAATGAAATACGAGCGTTTTAATTATAAGCCTATATTTATTTACAATAGAGTACATTACGTTATTATATCACAATTTATGTTCATATTACGGAAATCTCTTATATGAACTCGGATGATTTGCAACTAACCACAAAGTTGTTAAAGCGACGTAGTCTTAAGAAACCATAAATATATGCATACCCATCTATTTTTATCAATCAATAAATCAAAAACTTCTAGATAATATATTTTATGGAAGAAACAACGTAGTAGGAGATTGAACACAGAGGCAGGAAACGGGATATTAATACTTTTTTATAAAGGAAAGGAAAAACATCATTATCAACGCCCATCGACATCAGCAATATCAGAAGAACCGCAGATGCGTCTTTATAACCTTCTACTTACGTCATGTTTCACGTTCTAAAAATTTTAAATCACTACAGTTAAGTGAATCATATAGAAGGCATGTCTAACAAAATTTTAATTAAGCGCCCATCACTTCTTACGAGTCTCTTTACGGACAACGACAGCGTCTACGCCCCTTACAACTGCTCTAATCAAACATTTAAGGACCCGCGACACTATCAAAGCTAATTGAGTTAGAATATGACTGTATTGCGACGTGTTTTAAGATATTTCAAAGGGTTTACGATATGAGTGTCGAGACATGAGCAAGAGACGTAAAAGTAATTTATTAAAAATATAACTTATATTTTATTAAGAGGGGAGGGAAATTTACTTTACGTATCAGTTTTCGAATTGTCTAAGATGTGGGTTTAGGTTTTGCGTTATACTCGACTCGTTTTTTTTGTATTCGTATTTATATTCTAAGAGCACGCGCCCATCTTTGACTAAACTATCGTACAACTGTTTAGTCGCGCTTTGATTCTTATGAGCTTATATGGAGGTGCGCATGCTACTCGATTTTTAGTTGTGCAACTAAACAATTGAATTGGCTGTGAAACAATCGACAATCGCACAACTGTTGGGCGATAGTTTAGTCAAAGGCGTACGCCCGCTGTAAATATTTTAGAGTAAATATACTGTGACTCTGTGGCGTCTGCTTTTCAAAAATTATTCATGAAAATACAAATCTGATTATGTTTGTTATTTAACTATATGCATATAATAATATGCAATAATATACAAAGTCGCTGTTGTAGTTTACTATTTTAATTTTTTATAACGCTGAGTAAAATTTCCAGAAGTATAATTACGTTGAAATGTATATCTGTAACGTTACACCCCAATGCTTATTTCACTCCGAAAAAGTGGGGCATTTTTATTAAATTTTAAATGAAGCCAGAGCTCTGCTCTATGGAAATAGCTTATTTCCCGGCAACAATTAGGATTAGCGTGCGGCGAAATTATATTTATTTTTCAGCGCAAAAGAAAAACAGCAACAGTGTAGAACTAAATTTATTTATTCTTTGTTTGACTTCTTTTATTTATTTGTTATTAAAATATGTTATTTCATTTATCCCACAATCTTTGATACATCAAAGCTTCAAGTAACATATTTTAGGCGTTGAATCTCCATTAAAACGACGGTGTTTTTCCTTCGGTTGTTTTGTTCATTATCTTAATGGTGTTCTTATTAAGATTTACATTAAAAGTTATTTCTGTAATTCCGTGCGTCAAATAGAAATTAATTGTGAGTTAATAATATCATTGCCCACATCTTTCGGGGATAAAACAGTGAAAGATTTTTAATAAGGCGTAGAAATACTTCTAAGATGTTTATTAACCTACGTTACCTAGTTACTATAAATATACGTTACTTTTTCACTGTTGGGAAGTTACATCCCCGGGCAACATATATATATATATATTTAATTCCCAGATGAAGTTGCGGGTAATAGTTAATTAAATATAGTTTATAACATGCTATTAAATCTACTCGATTAATGTTTGAGCATTCGTAAAGGAGTAACCGATAAATAATTGATGATCACAATGTGCTTTAAGTGAGGCTAAAAGAAGAAATCAATCACTAGTTTGCGGTTGGCAGCGCTTCATGCTTGAGAGATTTACTGGTAAATTACAGTAGTTGCAGCGCGATTCGTTTTGCCCACTCGTACACCGTTTTGGATACGAGTTTTAAATAAATAATGCGCACGAAAACATAAACCAAATACCGTTTCGGTCAAATAGAATTTGCTGGATCGATGTGATGCATGCGATATTGACATGAATATGATACGAGATTTGTTTTAAGCGGATTGATTGACTACAGGAAATTAATATTTTAATTAATTAATATTAAAAATGCGAATGTTAAGATGGATGTTTGTTTCTACGTATATACTGAACGGCTCATTGGATCTCCCAGAAATTTGTCACAGATGTTGAATATAATTTGGAAGAACACAAACGCTACTAATTAAGTTTTCTTTCAATTCATTACGGACGGAGTCGCGGGCGACAGCTTGTAGTAAATAATTGTAATAGACAGAGAGCTTACGTATTGTTTTAAATATGTTTCAAACTTTAAATAAGGTTTAATTTTTTTTAAATTATTTTACATTAACACTTTTGCATTTTGTCAAATGAGTGAGTGTTCATATAAAAGTGGCATTGCTAAGTATTTGTGATATCCCATAATTTGAAATTAATTTACCCGACGATTGAAATAATAAATCGAGCGAACGTTAAATAGAAATTAATCAAGCGTATCCAATGTTAAATGTTTATTGTACGCATTGTTTGAATGAGCGCAGTAATGGTGCGCTAGTTAATGAAATAATTGAAACAACAAAGCAATTAATCGTTAGCATTTCCGTTGCCACGGCAACTTGTTTCCTGCTGAATGCAAAATGTATCGCGACTCTGACATGCCGCTATTTTATATCATTCTTGCATATTTACGTATCCGTTGCATTGTTTACATCGCATATGTAGATAGCACGTAATTTTCATTTCTTAAGATTAGAGACTCATATGCCATAAGCCTTTAAGCTGTAAGCATTGGTAAGTGTCCTTATTATTATTATTTCCCCCCCCCGATACCAAAAAATAAAAATGTCCTTAAACATAAAAATATACACTAATGACATTTTAAAACAGATATAATTATTTTTTAAATACCAAACAAATTATTAAAAACCAATAATTTAAACCCTTACAATCAATAAAAAGCTTTCATCGCCCTTTCTACACTTTCGAAGAATTGTAGTTACATAATAGTTTTCAAGGTTTTCCTCATCAACATATTGAAAAGGATCAAACTAACTTCATCTCAGTATCGCAAATGCGATATTCTTGTTAATTTGCTTTGGACGATTAATTATTATTTCAACACGTCGAACAGCTGTACTGTGTAAAGTTATATTAATATATCGTGCTTCGTACAACTTGATTTCCTGTGAGGATGTAGCTTAGGAACTTTAAACTATAAACAATAACTTAAAATTAATAGTGGTAATAGCAAAGTTTGTTTTGGTCAAACAGTATCTAAAATTATACTAGAGGCTTTAAAAAACACCTATGTTAAACAGGCATCAATCACTAAAATGAAACATTAAACCCAGACAAAATCCATTAAATCGTAACAATATAAGCTCATACTCAGATGTGAGTCATACGATATTAATTTGAAATCAGTAAATTCAATATTTAATCAGAATCGAAGCAGTTGTATTTTGTACAATAGAGTTTTAAATCTGTTCTCAAATCGCGCGGCTCGGCGCGGGGCAGAGCGCGGCGCGGCTCGACGGGCGCGATCCGGGCGTTCGGGAAATTGTAGTGCAGGTAATTTACTGGCAAATTTCTCAAGCATGAAGCGCTGGCTGCGCGAGCGAGCGATACATTAATTTCTAAACTAAGGTGCATGTTAAGCGCATTGTGTTGTGTTTTCCGCTGTTAGATTTAATTCGTATAAATTACTTGTTGTTCCAGAAAACAGATATTGGATTTAGTTGTTGTTATATGTTTGAAGTTAGATTTTATGTTTCCAGATTAATTTAAAGAAGTATACCTATGGTTATTGTTTAAGTTACGATTGTCAGTATATGTATATTTGTTTTATTATTCGTCTTGTAATCAAAGTTACAAATTAAAACACTCTATAAATCAGTGTACCTAATTTTGGCGGTTGAACATTTAGTCCCTTTAACAGGCTGATTAACACTAGCGGAACAGAGGATCCGAGTCGGCCAGTGGCGCCGTAACAGATAATAAAGGCAGTGGGCTTAATTGAAATCCTTTATTGCTGTAGGATCACGACTTAATTATGTTGAATTATTAAACCTCAATCTTCTCAAATTTCACTCGAATTTTCCACCAGCCCTTTTCATGTAAAAGTATCCTTTCATTAGTTAACCAAATTATAAGATTTTAATTGGATAAAATTACATGGACATTGAAATTATCTCTATCATGTGACTTTAATAGGTTTTTAATCATACTTAATATTATAAATGCGAAAGTTTAGATGGATGGATGGATGTTTGTTAGAGTTTGTAGCCTTAACAGCTGAACGGATTTCGATGAAATTTGGTACAAATGTAGAGGATAGTCTGGAAGAACACATAGGCTACTATCTTTTGTTTTTTTTTATTCCGCGCGACGGAGTCGCGGGCGAAAGCTAGTGAAGCTATATAAATTTCGAATCATGTTTGAATATTAGACATTCTTGCTCATTACTGGGAATTTTAAAACAGTTGAATGGTGTAATATTTCCCGAGGGCGAAGCGTTGACATCGTCAGACATTTGCTTTTAATATGACGACGTAATATTTGCATTAACCTCTGCTCCCCGACGTACCGCACTACATGATTAACGGTGATCCCGTTAATTATTCCCTAGGGAACATGACATAGACATTGTGTCTGCTTTCATAGTGTTGTTAATGTCACGTCACTAAATATTATAAAGTTTGTGAAGAAAAACTGGATGCGATAAACTCGAAAACTAGAATTCAGAGACTTAGTTCGTTGTATACAATTAAATTAAATTTGAATCAAAAACAGCAAAGCTTACCTTTGCTTACAAGGAAAATAAAGTAGAATTTCGTGTTGAACATGATTTCGATATTGTTAGGGAGATTTCCTCGGGCGGTAGAAAATATCCAAATCTTTTCGGCCGTTAACCATAGTCACGTAAGGAGGATAAAATTTAATACCCGCTGATTTTTAGAAAATGCTATTAAATCACGTAAAGTTACACATTTCGAGTTATGTTACTTCAAACCACTAAGATATGTTTCTAAACAATGCTTTATATAGGAATTATTGTGGTAAGTACTTTACAAAAACATTAACTTATCCAATGTTACTAACTAATAATGTAAGCAGTAAATTAAACTTTACTTTTTACGCTCGTTTATGTTCAAACGATTTAGTTAAATTATTCGCATTGTTCCGCACAATTGGTCAGTAATGCTCCGTTAAAGTTGACCCAAGTCTCCGAATTTGCTATAAACTTTTATCTTCTCCACAAACACTAATGTTGTATTATTTTTATGAAATTAAAATAAGTAATAGAAAAAGATTTTCAATACAATTTAATCCGGAACAAATTTTTTACCTAAACCCTTTAGCTGCGTAATATACCCATTTAAAAATAAATAAAAGATAACTATTAGCAATATAAAAAACTGTACCGAATATTGTTTCTTGTACCATCGATTACATTCTCAGCACTTTATTCCAGGAAAAAAAAAGCTGTTAAGAAATAGAAAGTGTTATATACTATAGCTTCCTCTTGTAGTCTGTTTTTAAAAATAAAATTATAACAAAGATATACTAAATGGTACTGTTGGAAAAATGACAAAAGGACAGCAAAGTAACCAATGTTAAGTGATAGAAAATATGTGGAATTGAAAAGTTTTAGAAAAGTCTTGCATTAAACAAAACTGTGGCATTCACATAAACTGTTCTGTTGAAAGTTTATTCGTTTCTCGCGACAGATGCTCCGATATTACGAAAACGATATTTCTTTATGATGCCATTTAAACAAGGACGCACTTAGAGCTTTCAGCGGTTTGAGTGTTGTTTCAAATTACATTACTTTTATACTTAATGTGAAAAAATAAAGGAAATTTAAAACGTTTCGTCTTCTTTCTCCTGTCCTTTTATCTTTTTTCTCCCCTACCTCTTTCCTATAAAATGGCAAGCAAATAATTCGTAGCGTTGTAATTTTGAAAATATTCTAATAGTATATATATAAATTACATTTCTGCTAAATGTCTAATATTAGCAAACATTTTTAACTATGATATTTTCTGAAAAAAGAAATCATTTAATTGCGTCACAGTTTTTTCCCTTTATAGAAAGTTGTAGACTCAACAGATTTGCAATTGTTTCAATTGATTTTTTAAAATAACAACAATAGTTACCAGTTTATCCGATAACGAAGTAATCCATCGAAAGCAACTTTGAATAAGCAATCAATCAAACATTTGACCAAACCATTAATAAACCTTAAGAGAAACTTCAAGGATGAGTCTTATCTTGAATTTTGATGAGCAACGTCAGGTCCTTTTTACTTCGAAAAGTAAACTCTGACCCCTTTTTAACTTAACCCATTTAGAGATCAGATCAGTGATTACGATTCAATTTTTTTTGTAAAATGTTTCAGTTTAGCATATCTACTTCACTTAGTATATACTGTTCATAATTACGATTAAATTAAAACAAAAGCTAAAAGTTTAGTTTACAATAAAATATTTCCCGTTTTTAGTTAAAGGTGTTTACAATTTTTGGATCTTGATTCGAAACAAACCTTAGATTTTATAACTTTGAACTTAAAAAAATCTTGATATGTTTAATATCAGTTACACGAAATAAACTATAATATTATATTATAAAATTCATGATTTTGAATGATTTATTTCCAGTAAACATTATCAAAACTTTTTGTTTCTAAAAGACTTTAACCCTTTTCACAGGGCCCCCAGAATTATAAGAATAAAGGAATTCATGTATACGATATATGGGTATTTCTTTACACACGTACATATGTAGTAAGGATCCCCACTCGTTTTGTCCTTATTTTTATTGGGGTCCGTGTCCGCTCGGCGTGTAATCAAGTAATCACGCTCCAAGTTATCGCTGTAATTGTGTTACAGCTCAAGTGACTCGACTCACAAATTATCTCACGAGAAAACTTTAATAAGAACAAAAGAGAAACGTCATTGTGTAATGTTTAGTTATTTGATACAAAGGTTAGGTGTGGTTATACTCTGATGCTGTTTATCAAAGTTTAAATGTGGGGTATGCAGATAATGAGATCTTTGCTCACTACAGTCATCACCTGAAAGTGCAATTCTTGGTTTTAATAAAAAAAAGGAATATTTTAATATTGTAGCGAAAATTTATAGCAATTTCAATTTTATTCATGACCATTTACAGCAATTTTAAAATTGTATTATATTTATTACTCTTCATTTGGCAAAAAAAATCTACATAACGTAAACAAGTCTTTTGCATAAAACGCTCTTTTAAGGCAGACCTTGTTTACATTCCCTCCGTAAGCAAAATGCAAACTCTTTGCCTTTTTACCTCGAATCTACTGGCGTTGTTTCATTTTTCCTATAACAATTTAAATATACATATTTTTAACATTTTCATGTTCATTCAATTACCATCTATACTATTATTATATTATTATTATTATATTATAATAAAGCATAAACACACACTTCTTTGTTGCCTAAGATGTCAGCAATTACAGCATATTTTTGAATAATTCTTTCTTTAATAAAAAGCCCTTAACTTGCGTCACGCTTTAGGCTATATATTTTAACGCCATTAAACTTAGGGGGTAACTATTTTGGATAAAAACCCTAATGTGGGAAAGAGACCATAAGTTGCTGCCAACATCAAGGAAGCGAGGTTGTCATCATGTCATGTCATTTTGACATTTGTAATTGATAATTTGACAAATGTAAACAATAAAATAAAGTTCTTATAATTACACGCGGATGAAGTCGCAGGGGAACAGCTAGTCTGGAATAAAGCAATTACAGCATAATTTACAATTTTGTTTGTATTAATTAATATTTCTGATAAACTTGATAAATCTAAACGAGTATTAAAAATTGATATTTTTTTGTATATAAAAAATTCAATATCAAAACATTCGCAAAGGAATGAAATTCAGATTGAATTTTTTGTTTCAAACAAAATCGATTTATACTTGGAACCGGCTGACAGTCTGCGGCAGGAATTAACAAGCGGCCGCTTGAATTAACAACACCTGTGATTGCCAATCAACCGACCATGCGTTCCTCCCACTACCTTACATCCATACGTTTCGATATCCGAAAAGAAAACACTGTTAAAGTTTGCCAAAAAAGTATAGAATACTATCTGTTTCAAATCTCAGAGTATCCTAACCCTTGTTATTTAAAATAAAGCAATCAATCAAATAGACGCCCCAGTTGTTAATAAATCTCGAGAGAAAACTTGAGATGAAATCCATTTCATCCCCCGACTGAATTATAGTGAGCTATGATCGGGCCCTGTCAGCGGAAAGATGGATTATAAACTTAACTTTTACCTCCATTTATTTTCATTTAAACATGTTTTGTTTTGATAAAATAAATACAAAACAAAACACGTTCGGACTTCTTAAATATGAAATGTTTTAATGCAATTAAAATGTTAAGAAAAATATGTTCTTATGTGTCTAAAATTCAACTAAAACTATACAAATTATAATATAACAATTGAATGTATTTAAAACTTAGTTAACCAGTACATTGAAGAGTTTCTATACATTTAACAAAAAATGTTTAATATGAAAAAAATAGATTATTAATTAAATAATGATACAATGTAATACACACCGTAAATAAGTCGGTTATAATTTTAATGTATTCAACGGGGGTTAAAATCCTCTGAAAGTATTCAATTGTTTCTAAACAATGTTCTGTGAAATATCAATTTAAACTTGTAACAAGGTTGGTGTCGAAGCTACTCGAGAAGGAACAGAACGAAATTAAAAACTCTGCATAGCGAACAAACAGAGCGGCGTTGGACTGAAATTTTTTCGCCCTGGAGAAACTTTTATTCCTTGTTATTGTACCGAAAATTCAGCGTAGCCGTGTTATTTAATGTTTAAATTTTTGGCTACTTTCCACTTCAATCTGCATATTTAATAAAGCTAGAGCCATCATCTGAATTTCACAACATAGAGATAAGAGTCTCTATTGAGTCGCAATAGACTTTTACTGTATACAGTTTACGAACTAAAAATATCAATAAGGAGACCACTAAGTAACATCTTACTAATATTATAAATGCGAAAGATTAGATGGATGGATGTTTGTTAGAGTTTGTAGACTAAACTGCTGAACGGATCTCTAAATATGGCATAGACATAGAGGAAAGTCTTGAAGAAAACATAGGCTCACTTTTTTTTTTAATTTCACGCGGACGGAGTCACGGGCGGAAGCTAGGCTATATTTCTATTAAAGATAGAGAAATTGTCTTGAAGTACTGACATGTAATATCACTCTATAGATATTTAGAGAAGCACCAATTTTTTATAGCGAACCAACTAAAAGAGGTGTACTTGTTAAATTACCTTACAATCTTCCCTCGGGCAAATCATCTGACTTGGCTATTAAAATTTGCATAAAACTCCTTTCCATTATAAAGATTCTAGACAAATCATAATAAAACATCGTGATTATTTGAGATGATGTCTAAATAAAGCTTACGAAATAAATTGTGCTGAATAAATGACCATCATCTAAAAAAAAATATGGTTACCAAGATTTTGGAACTGTCGATTTTAATTGACGAATTGCCTGTGACTTGTCCGCTCGTCCGTCATTTTTTAATAATATGCAGTAAAGTAATGAATCACCCTGTATACGAGTCGTGCGTGAAATAAAGAAGCCTAGGGTAACAAGAGAGGGCGATCGTTCGGGTATACCGGGTAAGAACGATTTAACTTCCCTTACGCTACATTAAATTTTAAATTGCAGTCGTTTTTTTCTTGTACGGAAACGACGATATTTATGCCCCTACTAACTTCATAAATACTTTTTAGTACTATATCTATACTAGTCTATACTAATGTTATAAAGAGGAAGAAATTTGTATATTGAAATAACTCAAAAACTACTGGGCCGATTTTTAAAAATTCTTTCACCGTTAGAAAGGTAGTTTATCTGTGAGGCTATATTTTTTATAGTTTTTTTTTATTTCACGTGAGCGAAGTCGCGAGCTACATCTATATTTAATATAAAAGTATAATAAAAACAATATTAATGTCCATAAGTAAATTAATTTAAAATAAATGAAAGTATGGATGGATTGTGTAAAAGAGGATATGCTTAAGAAAGAAGTGGTTTCAGATATGACGGCTGATAGAGATGTATGGAAGAGCAGCACATACTGTGCCGACCCTCCATAAGGGATAAGGGCAAGTTGATGATGAAATGAAATTCGTTTGTAATTATCGGCCGAATTCTAAAACGACATTAAAATATGTAGCAGCGTCTTAAATAAATAAGACCACGATTAAACTCTTACATTAATTTGACCTCTGTCCGTAAGCGGCGTCGCGCGTACGAAATGACGTTTATGATTCGTTTCAGCATTCGGCCGTTAGTCATTTTACTATAATACTTCTTTTACTTTTAAAAGAAACGTTTTTCTTTATAAATTTATAGAGATATTTTTAAGTAAAATCTTTCGTAAATTTTATTTTTAACACCATTGTTATACGAATACCCGTAGTTTCCAATTTGTTTGGTTAGCTTTTGCCTAGCACAACAGAACATCTGCATTTCAAATGCAAGAATAAACGTAACTGACTGAACTCTACAAATAAGCTAAATACTACCTTATGCATAGAGTGATAGGATCGATTTCCCTCTGGCTCTAAATGCCAGATAAGATTTTTAAAAAATTGAGTTATTTTATCATCTCTCTTTACACTTTTTAAATCATCTTTGTATTCCTTCAGAAAAGCTCGTGCTTTGCGTCCTATTACTTTAACACTTTTAAAAATATTATAAGAGAAACACTTTTTTAGCGCAAAATTTTACAGATATTAATTCAAATTTACTGTTTAACCGACTTTATAAAGGAGAAGGTTCTCAATTCATCTGTATGTTTGTTACTTGATAACTTCGCATTTTATTGCCCGGTTTTCATAAATTTTTACACACCGACTCCAAAATAACAATCACTTTACAATATAGACATAATAGTTATAAGAACGATGAGTTTTCTATCTTTTGAAGTTTTTAGTACGTTTTGTTTGACAGTATTTTGTTTTGATGTCGATTTTGTTTTCTATACTATTATAATAAAGCGTAAACACACACTTCTTTGTTGCCTAAGATGTCAGCATTTACAGCATATTTTTGAACAATTCTCTCTTTAATAAAAAGCCCTACACTTACGTCATGCTTTAGGATATATATTTTCACGCTATTAAACTTAGGGGGTAAATATTTTGGATAAAAACCCTAATGTGGGAAAGTAACCATAAGTTGCTGCCAACATCAACAAAGAAAGATTGCTAAGGTTTGTCATGTCATGTCATTTTGACATTTGCAATTAAGGATTTGACAAATGTAAACAATAAAATAAAGTTTTTATAATTTCACGCGGATGAATCCGCACGCGAACAGCTAGTATCTTATGTTTTTAGTGGATATTTTATAGATATTTGAAAAAGTTGTCAGAAACTGTGAGTTCAAAGAAAACATCTTTTGTTTTTATCTATAATTCTCTGAATAATGTCAAATATTCTGGCCGACTCTTATTCCCATATTAAGAAAAGCTCGGTCGTTACATTCTTATCTTTACGAGGGTCTCTGTCCACTCGCCGTGGAATTAAGGAATAAAATTTAACCTTTAGACAGGAGCGCAATCTTTCGAAATAGCCAAGCTAATCTTGTACTAGTTTTGTGAATTTAAAAAACAAAATGTATCACGAAAATGTCAATTTATATGAATACTGTCTTGTTTCGCTTCTATTTTATTTGAACTCGCCTTATCTTTAATGTCCAAATCTAAAGGTTGCATGGAAAATTGAAAAAAAAAACGAAAAATTTTATATTTTCTATATAGTTCAGTAGGAAAATCAATTCTGTTTTTTTTTGTAATTGAATCCGGAAAAACATTTCATTCTTTAAATTCAGTATAAATTACTGTTAAAGAAATTTAACATATTTTTTTATGTAAGAGAAGGGGCCAACAGAGAGACGTGAACTACTAACAACGTCGATTATGGACATCCGCAATACCAGAGGAAATTAAAGTTCGTGTTTGTGCCGTTTTAATTTTTTTTAGAGTAAGTATTTCCATACCAATCTATATGAATATATCATAGCTTCCCAGTAAACACATACTGTTCTCTTTATGCAAATGTTTGTTTCATCAGATAAAGTGAAAATGGCGTTGGAAGTTTATTTACTGCATTTTCTCTATTGGCACTCAAAAGAAATCTTAGCTTTGTTTGATAGTACGCCGTTTTCGTAAGTACTGCACGACGATGTTCAAACTTCAACACCTAAATACTATTCGATTCAGTAAACTAGAATTGTGTATTAAGTTCTCTAGACAAGCAAATGAGATACTTCGCGAAGGATATTAACATTCAAGAACACTATAAGGATTAATTAAAAACGACGTAAACGTTATATTCTTCCATGTAAACCTACACTAATATATAATCATTACACATTCTTTACACAAGCATGACGATCCATAAAGTTTATAACGCAACGTCTGCATTACACGGTTAATTCAGTCAAGTGTACAAAGTGTACAAGGTGTACAAGCTACTCAAAGGGAATGTTTACTAATCATGAACTAAGCTTCTCTTTCAAGTCGCACACACGTAAAACACCAACGATCAACGGTTTAATTATAAGTTTATGGAAACATTTGACTAACATTTACTTTCTTCTTCTTTTACACTAGCTTTCGCTCGCAACTCCGTGCACGTGGAATTAAAAAAAACAAAAGTGAGTAGCCTATGTGTTCTTCCAGACTATCCTCTACATCTGTACCAAATTTCTTCGAAATCCGTTCAGCCCTTTAGGCTACAAATTCTAACAAACATCCGTCCATCCATCCATCTAAACTTTCGCATTTATAATATTAGTATGAAGTATGATTAAGATTAAAGTATACACTAAGATTTTTCCGTATACAATGAAATTAATCTTAGGTTACTGATTTTAACTAATGTTTTCTTAAATCATTTATTTAACCCAACTATGTGCTGAGAAACTCTAAACTTTGTTATAGTCACGAAATTCTGGCGGCAACGGCATCTTGGTCTATTCTTAAATATTTTCTAGGACATAATTCCTAACTATATTCAAACTGAAAAATAAGGATAAAATTACGGGAATTTCATATAAGATTGCGTTTTTGTCTATTTATGAAAATGACATTTTTAAATGTTATTATTCAAAAGCTTTAATTTGTATTTACGAAATGCAAGTTGGCAAGACGGCGGGCGCGGCGTGCTCTGAGCGACGCGACGTAACGCCCGCATTACTCTGGTAATGTCACACAGAATGTTGTGAAATGTTTGAAAGGATCCTTTGTGAACATACGTGGACTCTGTTGTGGTTAAATAATTAAACTGTAAATTTCACAGAAACCTTAATTTGCTCACGTTTTTTTCTGTACAATGGAATAACTTTCTTTATTTTTCAAGCACAGAAAATAATAATTGACTTGAATGTCAAAGTCAGCGGTCAACTGTCAGATTGTTTTAAAGAAAATAATTTTATTTATTTATGTTTTTGGTTGTGGTTCTTTAATAATTGTCTTTACGAAGTAAGAAAAATAATTTGGATCGAAATGAAGTAAAGAAAATATACCATATTTGCCCCTTTTTATGAAATTATTGATACAAGATTTGACAGGACCTATACGGACATTTTTTAGTACCATGATAATGGCAGTGATGCTTAATGAACAAATTTTGACGAGCTTTGACCTCAACGGCTATAGCCTGAAACTCAAAAAGCATCACAAGAATTACATTGTAGGGAACGGTACCCATCACAACTCAGAAGACAGCAACAACAACTATAGCCCAGGGTACCAACCAACCGACCAACAAAGAAATCAAGTGAGAAAGACCACAAACAGAACCATAATAGTGGAACTTATTTTTAGTGATTATTTACTAACTTATTTTTATTTTTCTGAGTGTGTGTGTGTGTGTGTGTGTGTGTTTTATATTTCACGTTTTTATTCTTTGTTTGTTTTGTAATTATTTTAATTTTTAATGTGTATGTATAATAAATAAAATAGTTAATAGATATTATTTAAGTAGTCCCTAGGAGGGTTTGGCGTCAGGCAGGCGGCCGGCTTGTAAAAGATTAAAAGCCAAAACATTATTACAGTATGTGCTGTAGCGTTGAGAGGTTACGGATTGCGAGTTGGAATGTTGGGACAATGACAGGCAGGGGAAGGGAGTTAGCAGATATGTGTAAAAGAAGAAGAATAAATATAGCTTGTTTGCAAGAGACGAAATGGAAGGGATCGAAAGCTCGAGAAATTGGAGAAGGATATAAATTTTACTATTGTGGAAGTGATGGTAAGAGGAACGGAGTGGGGATTGTCCTAGATAGTGAACTGAAAAATTGTGTTACGTATGTAAATAGATTGAATGACAGAGTGATTGTGGTAAAATTAATGATAGGAGATCTGGTTATGAATGTAGTGAGTGTTATGCGCCCCAGTCTGGATGTGATGAGAGTATTAAAGATCAGTTTTTGGAAAGACTTTGACTCTGTTGTGATAGATATCCCTGTGAATGAGGAATTATATGTGGGAGGTGATTTTAATGGGCATGTTGGTAGAATGGGTACTGGGTATGAGAGAGTACACGGTGGCTGGGGGTTTGGGGTAAAAAACGTCGAGGGAGAATACTTATTAGACGCATCCATGGCATATGATTTGGCAATTACAAATACATTTTTCCAAAAGAGAAACGAACATTTGATAACTTATAAAAGTGGCGGTAGGGCAACACAAATAGATTATATTCTTACAAGAAGGGGTAAATTAAATTCAGTCAAAAAATTGTAAAATTATACCGGGGGAACATCTAACAAGTCAACACCGACTGCTAGTAGCGGAATTCAAAATTAAAATGAATTTCAAAAAGTACAAACAAAAATCTTCCAGCAAAATAAAATGGAGTATGCTAGAGAAGGATGAATGTGCAAAAGAGTTTTGTAAGCATGTGGTGGATAAAATGATAGAAATGAAAGATATGGCAGGAATGACAGTAAATGATAGTTGGAATGAAATGGCCAGTTGTATTAGAGGGGTGGCGAAAAGTGTGCTAGGAGAGTCGAAAGGTAAAGGGAAAATTGAAGGGAAACTTGGTGGTGGAGTGCGAATGTGAGAGAGGCTTTGAAAGAAAAGAAGAAAGCATTTAAGGAATGGCAAGCCGTGGATGAGAATGATAAAGATTTGAAAGAGAGTAAAAGAGAAGTATATAAGGAGTGTAAGCGATGTGCAAAAAAAACAATTGCAATTGCTCGGGCACAGGCGCAAAACAAATTATATGAATCTCTGGGCAGCCCGCCAGGACAAAAACATTTGTTCCGCATAGCAAGAGAGAGAGAAAGAAGTGGAAGAGACATAAACAATATTAGATGTATAAAAGACGATGTAGGAAAGGTATTGATGAATGACGATGATATTAAAAGGCGATGGAAGGGATATTTTGAAAAACTGATGAACGAAGAGAATGTTTGGAGTGGAGTGTGGATAACATGCCAATTAATATTGGTATGGTGAAAGAGATTAGTGTGGATGAAGTGAAGAAGGCAGTGCAAGGTATGAAGAATGGTAAGGCCGTTGGGCCGGATGGAATACCAGTGGAAGTATGGAAGCTGCTAAAGTCGGATGGATGGGTGTGGCTGACTTTATTCTTCAATAAGTTGTTACAGGAAGAGATAATCCCAGACGAGTGGTGCGGTAGCGAACTAGTGCCAGTTTATAAAAACAAGGGGGATGTGCAGGACTGTAACAACTATAGAGGAATATAAAGCTCATGTCACACAGTATGAAAGCTTGGGAAAGAGTGATAGATGCAAGAATCAGAGAAGAAAGTGAGGTATCTCGGAACCAATTCGGATTTACGCCGGGTCGGGGGACTACGGACGCCATTTTTGCCATTCGCCAATTATGCGAGAAATTTAGGCGCGTGCATAAGAACCTGCACATGGTGTTCGTAGACCTCGAAAAGGCATATGATAGGGTTCCGAGGAATGTTTTGTGGTGGGCTTTGAAAGTGAAAGGAGTGCCTGGGAAATACCTGCAGCTTATTCAGGCTATGTACTGGCGAGCCAGTACCTACGTCCGGTCCGCTGCTGGCGATAGTGGCAGGTTCGGTGTCTCGGTGGGCTTACACCAGGGGTCGGCTTTAAGCCCGTATCTGTTCCTCCTGGTAATGGATGCTTTGACATTAAACATACAGGAGGAGGCACCCTGGTGTATGCTTTATGCCGATGACATCGTGCTTGTCGGGGAGGATGAATGCGAGGTACAGAGCAGGTTGGAAGAATGGCGAGTTAAATTGGAGGGAGCTGGTCTTAAAATCAGCAGGACCAAAACAGAACATTTATTTTGCGATTTTGGCGGTCCGACCAGCTTCTCTCCAATCGCCTTAAATGGTGTGCCTCTACCAACCTGCTCCGATTTTAAGTACCTCGGTTCTCTAGTCCAGTCCGACGGTGGCGTTGACCGGGACGTGAAAAGCCGAATAAATGCAGGTTGGATGAAATGGCGACAGGTTACTGGTGTGACTTGTGATCCAAGAATGCCTCTTAAGCTTAAGGGACAGATCTACAAGTCCATCATTAGACCTGTCGTATTGTATGGATCTGAATGTTGGGCCACCAAAGTTGCGGATGAAAGGAGATTGCATGTGGCTGAGATGCGTATGTTAAGATGGATGTGTGGTGTGACAAGAATGGATAAAGTTAAGAATGTGTATATTAGAGGAAGTTTGAAAGTAGCGCCAGTGGTGGAGAAATTGAGAAGCAAAAGGTTAGCGTGGTATGGACATGTTATGCGACGAGACGATGGGGACATAAACCAGAAAGTGTTAAAAATGAATGTGGATGGCTACAAAGGAAGAGGAAGACCGAAGAAAGTATGGATGGATTGTGTGAAAGAGGATATGCTTAAGAAAGGAGTGGATTCAGATATGACGGCTGATAGAGATGTATGGAAGAGTAGCACATACTGTGCCGACCCTCCATAAGGGATAAGGGCAAGTTGATGATGAGAAAATAAGAATAATTTTCATCTGTCAAATTGATTTATATGTAGAAATCATTTTGCTAAATAAACTAAGTAATAAAGATATCAGATTTAATGACAATCCTATGTAAAATTTCTATTTATAGCTTAGTTTCGAAAAACCCTAAGTAACGCTAAAGAGCAATTAAAAAAATATAAATCTCTTTGAAGTTTTCTCAAAGTTGCAACTTTAACCAACAAGTTTTAATTTGCCAGCACTTTTTCCAAAAGGATACTCGGGAAGTCGACCATATCTTCCGCTTAAAATTGAAGAAGCTGCTAAACTTTTAAACTTTAAAAAAATTCAGCTCTTACATTATTTCAGTTGTGCAATAAGTGTTTTATAAAAGGCATAATTTATTTTACGCTTCAATTTTATACAGAACTAGCTGTTCCCGTCCGGCTTCATCCGCATGAAATTATAAAAGAAATATTTTATTGTTTGTCAAATTCTCAATTGCAAATATCAAAATTACCGTTACCATAATAACCTTGCTTCCTTTATGTTGGAAGCTTATAATTTATTGTCCTTTTCCCACATGAAGCCTTTTTCCCCAATTTATTTACCCTCTAAGTTTAATAGCGTAAAAATATATCGTCTAAAGCGTGTCGTAAGTGTTGGGCTTTTTATTAAAGAAAGAATTATTCATAAATATGCTGTGTTAGCTGACATCCTACGCCTCGAAGTAGTGTGTGTTTACGCTTTATTATATTAGTATAGATAGATGATATATTTTCACACTCTGGAGATCAATCTTATCCTTATTATTAGGTTTATTTGAGTTGTTCACTTAATGAAAAACGACACACGAAACAAAACCCATAAATCAAATGAGAAAACACCGCCCTCACGTAACTGATTCGATTGCTCGCTCCCTTTTTTCCTAGATTCTACGTTCGTTTCCTTACATTTATTACATTCTTTTTTTCCACTCGTCGTTTTTGCAAACAAACCGTGACATGTAATATAGAGATAACAAGCTTTTATATCTGAAACAATGCCAACTGATTCCATTAGTGTTAGTCTAGATATTATTTAACGTTTAATTATTAATTATTCTCTCACAAGAGGTATCAGTATAACGGTTGGTTATCACTGCAACATTAATAGCACGCGCACAATTTAGACTAAAATATCGCACGACTGTTTAGTCGTACTTTGATTCCTGTGAACTTAGATGTAGGTCCGCACACTATTCGATTTTTAGTTGTGTAACTAAACAGTTAACTTGGCTGCGAAACAATCGACAATCGCACAATAGTTGTGCGATAGTCTAATCAAAGGTGCACACTCTTATAAGTCAAATGTGATCGGCTCTTATCTTACCCAAGAATTATCAAGAACCATCCTTAAGTGTCTTCGAAAACATTCACTGGATCATTAGTTCATGTTTTGTCACGCTACGCACTGCATCGTACTCGTACGGCCATTACAGTATTCTTAACCGTTATGGGTCATCTCAGATTCTGTCTGTTGAAAAAATAACGAAGGCATTACCATTTTATAAAATAAGCTTCTTATCACACTGTTTTCATAAAAAGAGGCATTTATATTAATGCTAAAACCCCACTCGACTATTCGCGCGCCGCCGTTCCATCTCGGTATTACACATTCTCATTTCCGTTTACACTTGACTCGACAAAGGCCTAGCAGCTTTTTTTAAAGTATGTAAGAACAGAGCACTTACAATTTGCAGACTTTTGAAAACACCGTATTGTTGTGTTTTAAGTTGCACTTTTATGTATGGACAGTAATTCGATAATTTATAATAGAAGAATCATTAAATACGATTTCAGGTGTAGTGTTGCTATACAATAATTTGTTTATCCTTGCTTAAAGTAACTATAATTGTTATAGAAGAATTAACTTACACAATTTACATGTTGTTAGAGATGTTTGTTAGAGTTTGTAGCCTAAACGGCTGGATGAAATTTGCACAGATGTAGAACATTGTCTGGAAAAACATAGGCTGAACTTTTGTTTTCTTTTTATTTTCACGCGAACAGAGTCGCGGGCGAAAGCTAATTGCCTATGATTGATTTCAGCAGCTGTATACGTTGGTAATAGTTTGAATATTGTAAATAGTAAAACGAAAGCCTTTAGTAAATGCAATGTAAATTTGGAGAAATATGAGTGTCGGTTGCATAAATCGAGCGAAAATGATTACATTCATTGCTCGTGTAATTTATTTGCATGCATCCTGCAATAAATCTTTATTATTTCATACGTTAATTAATCTTAGTAATTATATTTTACACGAAAAGATTTTATTGTTTAACATAATTTAAGTAATTATGTTACTGTTATCGGAAAAGTCTCCATTTTTATTTCGAATTCCTACATCTTTCGGCATTTTCTTTTAATTAAATGTTCAATTCTATATAGAGTATAACAAGTTTTGAACAGAGTTGAGATTTTAATATTGTAAATACTTCCACATTTAAATAAACAATATTTTAAACCCTTATGTCCTTTTAATAAATCTAACTTGAACTATCTAAACTACATAATCTTAATTTTGTTACGGCAATATTCACATACATTATATCTGTGTGTCTTTTTGTCTGTTTATACAAGTATTGAACTACTCAGTAGGTAATTTTCACCAAAAATCACTTTGCAAATTCCCATGCTATATTTCTATGAGCCTTTTTCAATCTCGAATTTATGGAAATCCACACTAAAAGAGTCGGCTCAACGAAACAAAGAACCGAAACTGCCCTGAGGCATTTCGTTTAGAGAGCGAGACATGTTCTGAATATAATTTAATTCGTGTAAAAATACAAATACAGAAAGTGTTAGTTACTACTAAAGATCGATATTTAAAATCATAGTGGATTATTTGGTATATTTTTCTTCATAACTTAAGCGATTTGTATTTACAGTTTAAATATAAATAAGAATTTATAAAATGCTCTTGTGTAATCGATTAAAATATAAATTGAATGAGCATGACGACGTAATATGAGCAACACTTCCCGCGGAACGTGGAAATAATACGTGTTAGGAGCTCAGCGTTATTAATGTACGTTATAGACGGGACTACCATAAATATTGTTGTCCAGCTGCTCGATAAACCTTTCAAATTCATTGTTCTAACTTATATCAAAGTTATTTTTAATTAAATGTTCAATTCTATATAGAGTATAACAAGTTTTGAACAGAGTTGAGATTTTAATATTGTAAATACTTCCACATTTAAATAAACAATATTTTAAACCCTTATGTCCTTTTAATAAATCTAACTTGAACTATCTAAACTACATAATCTTAATTTTGTTACGGCAATATTCACATACATTATATCTGTGTGTCTTTTTGTCTGTTTATACAAGTATTGAACTACACTTCTCGATAAAGTAGGTAATTTTCACCAAAAATCACTTTGCAAATTCCCATGCTATATTTCTATGAGCCTTTTTCAATCTCGAATTTATGGAAATCCACACTAAAAGAGTCGGCTCAACGAAACAAAGAACCGAAACTGCCCTGAGGCATTTCGTTTAGAGAGCGAGACATGTTCTGAATATAATTTAATTCGTGTAAAAATACAAATACAGAAAGTGTTAGTTACTACTAAAGATCGATATTTAAAATCATAGTGGATTATTTGGTATATTTTTCTTCATAACTTAAGCGATTTGTATTTACAGTTTAAATATAAATAAGAATTTATAAAATGCTCTTGTGTAATCGATTAAAATATAAATTGAATGAGCATGACGACGTAATATGAGCAACACTTCCCGCGGAACGTGGAAATAATACGTGTTAGGAGCTCAGCGTTATTAATGTACGTTATAGACGGGACTACCATAAATATTGTTGTCCAGCTGCTCGATAAACCTTTCAAATTCATTGTTCTAACTTATATCAAAGTTATTTTTAATTAAATGTTCAATTCTATATAGAGTATAACAAGTTTTGAACAGAGTTGAGATTTTAATATTGTAAATACTTCCACATTTAAATAAACAATATTTTAAACCCTTATGTCCTTTTAATAAATCTAACTTGAACTATCTAAACTACATAATCTTAATTTTGTTACGGCAATATTCACATACATTATATCTGTGTGTCTTTTTGTCTGTTTATACAAGTATTGAACTACACTTCTCAGTAGGCAATTTTCACCAAAAATCACTTTGCCAATTCCCATGCTATATTTCTATGAGCCTTTTTCAATCTCGAATTTATGGAAATCCACACTAAAAGAGTCGGCTCAACGAAACAAAGAACCGAAACTGCCCTGAGGCATTTCGTTTAGAGAGCGAGACATGTTCTGAATATAATTTAATTCGTGTAAAAATACAAATACAGAAAGTTGTTAGTTACTCTTCGTCGAGCTAACATTGTTTTGGTGTGAAGAAAAAATAAAGGCACTGTGGAAACAATTAAGCAACTAGAATAGCCTGAAAAATTGGCAGAAAATATTCATAACGTCATCGATAAAATTGTATGAGCTTTGTCAGTGTACGTTATGCTCGATTGGCTATGAGTCTAAAACAATTGTAGACATTACCAAAACATTTTCGCAAAATTTCACATAAGCAAAGTTCATTCACCCGTTTACTGAGCCATAGTACTACGTTCACTTGTACTATGTATGCAGGTGTGTCTCTTTCTTTTATAGTATCCGAAGCAATCGCTTTGTCACGCCTCTGAGATTTTAATAGCGCTCCATCCCATCAGTATTCAAAGCACTGCGTTGTATTTTAAGCCAGTTTAATTGACTCACTTTCATCCCAAGTCACAACAGACGCAGTCACTGTAATATTTACTTTGAATCAAGCTTCAAATATTTTAAAACAAAGTCAATATTGATACAGCAACTGATAGAGATGTCAATCTTAACAATATTCTAAATACAAATATCATTTGACTTTTCTAACTTTAAACAATCGCAATCAAATATTGTTTTCTGAAAATATATTTTTTTAGAACTAGCAGCCGTCTGCGACTATGTCTGCGTGGAATATAAAAAAAAACGAAAGTAAGTAGCCTATGAGTTCTACCAGACTATCCTCTACATCTATGCCAAATTTCATCGTAATCAGTTGAGTAGTTGAGACTACAAACTCTAACAAACATCCATCCATCCATCTAAACATTCGCATTTAGAATATTAGTAAGAAGTAAGATAAGTTTATGTTAATTATTGATTTGAAAATAAATTAGTTTAGAATCTATCTTATTAAGTTTCAAATGCATTTAAATTAAAAGAAAATGCCGAAAGATGTAGGAATTCGAAATAAAAATGGAGACTTTTCCGATAACAGTATAAGTGGGTATTACGATTTTGGTCGTGATTGGGTAAGCCGTAAGGCGAACAATGAGATAAAAGGAAATTCGGCCCTGCAAAACAGATCAGTGAAAGCCTTCTTAATCTTATATTTTCAACAAAGGTAAAAGAGATATTTTCGAATTTTACTTAACTTCTTTATAATCATGTGATTTAAGGCCTCGGCCCGTTATATAATACAATCAGGGAAATTGAGTTATTCTCAATCCATTTCTTAATGAAATGCTGCAAACAGAAAAAAAGGTTTTCTGTATGTTTGGTTTAGTTTTATCTGGTGTGAAAGTAATGACTGCGCCGTTTAGCTCCAACTGAAAAAGAAAAAAAGGTAATTTTGTGATAAGAATTGGACATCGGGTTTTTACTAATTTTACAAGTTCTTTTTACCATTTAAAGTTTTCTCGAATTATACCACTAGTTAGGATGTATTTGAGTATTAGAATATTCAAGTATAGAAACTAAGGGCCTGTCCCACCACTGGCTGATAGAGGCTCAGATTGCTTAAAAATGACGCCAATGTCAGATAAGGGAACAAAATCCGATATTTCCATCACACATTTTACAATTTTACGATTGTTATCAGACAATTTACAATTTGGTGCGACAGGCCCTAAAAAGTTTAACTGTAAGTTAATTAAATATTATTTACACTTTAGTTACAAAATAATTGTCTCTATATAGCCTTGTAACAACGCTTGTATGAAACCGCAGACAGTATTAACAAGAATACAGCAACTAGTTTGGCAAATGTTTGCGGCTTTTATGATTGGCTAAATTTTAAACATTTATACGTACTTGTAAATTAAAGCCTCGTGGTTTATTGATGTAAATTTTCAGCTATATTACAAATCGCACGAACGATTCCAGGATTCGAAGAATATTTGTTTTATTGAGCTACATCTGTATGTGAAATATTTATGTAGAGAGCCCTTGTATATTACATTCAATCGACTTGGTTAACGGAATTGTTTATTGTAATGTACTTAGTAAAATGTCAGGGTATGTAAATAAAACTTTACGCTTATGTATTTTTTTATATTTCCACTACTAGCTTTTGCCCGCAACCTCGTCTATTTGTTCTTTAAGACTATGTTCTACATCTAAGCCAAATTTCATCCAGATCCGTTCAACCGTTTAGGCTACAAACATCCATCTAAACTTTCGTATATATAATTTTAGTATGATTACTCAAAGATCATTCTCAAAATTTATTCAGTAATGTATTTTACAATAGTTATACAGATTGCAACATTTTAACAAGTACGTATTCATGAACAAAGGCAGGCTTGACGCTTTTGTTCGACACACTGCCACGTAGTTTACTGTTAACGAGTGAACACGAATTAAAAAGATTTATCGTCATTAAGCAGAGAATAAAGCGTAAAAGTACACATTACGACAGCTTAAAAATGTGCAGTTTTGTGCAGATAATTTTCTACAGGCGCTCAGAGATTTTCATCAAATCTTATGAGTTCGTTTCCAAAGATACGAAACATTTGATCCAAAAGGTTTTATGTTTTATTTCTACCATTCCAAATAAAGAGGAAGTTTAATAAGTTTAGCAAGGTACGTTGCCGGTAACAGGACAGAATGAGTTCTGCAGTACTGCAACACGAAGTTAAAGAAAAAAGACATCGTGTAAATAAGAGACGGGGTTTAGAAACATTTCGAGATTGCAACTTTGTGCTGAGATAATACAAGCTACTGTTTTTATGTCTTAGATTGAAAACGGTATTAAGACAAGATTATCGTAGCAGATTTTGATGCTAAAAACCTGGGTTAACTTAAAATGTTATAAATAATCAAGTTTGAGTTATTTTTACATAAAAAAGTTTTGCGTTACATAAAAAAGCTGTCTATATAATAATATTATAGGAGGTGTCAGTAGAAACTTAAATAACGACTTTTCATGCGAATAACAAGAAGAAAAATTTTAAGGGAAAGATTTTCCTAGAAACCATAATCGCAAAAATGGACTTTTACAGGAGAATAATATAAAAAATTAAAGGTTTTAGAACCTCGTAAAATGTAACAGGGATGTAGCGTACCTGGAAATGTGAGATAAAATTTCCTGTGAACTTAATAAGTACGGACATACTCGAAATTGCAAGGACGGAAGTAATTAAAGCTCTAGTTTCATTGTTTTAATATTATCCAGTATGATATAACTAAAGTTAAAACTAATGAACGTGTGTAGTTATTTAGTGTACATGTTATACGACCAAAATAAACTAGAAAATTACTAAACCGTTCTTGATGAATTTTCGTAAAATGAAAGCTCGTAATTGAAAGGATAGATTGAATTTCTATATTTCTGAAACATTTTTTTAGTGCAACGTCGGGACACGGTGTTAGTATAAATATATAAATTTGATATGCAGGTTTTTGTGATATTACAACCCTTATAGAATGTTTTTTATTATTATTGCGGATAGGAAATCTTATTAGAGAGGATCAATTTACAAAGCCAAACTATTATTTTTAATATCGTAATGAATTGAGTAAAAGTATTTGTATTTTCCGTTTAAAGACTCGATAGATTTACAAAATAATAGCCAAAAAACCGAACCCTCCCTCATTATTTAACTTCACACTTCAACGCTGCAAACGGGAATTTTTCATGCAAATATTACTGAAGTATTGGGGTACGGTAAAGCTTTTGTGAGACGGAATTTAATAAACGTTCTAGTTTACATATATTTGAAACCCTTCTTTATATCTTATTTTACCGTTTAGGATTTGTTTCCCATCTTTATAAAAAAAGTTGTGACTGAATGTAAAAACTTTTTAGTAAGATGTTAATTATCGTGGGAATCGTACCAACAAAGAATTATGAAAAATATAATATGTTCCTGGTATTTTTTACATAGGTAATATTCCTTAAAATGTCTATTTATTTACAAAGGTAGTTAACATATATTTCCTTATATAAATATACTACAATTTATAACTGCTAATTTCTCACGTATTTATAGAAATATTTGTAAATATCAATAAAACAGTGTCCGGTAAGTGTCTGTGTGTATTGGTATGCATGACTCTATGTAAAAGGCCCTCGAGCATATCCTGATAGACGGTGCTTCCGTTCCGCACTGCATAATAAGATGCAGATTAGATTTCGCTACAATCTCACTATAACCCTAGGCGAAAGTAACCGACTTGTGGCTTGTAAAGTATCTATTACAACACAGGTATAGAATACAAATTCTATTACACCGTCAATGAACTATATTAAGAACGGATTGGTTAGATCATATCATTTCTTGTAAAATTTTAACTAATACAAAAAATATTGTTAACAGAGTATTATACTTGATAAGATGAACGCCGATGGCTCAGGGATTAAGCACGTAGACAGTATAAATCCCGCCCTGAACCAGTGTTTTTCGATTTTTGAATCTCACATATGTGAGTATACATCCGACTTTTTTACGGTGAAGGATAACATCATAAGGCAACTTGCACATATCGGCAAAAAATGTCAATCAAATCGCACTGGGCCGGTGTAGTTGTCTAAGGCCTAATCACCTTTAACATAGATCAAGCTTTGAACTCCTCGGTGGGGACGTGTAGTGAGCTGATAGAAACATGTTAATCTTGGTTAGAGTCAAGACCCAAATACACGCTATCTTTTACTATGTAAATAAAACGTATCAAAAGGTTTGTTATATAACATATGGTGGTGGATTGTCTAAATAAATAAACGAATACCCGGATATAATTTGTACACAATACGAAAAAGGTAATTGCTACAAATTCTATAATTTTCGAGGTGATTTCCCTAGAGCGAGCCAATGTTGTTACGGTTGTACGAAAATGGTTGAAAGTACAAAATCTGTAGATCCAAAGCGTTCTCGACTACTTTCCTCAGATGTTCCAGTCAACAATTGTTCCTTTGTAACTCATGCTGTACAGACTACGAGAAAATACTTGCAGAATTTTCACTCCGCGTTTAACATTTCGAATATTTTGTCTACTAGTCGTTAGGAAAAACTCGTGAAAGTTAAGACCAATAAATAATTATACTACTACAGTTTAATATTTAATCTATTTAGGTATCTTATTTTATAAAATTAGTTTCTTAACGTCTAAGAAATAGCTAGATAGTTGCTCGGAGCCTACCAAAGTTAGAGTGACTAGACCATATTCAACCATGCTGGTTCATTACGGGTTGGTTGACTTCGCACATATTTCTTTCAAATGCTACTACTTTAGTGGTCATAAAGGACAAGAAATGTATGCTAAGGGTCTCCTATAGTAGCCAATAAAAGACTCTATAACAATGAGTAACCACACTAAACAGATACAAAATACTTTCGCATGATTCTATCGAAATTATTATCCTGCGTGTGTTCAACATAAAGGTATCTTTAAAATAGCGACGGAGACAGTCCATAAATAATCAGGTAATAAACGGCTTCGTACTACGAAGACGGGATTTAGTAAAGCCAAAGATGGATTGGTGCCATACGTCAACGTGCCGTAAAGGGTAATAATGTAAAGGAAAATGTTTTCTTTTTGTTTCCAGACGTTTTACGATGGAATTACATAAACTGTTGAAACAGTTCGCGTGACGGAAAAGATTTATTTTCTAATACTATTTACACATAATTTGAAGCGTCAATAGCATAAGTAATAGTTGAGGTACGGATTTCCGATACGACTATTGTCGTAAACCATTCCTACCACAAGGCTAGATATAAGTTGGAATCAAACGTTAAACATCTGTTAAAAATTTATAGCAAAAAAGGTATTTAGTAGTAAATTTAAAAATACACCAGGCAACAACATTTATTTCTTTTTATTTTCAATATTACCTTTCACTTATTTCTTTCTCATCTTTTTTATCACAAAAGCTTAAAAATAATTTTCCCGCCGTCATATTTTTAATGAAAATCGTAACTTATTTTTTGTATAAAACTTAAAATTTTTTAAAATGATCTAAAGTGAAGAAGTCTGCGCCAGTTCAGGTAAGTTTTCAACTTCTTTCTTATTCAGAAGCCGATAACTTTTAAAGTTGCAAGACATACTTTAACCTCAAGTATCCTATACCATTATAAAAATGTAACTTAGCTTCGCTGCTACTTTAAAATATTTAAAGAAACCAACTTGAATCAAGTGTTAAAGAGGATGAATTTTTATGATTTTATAAATGTATTCATTTTTTCGAATATAACCGTAGGGAATCTCACATTTACATTCCTTTACCACCTTTACGTATTTAATTTACAGCATGTTATAAACCATGTCCGTGACTTTTATTATAATAAAACTATAAAACCTAAATGTAGGTACTTACTATGACTTTTAAAAGATTTCTTTTTGCGTAATCATATTTTTTTTTGTAAATGGGCATTTTAACCGGCTATACTAACAATTTATTGAACGAATTACACAAATTACAGTCTTAATTATTTAAATATCTATTTATAATTAACAAAAAACTTTTTCCTATGTTCCGAAATTAAATTATAAACAAGATGTTATATTCAAAATGCCTCATCACGCTGGTTATAAAAACCTTCAACATTTTTTGGGTAAATAAAAAGGCCTGAGAGTTTATTATTAGCTAGTTTACTTTGGACGCAGTAATTAATCAAATATTTGCTCAAGTCATGAATAATTTTAAGGGGAAACTTAGACTTATTTATACTGAAACGAATTGAGATGAACCGCGAAATGCTTTTGCTTGTATATTAAAAATAACGTGTATATTAATTCTCTTTGTATGAATTTGTGAAAATTATGTAAATATATAATGTGTGTACATTTTTATCCTCATTAGCATGTTTTGTAGTTTAAATTTTGACGTTAGTTTCCACGCTACGGAGAGTGCTTCGACGAAATGTTTGGAACAATCCCTGCTACGAGTTCAATCACCGAATGCCTTTCAAGACTATCAGGTATCATCCACGCCACAACGATGGTATGGTCCGGTTTTCACTTTCAGCCTCCCAAAGCCGAACTGTGGAATTGTCTGTCTTCGACAGTATTTCCAAACATCAAGAGGCAAGTGAATTACCTTGCAGCCAGCAACACACCTGCAGTTCCACTGGTATTGTTGATGACCATGGGTATCTGGTACAAAAAATGTATAAAACATTCAGAGCTTATTATCTTTTTTATGTACTTCATTACTAGTACCTAATTCGATAGGGCTACGTAATAATATGCTTGTACATGCGATTTACGCGTTATCACAACTTGCACGAACATGTAATAAGTAGGCTTCAAGTTTTCTCTCATTCAAGCTCATTTTTTTACAAAAAGAAAAAAAAAACGCCTATGTTAAGGTGCTGCGACAGTGGAGATTCACGTCTACATATAGACTAGATAAAAGTATTAGGTTATAATTTAAAAGTAAATTCCGAGATAATTTAAGAAATAAATGAAATTATTACGACAGTGCTGGTGAACGTGGAACAAGAGAATTCTAATTAAGAGACTCACTATCTCAATTAAGCAAAACTCGGTTCAGTTTAGCGGCTTTAATCAGATCTCGGTTTATTAGCACTGGTTGAACTGGAAAAATCCTAAGAAAGGAATTTAAAATATTATAACTTTAATAACAAAGTAAGCAACGCTGTATACTATTTACGTCGAAACATTAAATATTTTAATGAAAAGGTAACTTTACGATTATGTTAAAATTTAAGATTTTTTTTTTCTAAATCGGGTTGGAGGAATACAGATTAAATATTATTGATTAATTCTGATACAAATTATTTGATCTAAAAATCACAGTAAATTCCCGCAAATAAATCTCGTAGACAGGGTATATTTTCCTTGTAAGACGAATAAAAGGTTAAGAAAAGTATATAAACAAAGTCCAGGAAAGTGACCGAGAAGAATTCCGCAAAAAACAACGATGTATATTTTTAAACCTAACCCCTGAATGTTAATATTAAATAAATTCCACAAATAAAATGTTCTTTAACCTTTGTACATCATAATTCAAAGCAACAATTTCGGGCATTCTGTTTTAACTCCAGGATGCTTCACTTTGTGTTGTAAATGTGGGAAAAAAACTGTAAAAACCGACCAAACTCACTGTAGAGTACAGAAAAAAACGCATTCTGTTTAGTAAAATATTACAAATTAATATAATCTTTGAGAGATTTCTGATCTCATAAAAATAAAATTGAAAACATAATTCTATTTAGAACAATCCTATAACACGCACTTGTACCTAATATCCGATACTAATTCAACAAAATTATATTAATAAGTTGAATGTATTGAAATCAACCTCATAAAAGAAATAAAACCGCTATAACAAACACATGCGCCAGTAATATCGACGCATAAAATTTGTGAATTATACTAAGCCAAACCTACCCGAGTGTTTGATATTATTTTCTACTGTATTGTTTGAAAATTCATGAACTATGAATTAAGTTCATTAAACATAACTTGTACTTGAAAGTGTTTTCAACATTTATTATATTTTATAATTTTTCTAGAAAACAACTTCTAAATAACACTTTCAGCGAACATCCTTTTTTATTTCTTTTATTTCTCATCTATCAAAATAATGTTGATACATGATTCTACTAAAATAATGCTGTTTCTACTATTTTGCACATCGGAATACCTGCTCTTCTGTTTATAACAGATGCATAATCTATTGCCTTATAAATTGTTTGTGTACACTCGGAAAACTCTGCGCTTGTCTTTGATAGATGACTTTTGATTTGAGCGCACAAACGAAATAGACGATTACGAATTCAGCAATTGATTTATCTTCAATCAGTAAATCACGGAAAATTTCGTAATAAGAAAACGTTTAATTTTCATTTTAATATTATAAAATAATCTGATAAGCGTTAAAGAAAATGTTGTTGTTAATAATTAATCAATTTATCAATGACTGAACCAAATGCTTAATTAATTTTAACAATGAAGTTATAAAGCTCAAAGTCAGTTTGTCATAAGCTTTATTAAGTCAAGCACCCTAACAACCCGTCCTCCCTGCGTAGTGACAAAGCAGTTTAATAATTCTCCGTAAAATATTAACTTTTAACATTAAATATATTTAAATAAGTATTTTCGATTTAATAAGGAAAAACAAAATTAGTCATGTTCATTATTAGCCGGTACTAACAGGATTATTTTGCATAAGGTCAGCTGTTAACTACTAAATAAATTGAATATAACCTCATATTAAATAACCGCTTTCTAATATAAGGTGACATGATCAAAAACAAATACACTAAAAACAAAATTTTCTCAAAAAAACAGTACACTAAAAAGTAACGAAATAATTTCTTGAAAATAGTAAACCTCCCTTATTGTAGCTGTTATGTCTATATTGTACAATTATTATCACTTTGATGTCGGTGTCAGCCGAGGTATATGCAGTGATATTTCTACGTAAGGTTTTCTACATTTTTACCATAACAATTGACAATTGAAAGTATAGTAACGTTTTTAGTAATGACTGACACCGACTTCAAAGTAATAATAATTGTACAATATAGACATAACAGCTACAATAAGGGAGGTTTACTATTTTCAAGAAATTATTTCGTTACTTTTTAGTGTACTGTTTTTTTGAGAAAATTTTGTTTTTAGTGTATTTTGTTTGGAAGTCGGTTTTTGTTTTTTATTAAAAAGTTTATTTATTTCTCGATTTTTAGTGAATCTAGACATCGCAGTATGATAATCACTAGCTTTCAAACAAATAATGAGTTATCTAAATAGATTATCTAAGAAATTAAGTAAACAACTAATACATCGTTGCGATCATTCACTCATAATTCGGTGCGGCCGCGCGCCGTTGTTGCCCGTGAGTTTTAATATTTTGATAACTTCTAGAATCTTGCACAGAATTACATACTGTAAAAGGCAATTACGATCTACATATAATACTCTATCGTGAAAACATATTTATTTGGATAAGGATTCATACCAAATAAGAATAAAAGCGTTTTAAATAAAGTCGATTGCACTTATTTGACGGTTTTCTCGAAACAAACGGTTATTGTGCGACAACCTTAAGAGATAGATATATGCTATCGCAGACTTTAATTCAGCTAATTGAATGACCTACAATTCTTTCATACATCATTTTTATGTAGGTCTTATAGTTTAGGCTACGTAAGCCAAGAAAGCAAACTTTGTTACAAGTTGGTATTTTTTTCTGCGACTCGTAATTTGCTATTTATGATATCTCCTAAACTATTTATCGGAATTACACAGTTCCAAGGGTGTTTATAATCTACATTAAATTCTCTTGATGATGGACACATTTATTTTGATAAGGATTCATATCGAACACGAGTAATAGCGTTGAAAGTGGGGTATAGATTTTGATCGAAATTTTAATGAAAAAAGTGGTTATTGTGCGACAACCTTAATAGATAGATATATGCTATCGCAGATATACGAGTATTTAGCAAATTTAAAGGGCTACAATTCTTCCATACATAATTTTTATGTAAGTCTTATAGTTTAGGCTACGGAAGCATAGAAAGCAAAAAAGACACCAAATTTCGTCACGCAATTTTGAGCTAAACTATTTAACTACGCCGTAGTCTTTGACTCCAAAAATCAAACAAAAAAATGGGACCCACCTGCAAGCACTACCTATCGGATAAAAAAAAAGAATTTTCAAAATCGGTCTACCAGGGGCGGAGTTATGCCGTAACACACATAAAAAAAAAAAATAAAAAAAAAAAATAAAAAAAAATAAAAAAAAATATATGGACGAATTGAGTACCTCCTTCTTTTGGGAAGTCGGTCAAAAAGGGAGTGATGACTGAGATGACGTATGATAGAGTTATGTGGAGAACAAAAACTTGTTGCGTCGACCCTACGGGAGTAGGATAAGGAGAGAGATCATGATGATTAAATAACCGCTATCAAAGAGGTGCTAAGACCGAACACACAGAATACAACGAACATAAGTTAAAGAAGCATTTTAATACTTGAATTAGATTAAAAAAAGAAAAGGCAAAGAAGGGAATTTGTGTGAGATGCGTTAAACCTTACACGTTTTTTTTTTAATTTTTATTTATTATTATTTTTACAGATATACATCCATTCTTTTGTTAGTAAATTTGACTTAGTCTAAGTTATTATTGTACATATAAAATAGATTACTTATAATTATATTAGTACACATGGACATTTAGCCAGTGGTTATAGACGGAGCTGTCCATGCGGCTCCCCACCATCTCCAGGATAGTGTTGCGGCAGCCGCTTAGTACTTAACACCTAGCTTGTGTTTAGTTTTATTTTCTTAAAATTACTATCAATTCTATTAACTATTTAACATTTAACGTCTTTGTCATTAGAATTTCCAAGTTTCGCCTTCCTAATATAGTTTACATACATGTTTCGTCGCTTTGTGATACTGTGTTATTTCCCCTGAGAGCCATGTCACTGCAGCTCAAATGTTATTTGGAAATTCATGTTCATATAGACATTTACTAGCAAGTTAGTGTATTCAAAAAAGAAAATTAAAATGTTGATGACATTTAAAGCTAACCATTAAAATTTTAATGATTAATAAAACATATCATTAAAATTTTAATGATTTTATAGATAAAATTAATTTTACACTTCATAACGTCAAACTGAACCGTTGGAGAGGTAATTTTACATGCAGATTATTGTCACGATTTAAATAATGATAAGAGACTTCATAATAAAATACTAACTTTCAATCAACTAAGAACTGTACCAATGCGTCATGTTTTTAAATTTACTGTAAACTGTAATGCACCTTTCTTTTCATATTCAAAAGAAATAATTAATTGTTATATAAGTGAAGATAAATTACTCGGCGGTAGCACATTGAAACGGAAAATATCTTCCCGTGGCCGGAGTTATCGGCTTTCTAAAAGCAATTAAGCTAAACTCCCCTTGGAGACACCGCAGCGATAACATTGTATTACGCTCCCGCCTTATTCTTTTGTTATTAATGGGATAATAACTGACAGCAACGGCTTAATCAACGACTTCGCTTTAATGTTTAATTACAGATAACATGATAAAATGAATCCCATTTAATTCCTAACGCTCTTTTCATAATGTCCGGTTTTTCTTGAAGCTAAAGATTGTGACAGAAATCATCACGATTTGACTTAATTTCTTATATTTTTCTTGTCTTTTTCAACATGTTATAGTGTAATATTGTGTATTTAATCTTGAAAGAACAAATGAGCAAAAAGCAAGAGAAAGTCTACAATAATCTTAATAAAACTAAATGACCTTTTAGGTGTCTCTAGTCGCATATACTCTTTCAGTTATCTGTCTAAGAAGAAAAACTCATTAATACTAATAATTTATATTAAATTTTCGATAAAAACAATATACATTGGCCACACAGTTCTGAAGTCATAAAAGACCGAAAAAGTTTAGCCGCTCGTTTCAATATTCGGTGAAAGATTAACCCTAAGTTGAAGAATTCAGAAAGAGCGACCCTCAGAATGGCCCATAAAAATGTAGCCTCACTTATTGGTTATCCGAAAAATAGGGTCGGCTGCCATCTGTCGCCAAATATTCTTAATAGTTATGATATGTTGATACTTGACATGAATATTTTTTTTACTTTTTAATTTACGAGTAGATAGCTTAAAATAATTCAGTTTATATTGAATATGGATGGCTACCAAGGAAGAAAAAGACTAAAGATAGTATGGATGGATTGTGTAAAATAGGGCATACCTAAGATGGAAGTGAATTCAAATATGATGGCTGATAGAAATATATGGAAGAGCAGTACATCTTGTGCCTATCCTCCTTAAGGAGATATGTAGGATAATGTTCAGTGTCAGTCAGAATAGTCGGGATAACGCATCATAAGTGTCTTTCTTTTCTTTATTTGCTTCCATGACGACAAGTTGTTTAATGGTTTTGAGTAAAAACTGAATCTCTCTGGTGTTGATAATTATAGGCACTGAGTTTGCGATTTTAAATAACTAGGCGGCGACCGTGCTCCGCCTCTGAGACCCTTGCCACATTGTCCGATCCAATGTTGTTAAAATGTGAACAATGTGTCACATGCAAAAATTGTACAAATATGAAAAAAGTTTAATAACAAATATACTTTAAATTACCTAACAGCTCTTAAATATGCCCTTAACTAACAAGGTGTACTTATGTACATAATTAAATTTTAAGTCATATTTCCTTTCTCATAAACAAGAGCTATCGATGCGAGCTGATAAATCTTTAAAACTTTGCTGTCTCCGGAAAATTTACGGAGCGATACCCGAGAGTATCTTAAATGATAAATTACAGAAGTTGCCAGATTCAATACACTTCATTATCTCCCCTTGCTTTGTTTATAACGATGAAACTTCTGGATGAAGGGAAGCTTTAAATATGAATGAAAAATATACCATCATTTTATAGGAATAAATTCATCATAAAAAATATTACGTGCCTTTTACGAATACAGAAACGTAAACTGAGTCTTAAATGATAAGGCCACACTTAATTTCTAAATTCCATTAAAAATTTACATCTGTTAGATTATAAGCGGCGTTCACAATATTAGTAGCTTGAGCACTATTGATAGAATAAATAAAGAGCTAGTTATTGAAGAGATACGCATAGATGCATGCTTAAGAAAATTGGTACTATGGACAAAATTTACTTAGCTGAACCTACATGGAAACCTATAGAGATACCGCAAAGAGACGAAGAGAGAATAGCAAGACTTAATAAAAAAGTGTTTACTATAATTTAATAATTTATGTTCTTCTATTCAAGTACTTAGCGAATTCTAACAGCTCAGACTTAAGCTCAATGACTTAAATGGAATGCACTTAAATATGTTGTATCTATACCTACACAGTGATTTTCTGCGAATATCAAGAGAATAACTTAATGGATGTTGAACGTAATCCGCTTAGCCGCAATATGGATTAAATGGGTTCATGTGTACATATGTATTAGTATGTTTGAGTAATGTTGCTATCCATAGAACTCTGTTCTTAAAATTTGAAATTTCGAAATTCTTCATTTGCAGAATTTAGAATTTAACTGAACTACCGCTGTACTCTTAGCACAGCTGTACAGTTTATGATCTCTCTGAGTGACTAATTATACCTAATTTTAATAATTAAGAGCATACCGTTGACTAACTTATCGCACTGTTGTGCGATAGGTTAACTAAAAATAGAGTAGTGTGCGCACCTCCATATCAGCTCAGAGGAATCAAAGCGAGACTAAACAGTTGTGTGATAGATTAGTTTCAGGTGTGCCCTCGCTCTAAAGATCAAAACGCCAATGAGTTTTCACTACTTTGTACTTAATAGTTAGTAATACTGTTTTAATCATTTTATATGTTTTAACAATATTTTTCTTCCACAAAGAAATTGCGCATTCTCTGATTTTATTTAACTGTGTTCATTAAAGTGGCTTGCAGTCACGTATTGGTTAAATTGACATAATTTCAAAGCATATAGAGCAATATGCTATTGCCATTCCGTATGTAAACATGATTAGCCATATTGGTGAAAGCGGCTAATTTTGAGACATGTATGAACATCTGCTTGGATTAGATCAGTGCTAAGTGTTTACAACTAATGAGTAACCAATCGTCGGTGGCTCAGTGGATTAAGCACTTGACTTGTAATCTACAGGTCTTGGGTTCGAACCCCGCGATGTACCAATGTGATTTTCGATTTTTCGAATTTCATATGTATATAATTTACCCGACGTTCTTACGGTGAAGGCAAACATCGTGATGCAACCTGCACAAATCGGCGAAAAAATTCAAAGATATGGGTGAAGTCAACCAACCCGCCGTGGAGCGTGGTTGACTGAGGCGTAGTCACCTTTACTTGGATAGGCTTCGAGCCCCTCAGTGGGGACGTATAGTGAGCTGATGATGATGTTGACGAGTTACCAAATTACGAAGAAAATTAGATACACATATATTTCATCTTGTTTAATTTATCATTCTCAATCAAAAGTAAAAAGAATTATGAATTTTCTTGATTTTACTCTTATCGTTTTCTATTTTGGTAAGATGTAGTTTTAAATAGAACTTAATGTTTTTAAATATGACTTCAAGTTAGTGGACTTTTGTTAAATTTTTAAATATAATAGAAATACAAGTACAATGTATGTTATTTCCAAAATCAACTCGACAAAACCGAGCTAAAGTTTCGGCAGCGCATTGGAGCTGTGCAAATATGCTCAGGAGCTTTATTGAAGGTTTGTGTATTCAACGTACCTACTTTTGCATTTACGTATATTCCTTTGTGTGGTTATTCGGTGTATAAATTTCAACTTTCCAAATTGAAGATTCGAATACTCCGACATCTTTTTACATTTATTTTTAAAGCTGAACTTTGCAGTTCAATGTACCCGAAATTATAGTTTTACTAAGCATAATAGACGGGAAAGAATAGTTAGATGATGTAGGTAGATGAATCTTAGGTAACCAATCGGAGTAAGAACCATTAATTTACACGGAGCTGAGTCCATACATCAGTTGTTTTTCTCTTTAAAGTACTGCGTGATCTATCTGCTCTATTATCTGCTTGTATTAATTCTTATTGGTCTCTTTGTCTGTTCATAATTTTTGAATTCCTGAAAATCACAACCTTTCTTCTTAAGTTAAAATCTACTGAATCACAAGAAATAAATTAAAAAAACACTTTATAACATATTTTTTTACAATTACGGGTGATAAAAAAATGAAGTCTCCATTTTTATCAGATATTTATTGATTGTGTTTCGTGATAAGTGAAATTTTCCCCTCGGGTCGCTTTTTATTTTTGTCACGGAGCAATTTCTTTTCGAATCCGTATACAGAATAAAACGGCAGCGGCATAACAGTTGACGACACCGGCAGAAGATCTGAAACGAGGTAAATATTATTGTAACGGAATATTTATTTTAATATTAATATTCAATTTGTGACAACCCTAACACCAGGTTATGGTAACCACATCTTGGTTGTAGTGCTTACACCAACTTTCAACCTGGTTGCCCGGTGTAGTAATACACGACTAATCAATCTATAGATGAGGTTGTTAGCACTGCTTATAACGTCGTATTATAAACAGTCTGATGATGTTATAAAAGGTCATAATATAAATAGATATTGTCAATATTAATTTAATATCGTTACGCATGACTTTATGTTTAATGACAAACACAGGTCCATATACAATCTTGACCCTGGCCCGTTACTCGGTTATGCAAGGCCGGGCGACCAGTCTTAAGCTTTTTAATGCAGTCTCTGCACAGTTTTGTTCAAAGGCCGCGTTCACACTTCATTATAAAAGTTATTATGAACTCTTAAAGTTACTTTGAGTTACTCGTACAATCCAGACTTGAGACTTTATTCCTTTGCTTTATGAAAATTATGGTCACCCTATTCTGAATTTCTCAGGATATTAAAGTAATTTTCATTTGTACCACTATTTAATTTAATGAAATTATAATTCATAAGCACATGTCTACTATGATATATGCTTTATTTGTTGTTTTCTGAATAGAAAATGATATTTTTTAATTGTTTTCAATATACCACGAAAAGGTAGCAAAGGTTGTAAACATGACTTTGTATTTCGAAAGTGCACTTTGCGCACGACACGAAGTTTGTGAACTCAAGGCAATACCGTGAGTAAACCTGCATCCATTTAATTTTAAATAATAACGAAACATTCGCGTGTTGCATTAGGTTAAATGTTTACGCCATATAATTTTAATGATATCAAAAGCTAATGATATTTGGATGTTACAATAACCGTAAGTATTCAAAAACGCTCTTATAAACATATGTTGAAGAACATCTTTTTCCATCTCTTGCAGTTTGAAGAATTGTGAGAAAACGTGTTTTAATGTGAATGTTTCGGCAGTGAGAACTCACTTAATTTCTAACGTCTACTTAATAGTAAGGAGATTAGAATAGTAAACTTTTTACATTAAAAAAAAATCAAATGCCTTTGTTAATATCAACAAACGATGGTTTCAATAATTTAACAGCTGATTAAAAATAGGTATTTACGAACTTATTTTAACATGGATAAGAAATCTATTATACAAATAATAATAGAATTTGACATTATCAATTCACCGAAGTGTTTATTTGCTATTCGAATTGTACAATCAAAATTGACTCACCGGGCTTCAGAACGTTATCGGAGTCCCGTCGATACAGCATCCCGTAAGTAGAGCCAAAAATACAGCCCGACAACAGTAGGAGAAGCAGACAAAAATTCATTCTTTAAATGGGCCGAATATACCGGGATCGCGCAACTCGACAGTGGATATATTTTATCCTGTATTTATTCGACACTCTTCCGTGTCGCGGCGAGCGGCGTACTCGAATAGACTCGAATAAAATATCGAACGTATCACTGATATTCTCGATACGACCGGCTGGCATTACAAGATCGAAAATCTAATATGAATACGCTTTTAGCAAAATCACTTTAGCGTAGGCTTGTACCGTTGTCCGGGAAGATTGCGGTAAAAATAAAAGATGGCATTTTTGTAAATAAAATCCGAATAGGTTTGTATTTGGGTTCGTTAGAGCGAAGGTGACATTGATAAGCACGAAACGTATTTTATTTTATAAGTATCAACCTAATATCATGTTGATCTTTGCATACTTGTATCTTTTTAATTTAATATTTTGTAACAGTAATAAAAACAACGGAAAGTATTAACAATGTTTAACACACTACAAAGCTTTTAGAACCATGTTGTTAGGTCATGATTTGAATTGATATGTGGTAATTAATACCGAAGAACTTATTACCGCTAATTAGTCACTAAGGATGAACCTTAGTTTATATTCCTTCTACTGTTCAACATTTAATGATTCTGAGAGAGAACTTAGAGCGGCATTTTGTCACATAAAAGCCAGAAATCGCAACGATATTTTATGAAGTTTAAGTTTACTTTAAGTGCAAAAAGGTAGTAATAATTATTTTTTATTATGATATCCATAATGAGAGGAGATGAGATCATTTCTTGTGTTGACATGAGTCAGTGCGGAGGCGAGAGATGACACTACATTACAAGCTTCCTTAAGCGGTAAATGACGCATTATTTTATTTAAACTGAGGTGTTCAAATACGTCGTCTTATTGTTAAAGTTAATTATATATTATAATTTATTTCTTAATGGTTAAATAAAATGTTTCAACGAAAAATAACTTACAAAAGTCAAAGGTCACAGGATAAAACTTTATCAATATTATCCTAAAATTTGTAGATAATATAAAATTAACTTCTTGACAATATGTACCAAGAAGTTGATTTTATTAAAAACAGTAAAAACAATTGACAATCGTGCTAAGGTTTAAACATTTTTACTTTCCAAGCTGAAACTATAACATGAACCCCATGTAATTTTTCACTATCGTAAAAATTCTGCAAACGTATAATAATAAATTACGAGATTGGTTTTGTACTTAAAAAGGAGATATAAATATCTAGCACCCAGCTAATTGAGCAATTAAAACCTAAAAATGACGTTTAAACAACCAAAATATGTAAAATTTTCACCCAACATGTGTATGTTGAATACAGGTGTAACTTATCCGCGGGGATAAAGACCTTAGCCTGCATAAGCCAACTTTGTTTGATCCTTTTGTATTACCTACTCGAGGCAACTTGGCTACGTTTTGCAAGTGCACAAGAGGATAAAGAAGTTCAAATTACATTGGCGGTGTGTCGTAGTGATATTACTGTCAGGGGAAATAAGTGAACATCGTATAGTGGTGAACACGTACGTAGCGGTGTTCGTAAAAACATAAACGTGGAATGATATACACAGATTACGCTGTTTTTTAACAGCTCTTGGGTATTATTATGAATATGGTTTGAAAATTTATTGATTTTTTTACACTTTTATACTTCACGTCTCAAATTCGAACTATATAATTATCGAGTTTTTTTTTATCAAAACGCATTCCTTTTCTTTAGTTAGTTAAAGAAAGTCGTATCTAAAAGTTAAGTAGTCTACAACAATTATTAATCACTAGCTTTCGACCGCGACTCTGTACGCGATTTTTTTTTTTGCCTATGTTCTACGTCTGTGCCAAATTTCGTCGAGATTCGTTCAGCTGTTTAGTCTTTAAATTCTTACAACGTCTATCCAAACTTGCATTTATAATATTAGTACGATTAATAAGATTGGGCTATCTAATTGTATGCATATTTGAAGAATTCCAGCATTAAAACAAATAAGCTCTAATTTATTACTATGAATCCGGCACATTCACAAACCAGGTGCTGCCATTTTATATAGACGACTCTGCCAAAATCTATAACGAAAGTTACTGCTGTATGTTGTATATTTTACAGTATACATTATCATTTTAATTCAAAGACCTAAGGTGACTTCGTAGAGTATGAAAACAAAGAACTACTTTAAAGCGCCGACAACGGGCTGTTCAAAACGGGTACATCGGACGTTTGGTAAAATAAAACCAATAAAAGCACTGAAGTTTGATCGTTAATACGAAAACTTAAGGTTCATATTCGTGTGCACGTACAACAAAACCACGTTCGAAAATGTAATGAAAAGGGAACTAACATTTTTATAGAGGTTTCAACGACTCTCACAATGGTGGCGAACGTTTTACATTTAAGGAATCCTCATTTTATTATGTGTCGTGTTACACATCAGCTTTTATGTGCCAACATCTTTATACAAAACGGGTTTAACTCTTTACCTACTAAAACTGGGACAATTAAAACTTTTATTTGTAATAAAATTTACTCTATTAAATTTCACTATTATTTCTTTTAATTTATTAAATACTAACTGTTGCCCGCGACTCCGTCCGCGTGGAATTAAAAGAACGTAAGTGAGTAGCCTATGTGTTCTTCCAGACAATCCTCTACATCTATAACAAATTTCATCGAAATCCGTTTAGCCGTTTAGGTTACAAACTCTAACAAACATCCATCCATCCATCCATCTAAACTTTTACATTTATAATGTTAGTATGATTATTTTGTGCCATTATATACTCTTTCTCTATTTCTATAGTAAAATATAGCAAAAACCACTTCAGATTGTAAACTGTTAGCCACGCACTACTAACACCACAAAGATAAATACATTTGTAGACTTTTATTCAAATAATCTCTACCCATTACTCAAATAAATCCCAAATACTTATCTGTTGAAAGTTTGCAACACCAGAGGTCGCCGGCGGCGCCACGGCCGTCCTTTTTGTTTAACTAGTTACTAGACCGACTAGACGTAATAAAATAAATCAACGCATAGTTGTACCAAATCACAAATCTCTTGTAAACAATTAATAAATTTGTAAACGTTTTTTTTTTTTCTCCCAAATCACAAATCTCTTGTAAACAATTAATAAATTTGTAAACGTTTTTTTTTATTCTTGACATCGCCTTTATCGCATTTTAAAAGTTAACCCTAAATATTTAAGCTGCGTAAAAAATCGTTCATAGAAATATTCTGTTAGCCATCTGGCGTAACATTAGGACGGTTAGTATTAATAAGATGTTTGCTGATTACTCCAAATAAATTAAAAGAAAAAACAAACATATAGACGAATTGAGTACCTCCTTCTTTTGGGGAAGTCGGTCAAAAAAGAGCCGTCATCACTTTAATTTAAGCAAACGTTGGTTGCCTTCAAATAAAATAGAGTTCAACCAAACAACTCAACTATTAACTAGCTTTTGTTTGATTACAAACATATAGAGACCGTTCCATAAAATTGTTTACTTAGCGCTCAGAATGAGTGTTAATAAAAACAATGAGTTCAGAATATAATATTCCCTCCCAAATGGAAGTTCCGTGTTCCATTATTTCAGTCGGTATTACATTATCGGAATCGATGGAAAATAAGAGGCTGTTGGCAATGTCAAACATCTTAGGGAGGAAAGTCAACTGTAAGTCACACGACGTTGTAAATTATCACGTTTTTTATCTATTTATTAGAAAACATGCGAATTATGTTATTTAAAAGCTTAATTTTTAATGAAAAAGCGATATCTACTAATATGTTTCGCACGCGAAACAATGGCTCTACCAGGAACTACCGTAAACGACATATAGATTATATAAGAGAAGAAATTCGTTTCAATCAGAAGAAAATAAAAGAGATTCTAAAAGATCTACAATAAAGTTATTATTAATCAAGTCCTTTTGCTGAATGTATTAGAATCGTTAAAGAGAAGATGAATAAAATTTACATATACTCTCACATTTCGTACGTACGATCTCATCTTTAAATTTGTGTGTTTATTTATTCCACCGGCTCCGTGTAATAATGTGATGTAACACCTAATATAACAGACAGAAGCGGGGTTCAAGCGTCCCAAGAATGTTACACAAAGCTTTATTTTGAAACATACAATGACAATGGCGCTTTTCCAAGCGAATAGTATCCATTCATGACATTTGCAAGGACCGTTTCACAGGGAACTGTGCTGTAAATACGTTGACAAAAGCATCGGAGTTACGTCTCAGCGTCCCAAACAAGCCATTCGAAATAAAATTCGATGTTTAAGTCACACGGTGGTTGCATATAACTGGTTGCTTTATGCTATTCGAAACGATCGGTTTCGTGTTTAAAAAGTTGATCTAATATCATGGAAAATAATCAAATATTCCTAAGGATTTTTCTGATTTCGTTGATCTATTTAAAATTAACAAGGATACATGTCTGTTTTTTTATAAACGGTGATAATCAAGTTCTATCTGTGATAGTATAAGGTGAATATCACTAAAAGATAAAATATTCTTAAAAAAAGAGATTCATTGTAGGTTAACGTTGGGTTTCGTAACTGATTCGAATCAAATATCCGCAGCATAACGTATTCTAGATTTAGATTTTAAAATAGCAATAAATAGCACCCTTTTTAAATCGAAATCCAGACTATTCCCCGTGTACGGTGGCGTCTCGCATGTTTACATACCATAAAGTTCCCCGTATTAGTTGCCGGCTCGTTAGTCCGTACTTAAGGAAATTTAAGTACGTCTCGTATCGCAATTTATGTGAAACACATATGTTGTCTTTCCACCTTGAAACTTTTTGGGAAATTTACGCTCACGTACATTTATGTTTTGTTCTTAAATTTAATGTCTTCTGTACCCCGAAAAAGAACCGAAATTCTTTAAGTAAAATACGGTTAAGGATGCTTTTATTTTCCCAGCATCCAGCGTTGGATTTGATCTAAAGATCGTTCGTACCTAACTAAAAATAAATAGGAATATCGTATCTGATGGCATTAACCCAGATTTGCTTACTGTAATTAACATATCGGCTAGTGTTGTAGACTTTTACGACCTGCACAATCACTATCAGGTGAAATATGTGCTCAATATGGAAACCATTATTTTACAAAAAAGTTTTTTTTTATGTTTTAGTTAAAAACGTTTACGAGATATATACAACGTAAACTTTTAGTGTCATATGTTAGTTCTTTACTTGCCAAATTTCTTCATATGTCGCTAATCTTTAATTCGATATAACACAAGCTGTTGCTCGCGACTTCGTCCACGTGAAATTTAAAAATATGTTACTCAGCTATAACGTAGCTTTCTAATGTTGAAAGAATTTTTGAAATCGGCCCAGTAGTTTTTGAGTTATTTTAATACATACTAAAATACAAATCTTTCCTCTTTATAATATTAGTATAAATTATTGTGATTAAAATAAAAAAATGAGTTTGTATGCTTTTAATGTGTTCAAAATAAATATAAAAACGTTTTAGTTTTAGATGAACATATTATGAATTCACACCCTTGTTAACCAGTATGTCCCACGGCATCCAATTCCACAACAGAACTGTAACGCTATAACAAATAAGACATTAAAGTTGCAAACAACCCAAATAAATAAATTCAAATAATCCCACGCTTATACCGCCAACTACATATCGCATGTCTGCTAACCGTAAAACGGACGATATTAGTTGGTAACTCGTTAGTCCGTACTTAACAAAATTTAGGTAGATACCGTATCGCCTCGTTCAGAACAATTTATGTGGAACACCTATACCTTCCCACGGCGATGGACCCTTGCTCCTACACGATTGTCTAGTTTCCCGCTACCTTAATTAATTAAATTCTTCATTGATATGTTTGGAATTTCTTATTATAATTGTTCAATACATATTGAACATGTAATTTTATATAGTCTGTGCAATCTTAGTATTTTAAGATTTTTGTAACATGGCAACACTTATATTAATTTAACTTCCTTCCTTTTTATATAACTCGTTGCTTCTTGTCTAAACTTAAAATGTGACTGTATCTAACTTTTCACGGTATTTAATTTCATAATTAGAAATAAATATCTAAAAAATATAAAACTCTGCTTTCATTTATGAACAATAATGATTTCCGTACTATCGAATTTTCCGTAATTCCGGAATATCGAAAAATCACTTTGAATTCAGAGATAATATGTCCGATAACAATCCAACGTGTAAAATATGTGATGGAATTATCGGGTTTTTTTTTATGATTTTTAAAAACAGCGCTTGACCACGATTCCGCCTAAATTACGGATTACGCCTATTTTGTTACCTCATCTGAGAGTGACGTAATTTTTAAGCTATCTGAGCCTCTATCAGCCAGTGGTGGGACAGGCCCTAAGAATAATTTTGTGGTATATATGAGAGTATCAATATAATGTACCGTCCGTTTACTAGTAATAAATTTATAGACGGTGTTCAATCGAGACAGATTAGCAACATATTGGACAACAATAAAAAATGAGATAAACAAAAAAAAAACTACTAGAAAGTGTTAAAATATATTTCACAGTTCCCAATGCGAAACCCGCATAGCAGCGACGAATCAGGTCTATTTACATTCAGAATTCATATGTTAGCTCACAGAGCTAACTGCAAATATTACGGCTTTGATCAAACAACCAATGTTAATTTACATTATAAAAGCACAACGGGTTTAATGATGTTATGACCCTATTAGATTGAGCATATGCTATTTAATTTAATAAAGAATATTTTAAATATTATATTTAGTGTCAAAGGACCCACAGTCTTCGCTTAAAATGTTTAAATCGAGAAGAAATTCATGATCACATTGTAAAGTGCGTAATACAAGCATACTGAGTAGATTGACCGCTCCAAGTCCAACCAGCGATGTAGAGCAAGCCGATGAAAACGAAGGCAATTAAAATACATTTTAAGTAGAACCACCAGTTGCTCTTTTACGTGCCAGGAAAATATGAAGACGTCGTAGAGTTCAGACATAATGCGATTCGTACCGCTTTATTTCGATCACAATGTCATGTTACTTATATCCATTTCTTTATTATTACATCTCAAGATTAACAAAATCAGATTTGCAGTATTATTCTTGTTTGGTCGATATTTGTGGTTTCTTCTGTTACTTGTCGGAGTTTATGTGACTAGGTACAGTAAATGCTTAAATCGAACATGCTGGACTATAGACGAGTTTCGTAAATATGTAAGTTTAGCACTACAATGGGGACGTCGCGTTGCCGTACCGTTTATTTACATAAGGGTTGATCAATTTACACTTTAAATACGATTTCGCGTGTGTTGATTCGCGTTAATCGCGATTACGTTGCCACAATCACGCAGTCGCTGTTCATTTATTTTGCAGGAAGCCTTCGTTTGCTTTCGCGGTAATGTTGAAATTTGTCACGGTCTTATTGTGTTTCATCGATAAAGGCTTACTAATGTCGCGTAATGTTTCTTTGAACAAATATTTAGTCAAGTTATGGTATCTTCAATGTCTTTCGTTTCTATTCATTGTGTTGACGTCACAAAATCTTGTTAATATTTTTACCTTGCATGCCTATGACTTCTACCACATAGTTAAAAAAATATAATATTAGTATAATATGTACAGTCCATGTAGGTTACGTATAAACTTTATTCAATACTTGATAGTTCGATCCACATCAACTTGATTAAATATTTCAGTATGCTGTTTGAATGTACATTTCATAAATTTATAATATTTTTCTTTAGCTGTTACAGCAATAAATATTTTTATTCCACCTATAAAATATACTCTCTGTGGTAGTTTATAAAACATTTTCAGGAGTATGTTCATAAATGAAACGTTCTTGTGGCCAGTTTTCATTTTACAACCTTTTGAATAATATATCATAACCGCTTTGTTGGTGTACTGTGTTTTATTAATGGCCTCTTAACACGATCTAATGGACCCTTTGCATATTTTTGTGAAGACAATATCCCATGATATGCTAAGAAGTTTCTTATAAATTCCTTATGAAGTTTGTTTTACATGGACCTTTACTAAACGTTTTCAAATAGTTACAAAATCATTCTATTACAAGTTAAGTGTCTTTTAATGCAGGAATAAAGAAAATGAGCAAATGTAACGCGCGGTGTCAGCCTATGCGTAGAGGAAGAAAGTAAATAATTGATAGGTTTAGAAGCGAGCGTACTATTTCCTTAAAGGCCGACACCGCATCTGTAATTCCTCTGGTGTTGCTGATTTCCATGGGCGTCGTTGGCCACCTCTGTGCTTTGCCGCTAATTTGCCCCCCTTTTCTTATAGTTATATAAAAAAGGTTAGTAATGGTAAGTCTCTACCATATTTAGCAATGGGCGAAACGCAGACATGAAGTATGGTGAATATCCAGTGTATAGTGGTTACTATTACTTGTTTCAGATGTTTTCGAAATATCCTCATGGTTACATAGATCATCAATTACATTGTATTATAATAATAAAAATGTCTCATTATTTGAGAGTACGTAGAATAAAAAGTGGTGTGATAAAAAATAGGTTAGAAAAATCTGATAGTATTTGAGTTTGTTTTTATTAAAAGCGAATATTCAGTTAACTGTTGGAGCAAACATATAAATTGTAAAGGTAAATAGACAAACGTAGCCGGCATGCGGGCATTGCTTTGCAAATTGTTAAAATGTTTTAGTACTATCCTAGATATTTTATTTCTCTTCACTATGTATATTAAAATGCGATATTGGAATGTGACAAGATATATTTTAAACAGAATACATAGATGAGCATAATTAACAGATATTTCAAGCAATTAAAAAAGTTACATTACAAGCATGATCCTTTATCAACGCAATAAAGCGTTGAGGGGTTGGACTCCGCTTACACGCATGGACTGTGTTCTTGTCAAAGTATGCTGATTTTTTTTATATCATAAGATGGAAAACGAGCAATCGGCAACCTGAATCCACCAAAATGGCGAAGCGATCGCTGCTCATAGCTATCCAAAATTACAGATGCGTTGCCTCAACGAAGGAGGTGACGCATAACTCATGTAGCTAAAGCCGTCTCTACCACTTTTAAAATTCAATTCATTGTATAGTTTACTAGTTATATTTATCTATCATTCATCTGTCATCAATAGATGAGGTACGACAAGGCATTACAACATGTTATTGTTGGAGCGATCAAGAAGACGGATGGGCTGGCAACAGTATGAATATTTCAGTAGGCACATTTGGGTCGCTGAAAAATAAATATGGCTGAATAAACTGGACGTTTTCGTATACAAATCGGGATGCGCCATGCGTGTTCCGATTACAAATAAAAGGGTAGGTATTTAAACTGTTATTCTGTTAACCTCGTATATTCCCCATCCTATTTAGCTACGGTATTTTTTTGTTGGATTTGTCAATGACAAGGTTAGTAATCTAATTAAAAATAGCGACACCCACGTATACGGTGGCAACACAGGACAATAAATAAATAAAAAGTAAAATCAATAGAATAGCCTTTAACTAGAATTCTAAATAGAAAAATCTTAAGTATTTGTAAAAAAAACATTTCAAGAATACTTTTAAATATTCCTCGGGTTCCAGTAAACTTAAAAAAACATCGCTTCAAAACCAAATCCCGTGATTGTAACCAGAAATGGAATGCAAATATTGAAAACGGGAACTATGCACTAAAAGCTTTTATGCGGCAGCACGCCTGAACTAATATAGCGTCGCTATTTACGTACTGCCACTCATTCTAACAATTCAAATTCACATTCTTTAACCCGGATTTGGAGCTCGCTGCGAAACTTTCCTATCATTTCAAACTTTCATACATGTTATCTAAGCGAACTGTGAAAATATGCTCCGAACAACCATTTACCACATAACGAGGCGACTAAAATTGAAATGCTGGCAATTTATGCATCATCCCCCGTCCTTATTCTATTCCCGTAGAGTTTGCGCCCCAGATTTTCATCCTATAGGCAAATATATGATGAAAGCATCATCTCAGTCGTCACAATCATCTTGATCACCTTTTACCCAATTCATCTATTCTTTCTAGACCTACCTCTACCGGTGTACCTCTATTATGGCTATTGACTATTTATACGCAAATTCTTGAATGTAAGAATGATTTTATGATCTCTAAATTTTTATGAATCTCTAAATTTTTATGAATCTCTAAATTTTTATGATCTCTAAATTTTTATGAATCTCTAAATTTGTTGACGTTTTCCTTCAAAATGTGTCGTAACAACATAAAGTAATACAACCAGACACAATTTTTTGTTACAAACATTACAAAGATAATAAATTGATCGTTTTTAATAGTTTTACTAAGAATATTTTGCTCATCATGTCCACCTACGGTATGATTAAATAGTGCTGTGCTCTTAGAGACATTCTTGCCGTCAAGTGTCTCTATAAATATCTCGTTGTTTTTACTATTTAGAAAATACTAAAGGTTACTTGTAAGTCTTAGATCTCAGTTAAAATGTTTGTTTTCTTTAGAACTGGCATCTGCTACTGATCATTTTGAATCTAAGGGTCGCCTTACACGGACATTTTTAAGCAGTTTGGCAGTTTTCTTTTGCCGCTAGTAATAGAGAATGGATGTCGATTGCTTGAACCTCTCGATGTACGAGCGCCCTTAACTCTTAAGAAGGAGCAGATATAATTGATCGACTACTAAGACATACGAGCATTCCCATTAAGCATATTAAACTATTTGGTTCTATATTAAATAGATTAAATGACTGGACAGAAGCGACAAAGATAATCAACCACTGTATAAAAACAAAGAACAAACAAAATTTCTTCAAACTGTTTTAATCAATTCTCGGCGAGAAACTGCTGAGCAACATTCCTGTAAATTATGACAGCAAAAAATGAATCGACTCTTCTTTGTTCCACTATTTATATTTCGATTGTGGATTGTGTTGCAATTCAGAACAAAATATCAAGAAAATAAACAGTATTTTTTTTTGTTTTGTTTTAATTAAACTTCGTGTCTTTATTATTTTTTTCGTTTCTTTGCCTTAATACATCTATGTTAGGTGATAAAGTACGGCAGGATAGAATAAATGTTGAAAAGAAATTTTCATATTTTTAATAAAAAAAAATATAAATTCTTTATTACAATTGGTTACTTGTACCTTTCAAGTTACGTCGTAACTTATTTCAAAACATTACACGTTTTGTCTCCTTTGCTGTCTAATTTTGTATGCTCCGTCATTTCTTCGCATTTATTTTTCTTTGCGGTCTAATTTTCTTTGTTGTCTCCGTCATTTTATAACCAAATTTCGCGAAATGAGGTCCGCGGTTGAGATGAAATTGGTATTCACAATGAATTGAGCTCGACTGTAATAAGACCAACCTTTATCACGAATATCTAAGTTTGATTCTTAATTATATCTTTTATTACGGTTTACCGTTTTTATCTACTTTAAAATAATATTAACATATAATTTAAAGCTGACAATTTACATAAACTTGTATATACAAGTTTCTTCTTCTTCAATATGTTCAGAGATATCTCTGAACATATTAGAAGCAGCAACTTATCAGCTGATTTTTGTTTATAACGTCAATTTTGTTGACGTGTATTTTGAAAACTGACCTTGGAAAATGTATAAATTGCGTCAATAAATATGATTTGTAAAGGTTTTCAAAATAGTTTTGTACATTGAAACAATAAAATGATTAAAGCAGTTAAACTGAGCAAGTTTTTTGTAACATCATAATGTTGCAAGTCAGCAAGCGGCTACCTGAATTTACCGAAACCGCGAAGCGATTGGTACCAATAGACAATCGACTGAGGTGATCTACAGAAAGATGATAATTATTTTATTATCACTGTGTTAGTGTTAGGTGGCAGCGCCATTTTCAGTGACATATTTTATTCAACAGCCTCTACCGGAAGAGGAAGCTATACATATACAGTCAAACCTCAGTACGCTCCGTAGCTGAATTTGAAGCCTACTTCCTATGCACACTTCGAAATTCAAAGCGAAATTTATTTCTCGTTTTCAAATGGAATTTAAAAGAGCCATTTACTGCGTGGAGTCGAACAAGAGTGTAAAATAAATACTAAATATAGTGATGTGTGTTTATTTTTTTATAAAATGAATTGAAATCCATATAAGATACATATAAACTGTCATTCTAAAAAATAAATAATAATCCAATAAGTCAAAAATCTTACTAATATTATAAATTCGAATTTGGAATAGCTGTAGAGTATAGACTAGAAAATCACATAGGCTACTTACTTTTGTGTTTTGTAATTCCACGCGGACGGAGTCGCGGTGCAAGCTAGTGTTTAACAAAATGAACTCCCCTGTCTTATAGACCCAAGTGTTTCTATACATTTGTGAAATACACCAGTGGTGAAGTTGAGAATCAAAGACTGCACAATTTCAATTCAAGGTTAGGTAGGTTTTGAAAGGAAAAATCACAAAGTTAAGTGACCAACTTGTCATTTGGCGACTGACTGACCACGCAGTTTTTTGGTCTATAAATCCGATATAGACAATATGCATAAACTTTAGTTTTTATGTGTCTACAAAATTGGCTCATTATTAATGCAGCTAGGTCCGACTGGTGTCAAGTTAATTAGCATATTGACTCATTTGAACGCGAGCCAGACAAACTTCTGCGCCAACTGTAAGTTTGTTTTTCGCTTTCAGATTTAACTTTACGTATTATTCAAACTATGTATGAGCCTAATATTCGTTAAATTTGGTTTGACTTTTGTGTTTGGTTTCTTTATATACTTTTCTATGGAGAGAATTGTTGAAACTTTCCCAAAGAAAGCAGAAAATGTTAGAGAACTGTTTTTTCTATTACTTCTGCAGTAATCGGTTCAACAAAAAAACTTCCTTATGGAGCGGTGATTTTTAAGATTGTGTTCAATGTTTTATGTGTTCAGTGTCTACTATTAATTTTTAACTTGCAAAATTGTGATTCCATTTACCTGAAACAATGCATGGCTTTTAGGGTAATTGGAAACGGAAATGTCTATGAAAATGTGAAATAAAAGTTGTAGCAAATTGAAAAATTGAATATATGTTACGTTTATCTGTTACCTTTAATATTCATACATTGTTTTTTGTTTTAAAATACATATTTAGATTAGCAAAATGTTTGTGACGTACTAATTATTACATTTTAAAGACGCGTAGGAGAACAATATAGGTAACACATGCTATACATGTTTGTAAAGAAAATGCTAGCAAAAATGTTAATCAAAAACTATCGAGTTAAACTTAAGCAGCATTTGTTTTTCAATCTTTAACCATGATCAATGGATCATTTAACACACGCAAGGCTTGTCACTTATTGCCTTGTGAAGGTTTAAATTGTCTCGGATCACTGAATTATTTGTAACTAGCTATCCTTGCCTTCGATACCTGGTTTGAAATCAAGTAACATTACAAAATTCCAACTGCATTTTATACTTTTTGCTTTGATATTTTCGATAACGAGAGGTTTATTAAGAGTTATTAAATTAAGCTTGTTCTGCAGTTTTTTAATTAGCCAGTTTAAATTGTTTCTACATAGATCTATTATCCGTTCTTTGAAAGAAATGTTAATGTCTGCTGAGAGTAAACTGTGAAACTCAGCACTTTATTTTTCGAAACTTCCACGGATCTTTCGAGAGTGTACAAACGCCATCTGATTCTGAGTAGTTATTAGTGTATTCGTCAACGGAACGGTATGAATTACCTACTAATTTAAATGCAGACATATTATTAGAGGGTCTGTTTCAAACTGGAAGATATCATTAGCAACTATTTAGTTCCTTATTAAGAAGACATCAAATAAAATAAGCTAATTAGTAATATTAATGTGGTTTTTTTATTTAGAGATTTCCATTTAAATTAAGTAGAGATTAAATCCAACAACGTTAAGTGATAAATTGGTCAATAGTTTCAGGAGACCTTTCTTTAAGGTTACTTTCAAGTCCAAACAAGTCAAGTCTAAATCAAGAATCAACATTTGTAACTATTTGCATAGTTCTTTTATGTTGCAAAATATAAATAAAGTATTATAGATAGAAATAAATGTAAGCGAAATTACTTTGTTTGTCGATTAGCAGTCAATTTAATCATTGCATTAGTGAAATAAAAACTGTGCTATTGTAACTTTAGCTCGATGCAGAATTTGAATAACTCGTGCGCGATATACAGACTTATTAGCTGCATCAGATTCCTTTGTTTGGAATCGCTACAGAGATATGAATGTTATTTTGCTGCAGAATTTGATACCACTCTTAATTGTTAAACTGTAAATTGTTACTAAGTTAAAGTAAAACCTGAGTTGTATTATAATTACAATAGTCAGAATTCAATTTGAATGCAAAAATGGTTAAAAATATTATCTTGCGTATTTTGATGACTACTGGCCATTACTATAAGTGATGTATTTTTACAAAAAAGTATTGTAAATAAAAAAGTTGAGAAATTTGTTAATTTAAAATGTTGAATAAAATATTTACCTTACATTTGAATAAGAAATATCTCAAACGTCAAAACCCATGTACAAACAACAGCGAACGAAAAAACCGATAACGACGGATATCAAAAATAACGAGGAATTTTGGACCCTCATCTGAAATTGTCACATTGCGTCGCCGCGGGTGTAAATTTTTCATGTAAATTTCCCCGTCGGGGTGCAATGGGGCACTTTGTACGTTAAGTCTTAGAAAGTATAATTTACATTTTCAAACAGTATTTAAAAACTACAGTAAAACTGTTCTTATAATATTTCTAGATTAATTTTTATAATCATAATAGAGTTTATACGATTCTAATTTGATTCTATTCGTTTGTCTATTATTATTTTGGAATATCAAATGATAGTTTCTTACTAAACTAATCACTATAAGTCTGTTTAAACATAAAAAAATATGGGGTTGACTGCAGTGGAAATATCCCTTAACATTTTCAATAAACATATTCGGATATTGAAAGCAGTCGTACGTCAGATTAACTATTGTGACACATAACTGAAAGAGAGATCAAGAAGACGAATGGCCTGCTTACTGCATGAATATTTCAGAAGGCACATTAAGGCCAGGGCAAAATAAATATGCTTCAGTACGCTGGACGCATTTGTATATAAATCGTGGAACTGCGCGCGTGTATGGCTTACGAATGTACTGTCGAGTCCGAGGATAGTATTCAGTTTAGCGTAAGTATCCGATCTTATACTTGATAGCTTTAAATTCGACCGAAGAAACAATAACGCGACTTCTGACTGATATACGTAAGAGTTCGTAAGAAAAAACAACTGACTGCGCTAATACACGCAGTGGGAAAGAATTCGGTGACGAATTGTCATTCTTTGGTAAACAATCATAACATGTACAAGGTGTTACTTGTTAGTCGGATAAAAATAGATAATTAAATCCCAGACTAGACTTTTTATATGCCGATAGCTTAGTTGGCGTTCAATCAGTATTAACATATATGGAGGTGTGCACATTACACCGTTTTAGTAAAAAGAGATTTTGGCTTGATAGTCCAATGCGATAAAAATATCGGCCAATAAAAATCTGTAGTGCGCGGGAGCTTTAAAACATTCATATTATACAATTCTTAAATGACAATTAAAAATAAATTGATTTCAGATGTTAAATAATGTTTGATGTTTTAATACAATGAGAGTGTTAATAATAAAGGTTGTATAGAGGGGCCGGCAGCGCACCGCAGCGCCCTCTGGGGGGCCGTGTGAGACAACTACGGCATTAAACTTTAGCCACAATAAACTCCAACACATTTCGCTTTCATAAAGCTTTTGAACGAAAAATTAGTTATTTATACTCAATTTTAGGGATGTTAATTTTATTTAAATTGTGTACATTTCCATAGTTATTTAAAAATGGAGAATATCTTGAAAAAACTGTAAACTTTTTATAATACAATAGAGAAAATAACTACGATTAAAATATTTTTATGTAGTAAGTATGTTGCCTAAAATAAGAGAATTTAAGCAAATTCAATGTGTCAAGTATTTCCAGACATTTTGCTTAGGATATTAAGGTTCGTATATCGAATACGCCTTTGCAAAATTTGAAGTCAAAACCATTAAGTTTCACGTGCAGAGGTGACCCAGTTTGCAGCCACTGTAATATTATGTTTATGAACACGACGCTACGTTCGAAAATAAACATACCCAATATACGATCATACGCGAAAAGTACTTAAATAATTAAGTTATTGTACTTATTTCCTTCCGAAAGATGGAAAACAGTTTCGAGACCTTCAAGACATCAAGTTTTCTTGTTCAGAATTTATCAACAAAGAAATCAATATGATTTTATCCCGTGAATATCAACCACGAAGACCTCTAGAATTCTTCTTAGTGGAGACGCTTCTGTTCTAATTTTATTTGTATTCAAATTGATTTCTTCTTCTATTACGATATATATTTGTGCAACAGAGCAATAAAATATTGTGTACTAATAGATATGCATTGTAATCATAAGGTCTGATTACTTCCGCAACCTAATGAAATTATTACTCCATAGTGGTTTCTTAATGATACTTCTAAAAGCTTTTTCATGTTGTACACATGACTGATGTCCTATTTCTATGTCACTGTTACCTTAGCAAAACGTAGGAAGTTAATGGAATAAAATCATCAGTTTAATCGCTACTATAACTAGTGTGGCAGCGAGTCAAAGTGGACCTTTACCTTTGTCAATACGAGCCTCTAACTATCGCGGTCGCCACTACCACCCTTGGACTTGGAGCTAAAAGGAATTGGCTGAAAATTTTACTAAGGTCCCACAATTGATTGTAATATTATTGTTTGTCATCAAGGTATCTAAAACAATCTGTTGCATTAAATGTGATCATCAAAGTTGTCAATCACCTGAAGTCCTATTTTTATATCATGAGGTGACGTCGGTTACGGTTTAGAATCAAGCATGTATCAGTACTGAACATGGGTCAAACGTGTCACAAAGCTAAAGGAGTTATGTCCGCAAACACAGAAAGTAACATCATTTTCGTCAACGTCATAAAGGCCGTCTCATTTGGTTCTACATTCACCTCTTCTCTAGTATTCTATAGATGTAATTGAAGAATTCCTTTGTGTAGTTGTAAAACAAAGGTCTTTATTCTGTATTCTGTGTTGATAGCGGCAATAATCTTTGCAGTTTACTAATTAATGCTCTTATTAGACTTATTGTAAAATCTAATATGAAAATAAACAATAAAGGAATTGTAAATATTGTAACGTGTAGCGATTGAAATTCACGAGATATAAATAATGCAACAGAATAAATCCAACATCATCGAAGCAATCACAATTGTGAAACAATCCGAACGTTAAAATGTTAAAAATTGCATATTTGTACTCGCGGCACGTAACGCAAGCCGCAGATATCTTTTCAAAAATTATGATCTCTCGTTATGGGTCGTGAGGGTGAATTTTATTTCGCTACTCGAGCGTGCTCCGACCAACACAATTTGTTAAAATTTAAATTATTCACGATCGTCACTACGTATTCCTGATTTTACAATTACTCTGTAACATTTATAGTTTTTTAAATTCAACAATTATAGATAGAGGTAAATTTTTTTACAAATAATTGAATAAGACTAAAATTTCAAAATTTCATATGGTAAAGACAATCTTTCTTAATCTTATGACGGAAATATCTGAGCTTTCTCTGTTTTCTTTGCTTTTTTATTAATCAATATCTTTTAATACCAATCTCACGGTTAAAAAACGGCATGTTAAAATAAGGGAAATGAAGGTAAATTGTTAATAGCACGTATATTTTTAAGAAACTTTAAAAAAAACTTAAAAATGTACTTTCGCCCACTTGCCTTGAAACCTAAATACGAAGTTGTTAAAATAAATCGCTTAATGACCAAAACTGAATTTCCTTCCAGAAAATGTGTTAATGCATTACACATTTAAGGAAACTGAAAATAAAGTAAACAAATTAAAATGCTTGCGCCTGTTATAATTTAAAAGCAGAAATTAGGGACATGTATTTTGCAATACTGTCGAAGATGTTAGTATCATTTTTATAGCCAAAAAATAAATAAATATAGGTTTCTTATCTAACAGGAGTTATATCAAAATGTTCACTAGTATTTTTATAAATGAAATGTTTGTCATTTCAATATTTCGTTTCTTTTACTCGATTAGGAATTGCATGTAGTGTCTCTGTCGACGCTTCTTTAACTTTACATCGAGAAATGCCAATTTAAAGTTAGTAACAAGGTTTTCTATAAGAAGAGGCAAAACAAGATTAAAAACTTTAGCTGCCGACACTAAAATTCTTTTGCGCCCGGGTGACGCTTTACCAACTCTACATTTGACTTCATTTTATTTATATTTACTTTTTTTCATATTTGAGCCAAATCAAAATTGTTTTAGCTTTTAAATATCAAATACTATGTGATGATAAAGTTTGAATTATTAAATGACGTCATTTACTTCAATAAATAATTTATCTATCCAACTATTCATCAAGTAATTTAGCTTATTTAAATGTTGTACGTTAGTCCTTGAGCTACGTTATTCTAATAACTCTACATAGATCTAACTGTTGCTCGCGACACCGTCCACGTGAAATTTAAAAATATAGCCTTTGTTACGCACAGATAAATTACCTTTCTAACGGTGAATGAATTTATAAAATCGGCCCAGTAATTTTTGAGTTATTTCAATATATACAAAAATCCAAAAAATACAAATTCCTCTTTATAATATTACTCGTAGTATATACGAGTATATAGATAACGAATGTTTTATCAAAAACCAATAGATAAGTCTGATATAATCAGAGAGTCAAAGTTAAATTAAAGTTAGTCAATTGGGAGTTGCGCAAAAAATGAAGACGGCGTCGGATCATTGCCAGAAAAACTTTGTTAAAAGTTTTCGTGACAATGTTTGTAAAAGTCAATAGCTTTTTAACAATTCTGGGACCTTACTGGACACTCGGTTCTTTGAGTGAAGTTTATTTTATTGGCTTTTAAAGGACAATATGAACTTTTGTTTAGTGATAGCAAGTCATTAATATAGAGGCGATTAATGTTAAATTGTATACGTTAAAAATGATTATTTTTGTTAATACTAGTGTTAAAAATGCACACTATTTTAAATTAATAAGAGGAATGAATATGTTATTATATTTTGAATCTTTCACTAAAATGTTAATTGGTTTTCTGCAATGTTTGATCTCGTATCTTTTGATCTTACCGTGAACATGTTTTCAAATCTCTTTAATTTATCCAGGAAAATAATTAGTACTTCATGTAAAGCTTTGAAATATAAGGTCACTATTTATTTAGTAAGTGTGAAGTTAAAAAATCCTTAAATTAAAAAATGTTTTTGAATACACTAATCTTATCCACTCTCACAAGAATGGAGTTGATTGCTGAAATGTAGGGTAAATATTTTTAATACAAATTTAACTTTTCTGTGTACAAAATTCATCTCATTAAGAAATCCTTTTAATACGAACAGCTGTTACACCGATGCTAGACACGAGTAGCGAGCGGGCAAAGCCGAAGCGGAGTAATTTAATGAGTTGACCCGTTAATTGGTGAACAGCTGGTTTCTACAGCCAATGTTTAAATAAACTGCCGACGTTTTGTGCTCCTTGGATGTTTTCTACGCTGAAGAAGTTAATTGACACGATTTCCATTTCGTATATTCGCAAATTTTGACTGCAATTTTATTAAGCCTTTTCTTTTATTTTACGACAGTTTTATGCAATGAAGTATCGGGAAAATTTATTAAATTCAGAATTTAAATCAACCAACCGATAACAGCTAGTTAGCGACGGTTTCTAGGGATTGTAGATTTGCGGAATTATTGCGCTGGGTAAGAAAGAAATTGTGCTACAAAATTAAATAACTAAACTCTAACTTAGAATTGTTGTAATAGATTTTTCTACGCTTTTGAAAATTTGACAAAGGATTATTCTGAAATGTCATATGTCAGCATTTAATGTTTATTATGTTCTTTATTATTGAGTCACTGAACTGTCGTAGTAAATTATTCCTCTGATTACTGGATTGTTGATAAAAATTCAGATGAGAGCATTTTTATCACAATCATGCAAAAAAATGGAAATTTAACATAGAAAGCACAAAATAAGACAAAAAATGCTTTTGTGTGACAGATTCATTTGTTCCACATGATAGAAAACAGTTTATTTAAAACATAATCGTTTCGACATTTAGCTCACGCGTTATCCTAAATATCGTGATCAATCAAGCGTCTGGCATCCTCATGAATAATACCTATCCTGTTAAGAAAACTTCACAAAAGATTTATGTTCTTTCTTCAAGAATAGCGGTCGGAAATACGGCAAAGATTGATTGATATCGGATAAATATTGAAAAATGCTAACAAAATACCATTTTTCTTTATTCAATAAAAAGTTTTGGGTAACATTTAAAGGTAAGATTTCTTTTTACATATTTATTTTCCATATCAACAACTTACAAGAGTGTGAATACAAAGTAGTCTTTTGAAAAAAACATATAAAATAAAAATAAGATTCTTTAAAATGTAAAACTAAACTTGCTAAGTAATTGTAAAAATTAAACCTAAGGACTGAGATTTGTAATTGCCTTTTTATTTTTTTCTGTCAGTTCTGTCAGCTCCCATGTGCATTCTTACATCGCGTGACATAGCAAGGTCAGTGTTATAATATTTTATTTCTGTAAATTTATTTTTTTACATCTCGAGTCGGTTGTAAAGAGTCTCTAAGGGCTCTTTTGGAGCTATTCTTTAAAACTAAAATAACAAATACTTCAACTGTATGTTATATGATGTAATATATATAGCTACTGCAGAGATTGTGAAGGTCGATGGGAGAACTTCGCTATCGGAGTTTTAATTAAGTTTTACAAAAAAAAAATCTGTGGCTGCTAAATTAGAATTCTACCAAATATGTTGTTTTGTAACAAAATACTGTTAATCTTGTAGCGTATAAAGCCCGACATACACGTTTAGATTTAACGAAACAGTCAAGCTGTACAGGTAAAATTGACGTGTGTAGACAAATGTTTACTTTCAATTAAGATGTACAGTTCTCAGTGTTCCCTCGTTTGAAGTATTGTGATTTCAGTTACAACGAACTTGTGTAGCGGGCTTTAAATGTAGGTTAAAAAGAGATAATCGTCTGGAAAAGACCGATTTGCACAATGTAAAAGTCTTAATGACATTTTTCTTTGCTGACCTGATTGTAAATTATTCCACAATGTTCTTTCTTCGATGACGTTTTTGCTTGTTTCATTTAAATAATGAAACAACGCCATGGAAGTTGCTCTATAGGCGACCATTGCTCTTAGATGTGCCAATTTAAAGTTGTAACAAGCCGAGCCGCGAGGGTCGAGAACAAAATTAAAAATTCTACGGAGTCGACTCTCAAACAGTTGCAACACTGAGCGGACACCAGTTATAGCCCTAGTTTTGCTCCACTTCGTTATACTGCTCGTCGTGATATTTTTAATTTGGATTCAAATTAACTAGTAAAAAAGAGTTGAATTAAAAATAGTTTTCAATCCAAAATTGGCGTCACATTTTTGAGATCGAATGTTCGAACAAGAAAATACTGTATTTGTTGTTTAACTTTCAAATTCTAGTAATGGTAATTTTCTAGCCCCTAACTAAGTTTCATAGGAAAGTCTAAACAATTCTTATTGCTATGCTTTAAAGCATTTAACGATGTTTCTTATTAATCATTTATTTAATCTATTTATTATTGTTTATTTAATCTATCCCGATAAGAATTTTATCTTTTAATTTATGAAGACTTGTTTTGTGAAGTTACTTCCCTTCAAAATTTAAAATTGGCTTTGTAGCGACCGATCGCTGTTACCCTAAATACCAATTTAAACTTGTAAATAAGTTTTCATAAGTAGCATAAAAGCCTTTTTCTGAAGCTCTAGAGAAGCGTTTTGTTTGTTGTTTTACAATTAAACAAGAAATAATTTAAAGCTATAGTTTCTTATGAGATTGAAATACTTTTTAAACGTGTAGTAAACGACAGTTACTCCACGTAACAGTTTTTTTTTAAATAATTACAAAATGTTTGGCACATAATATCTACTTTACGTCATAAAAATGCACATACTTTAATTAAATACAAATAATTTTCTCAGTTGCTATGTAAATTCAAATAGGAAAGGGTAAGAAAGTTGAGCATAAAAACAGTTTGAATCCCAACTGTGACCCGTAGTTTACTGAGATTTCTTTCATGCGTATTACGATGGTTGAACGGACACGTATATTTCAGTCTCATGGGTAGATTTATACCGGCGTATACGGTCCGAGCGTGTTTTACAGCGAAAGATGGTTTGAGGACGTGTATCGAATTCGAACGCGTCCACTGAACTCGAGTACGTGTGATATATTACGAAAGTACTGAAAATTGCTTTTTTTATTTTAACTATTTTAAACTGCAAATGTAATAAAATTTAAGGGAAATGTCACTTGAGAAGTAAAGTTTTAGATAACATGTCAGTGGGCATATTGTAGTAAAAGAAATAAAAAAGACTGCTTTACTGGAAAAATAGAGTTGATTGGATTACTTAATTTATTATTATTCTTAGACAAAGTGAAAGAAAAGAAATTAAAAATGTCTATTTGTATATTACATTAAATTTAACAACGATTTTAAATATTCACTAAGAGACCGACATTAAGTACTTGAGTGTTTTACCGTTGCTTTTATCTTAATTGCTTCTAGGAGTTTTATATCATTAAGTGAAAATATTACATAAGAAATATAAACAACTAGCTTTCGCCCGCGACTCTGTCCGCGGGGAATTAAAAAAACAAAAGTGAGTAGCCTATGTGTTCTTCCAGACTATCCTCTACGTCTATACCAAATTTCATTGAAATCCGTTCAGCCGTTAAGGCTACAAACTCTAACAAACATCCATCCATCCATCCATCTAAACTTTCGCATTTATAATATTAGTATTTAGGTATTTACTCGTATAATATTAGTATGAAGTATGATATGATAAAAAGTATATTTACTTGTTAAGAAGTTGAATATTTTAAAATATCTGATACTTTTTTCTTTCGGTTACCGGCACAAGAGCCAATTTAAAAGTTTCCAAGCTGTTTACAGGAAATTTCTTCTATCTTCGAGATATCACTTTCTCGAATATAATTAACAGCGACGAACTTCAAGATTTCTTTTCGATAATATCATTTTTAATAGATAAAAATGTGCATTTTTTTTTTCAAATTAATCTATAATTTAAAGTTAAATTAAAATGGTATTTAGTAATTTAGAAAAGATTTGAATTCTTGGACAGCGGATAAAAAAATATCTCAATATTCACAAAGAGAATGAGGCATGTTTCGTCAATGTAAACCCGTGGTTACACTCTACACCATCTTCTTAGCTCTAAAGCCCTTTGTCAGCCTTGACATGCTCGGTAAAATACTCTATAATCGTTGTTCAGTACTGTTTATGAACCTTCGTTTTTGTAATAGCATATTTATTATACAGATATCTAGAAATTAGCAACTATTCGCAAATTCAGTCTGATATTACGACATTAAGATTAGGCTGACAAACACTAAACTGTAATACGCCGCTTTGTCATGCTAAGTACGAAAATAGCCAAGCTCAGTGACGTAACTTAGATAGGAAATGTTTGACTAAATTGACTAGTATTAATTTAATGTTTCTAATTAATTGATTTTTATAGAATGACGATGGTCAAGGAACAGTGTTAATAAACAGAATTTCGTATTCTCAGATTTGTAGACATTAAAAGTTCTTATAGAGACGAATTTCCTAATAATCGGTCATTAATGATTGGCACTCATTTATAGCAAAGGATTTCCCAAGTAGTCTCGATTTAAACACTGTAAAATATATGCAAAATGATTATACAATTAATTATATGTTAAGTGATTAAACTGTTTTGTCAAAAGTTCATGTAAACTTTTGTCATTGTTTAAGGAAAACGAAATCACGAAAGTGTTGGTTACAAGTTTGCATGTCATGGTATAGTGCATGAAACATGCATGTGTCGCCGCTATTATGATACGGTGTTACAACGATAGTACGTTCTCAGGCATGTCACTCGAGTTTCGAAAAACTTTCACTTTCACCAACTTGAATAAGTAGGGTGAAAAGTTTTGTTAAGAATTTTGTAAACATTTTATAAGAAACTAGCTGTTCCCATGCGGTTTCATCCGCATGAAATTATAAAAAACTTTATTTTATTGTTTACATTTGTCAAATTATCAATTGCCAATGTCAAAATGACATGGCAAACCATTGCAATCTTACTTCCTTGATGTTGGCAGCTTGTAGCTTATGGTCCCTTTCCCACATTAGGGTTTTTATCCAAAATATTTACCCCCTAAGTTTAATGGCGTGAAAATATATAGCCCAAAGCGTGACGTAAGTAAAGGACCTTTTATTAAAGAAAGAATTATTTAAAAATATGCTGTGATTGCTGACGTGTTACGCCACAAAGTAGTGTGTGTTTACGCTTTATTATATTAGTATAGAAGTATAGATATAGATTATACATTGTGATTATAAGGAAAAACAATCACACAAAGACATTAAGGAAAACAAAGTAGAGCGGAATATAAAAAGAAAATTAAAAATACATAGTTAGTTTGTTCAAAATGGTAAATTTTATATAAAAGTAAATTCGTTTACAATCCATCACGTGAGTAATATCGTGCGAGTATATCGTATTGATTCCGAACTAAGCAACTTTTACGACAAATTCGCTGTGACGTGATGCGAAAAACTTAATTTTCTCAGGTCGCAACCCTGTCGATATTTCTCTGTAACGTTCCGAGTTTATTTCTCGAGCGGCGCGTTGTGCGGGCGCGGGGAGCGCGGGGCGCGGGGAGGCTCGTGTCTACGTTTCGTGACAGCGCAACATTGCCACCATATAACACAAGCCTGATATTATATGATTTGCAGTATCAATAATTTATCTTATTTATAACAGTTTAGTCGATAAAGAAACAAAAATATAACATACTAGCTGTTGCTCGCGACTTTGCCCACGTGAAATTAAAAAATATGGCCTATGTTACTCACAGATAAATTACCTTTCTCCTGGTGAAAGAATTATTGAAATCGGCGCAGTAGTTTTTACTTGAATTGAATACATACAAAAATCCAAAAATACAAATTTTTCCTCTTAATAATATTAGTATAGACAAAAAGAAAGTAAGTTCACCTTGACCGTGAGTATTATGATAGCAGTTGACTATTTGCCGGTTTCCCATCTACACTTAACCATTCGTCAGTGTTATTGGGTCGATAACTTCATGAAATGCGTTTCTGAACTACGTAACTTGAGTTTTACTCCTCAACTTAGCTCAACTTAACACTAGATAACGATAAAATAAATGAAAAATGCAGAAACCCAGCATAAGTCTCTTTTGTTAAACTTATATTCTCGCTTAAAAAATAGAGTAATTATAGTTTTCATTTATATTTATTAATGTCAGTTAAATATTTTTCCAGTTTAGTTAGTAAATTTTTAATTACAATTTGCATGATCGGATCCCTTTTAAAATCATATTTTTTTCTTTTTACATTCCTCTTGAGCGGCAGAAAAACCAATTTAAAGTTCGAAACCTGTTTACTGAAACTTTTTTCTTGCAGATATCACTTCGTTGAATATAATTAACTGTTGCCAAGTTTTAAGAATTCGTTTTACCTATGTTTACTTAGGAGTTACGATTTTTGTACATTCAAAAAAGATGAAGACAAACAATCAATTTTATAATAATTTAATTAAAACTTGTGAATATTGTACTCAATTGTATCAAAATAAACAAAAACGTGACTTTAGATTATACCCATTAAAAAAAAGAATCATATTCAACAAGAAAAATACACTAAGTTGCCTTATGTTCTTCTACACCTAGTACTACATCTATGCCAAATTTTATCACGATATAATTTAGTATGAATAGAATGATTAACATCATACCTGCCTACCTATTATAGAATCAAGTTATAAATTTCTTTATATGTAGCTATAAATGTTCTAATTTGAACATAGTATCAACAAATATTAAACGTCGAAATATCAATTTTCATTAGCTCTATGTATTCTGCCGACACGGTAATGCGTGTTATGAAAACTTTAGAAGCTTCGCCCGAGGCCGACATGACAGCGAATTTGACATAGCATTTTTAATGAAACGAATGAATCGGTAACAACAAATAAAACAAATTTAAAACCGCCTAAATTACTTATCAAAATTTAGTGGGTGAAATTTAATTTTAACGCTTTAATTGTTTTCTTTATAGTGCTACGATCAATAAAATAATATATTCATATAAACAAAATTAATTTTCACTATTTTTATTCTTCATTGAAAGTCTTTCAATACCTCTCACTTAGCATAATTTCTTTTATATTCTCGAATTCCTCTAAATATCTTGAAGCTCGAAGCAAAAAAGATATATGAAAAATTAATTAGATCGATTGCAATTCCAGTTATAAATCAGTTAATAGGCGCATATGTCGTGCAAACATTTAACAAGGCGGCTAACAATCAAATAGTTCAACTCAATGGTTAAACTAATACAATGCTTGTTTGCATACAAAATTACTGAGCTGGCTGCGACCCAATCAAACACTGACCGCGCTCGTAACAACTTTATTAATTTCTGTTTCATAAACATGTTTGATGACGGAATGGAATTCATGAGTTATTTCCGTTTCGCACGACATATTTGTCGCAACTAGCATACGATTATCTGCTTATAATATCTATCGTTATATGTTACATCATGTTCATTATATTCATATCCAACTAATACAGAACTTGTTTAAATAGTGCTACTGGTTAAGTGATATAAATAAAGATTGTCTGATGGCTGAATAATGAAACGAAATTTAAACATTTCGTTCCGGCGGCGCCTACAATTTGACAGACGTCAAAATTTTTATGGAATTTGGAGTTTAGGCATGGCCTTAACATGTGAGACGCTGTTAAACATTTAAATGTCGTTTCAGTATTTAGCCGTGAATTCCGTCAGATTGTAAACGGCGCTTACAAAGCGAAATATTTAAGATTCGTTTCGGTATTCGGCCGTTAATTCAATAAACTGAATTATATTTAGGTGCAATGAATTAAATTAAATTACAGAGGTTAAATTGGAATAAACACGGTCGAATATTCAAATTATATTTAAGTATGTTTCAGCGTCGTAAATGATAAATAAATTATAAACAATCTTTGGATCTTAAATATTCTTTGTTAAAGACTAAGATCTAAGACATAACTCTAAAAGGACTAAAACTATAAACTTATTTTCTTGAATGGAATGCAAAAATGCTTTTAGATATGAAGATTGTTTAGTTTCTTTGGTTAAGCTAGTCAAAGAGATAAGTCTGCAGCAAAATAAGATAAAAAACCATCAACAAATAGTTTACTTCTAAAGCGAATAATTTACAATAATTAAAAGTCTTTGAATACATCCATTAGAGAAAACATTTTCAAATAAACAGTTTTTAAATAATAGTTTAGCGTTAGTAATTTTCTCGTTTTTTAAATAATGCAATCAGAAATAAAAGTCAATAAATATGAATAAAAAGTTAAACAAATTCTACATTTATTTCAACAATTGAAAACTCATTCAAAGCTTCTAGAGTTCAAAATCTCATATCTCTCATTAAGTGCATAAACAATAGAACACGAGTCTTATGTGTTTGTTCATCAAGTGGAATTCAAACAATCCACAATAAAGGCATTCCTAAATTAGCATTAGTGTCTTGCTCATTTTGTATTCAGATTGTAAAATTATGCCTGTGCATTGTGGATGCGAGCAGTGTTCTCAAGTAACTCCTGCTCAGTTCAGTTACTGAGAAAACTGATTGAAATACACTATTCCAATTAGAATATAAATTCCGAGAATAACAAAATAAACGGCGAACAGGTTAAATGGTTTTAAGTACTTAATTTCTGAAAACAAACATTAAGAAATAATATTCATTTATCAATTTACTGTAAACCATTTAGTATCTGGTGAACTCTGGACTAGCTTTATTTGATAATTTCTAATTTATTTTAAATTCAGAACGTCACGCGAAATTTAAAGCTGGTGCAATTTTTATGAAAGCATACGAAGCATAAGTTTTAATTTGTTGCAACAATTTAAAAGGGTTGGCATAAACTAAGAAAGTATCACGAGACATGAAAAGTATGAAAGAACGATTTGTTAATTTTGCTAAAGTCTTGCATTACAATATTTAGCGAAACAATCAAATGTACTTTTTAAACGTCTTCTTACAAAAAACAAAAGATGACACTAAAAACGAGAGAATCAAAGCAAAGTAAGGAACCGTCTTTAAATTATGGGTCAAAGAATCTATTGAAGTATCGATAATCGATTTGTTCTATACCATGTTATTAGTCTTTTGGAAGATAGGACTAGGTCATTAACAGTCTTCAGTCACTTTAACGGTTCTAATAGTTGTAAATTTTTTTCTCATATGATAAAGTACGTGAATTCGAAGTACGAGGTATTATGAGTGTGTTCATATTTAGTTTTCGCTCGTAATGTTTCGGATCCCCTATAAACATTAACCCCGCCAGACCTTTGAGTTTGACGACACTATAAAATATAGTTTTCTAAGGTTGTAAAATGAAGATAAGAGTGAGTTACAATGTTAGAAGTTAGTAATATATTACACAAAACGTGTCTGCAAAGTTTTGCAAGATGAAAATTATAAACGGTTATTTCAAATGATTTTAAAATTGTCATATGGTTTTAAACAAAGCAGATTTTTTTGTTTGAGTGAAGATATTCCTAAAGAAGGATTTACAATGTTTTTAATTGCTGCTTTAAAAATACGTTTGAAATTCTCATCAAAACAGTAACATGTAACTAAATTAAATAATACGTTATAAGATATTCCTTACAGTTGGTGAACCTGGTTGAGATATTAACACCTAGTAGGTAATAACACGTTTAACCCTTCCCCGGCCAAGGGTCGAGGCGTGCAAAATTAGATTCGCTGAGTTATAAACAACCTTATTGGCGTAGACTACCTCCGACCTACTTGATTAATACTTGAACATCGCTTTATTAACTTTACTAATTCATGGCAATTGTGTGAATTTGTAAAACAAATTAAGACGCAAAATAAAAAAAGTATTCTTTATGTATTTACTATTATTAGTTAGTAAATGAATTATGTAGATACGAGCTTTCGCCTGCGACTCCGTCCGCGTGGAATTAAAAAAAATCAAAAGTGAGTGGCCTATGTGTTCTTCCAGATTATCCTTTACATCTATACCAAATTCATCGAAATCGGTTCAGCCGTTTAGGCTACAAACTCTAACAAACATCCATACATCCATCCATCTGAACTTTCGCATTTATAATATTAGTATGATTTAGAAGTCAATTATTTTAATTTTTCAGTAATATTTCAAGTGATTGGTAGCGTTTAATTAACTAGACATTATTATATCCTATTTACGAGTATTAGAATTAGTATACGTTAGGATTCAAAAAGATCTAAAACGTTCGTTTCATTAAACAAGAGCAAAATTACAATAATAAGTAGACGCAGTCGAATTTTACGTTTTTCATCAAACATGTTTACCTACTGTGACATACGAAAACGTATTTTATTGCTATAGAAGCCAATTTGCGTGTTCAATAATGATACAGAGCAAATGTAAATGGGGATGCGATACCACATTTTATGTAAAGACATAACTTCTATAATGGCAAATAAAATTTGATACATTGCAAAAGTATTGGCGCTGTTTCAAGTCATTTTGTGGTGTGAATAAGGATATTATTGAATCGAGTCTGGTTGTAGTTACCTAGGAACACTCGAGAAATATTATAATTAAAAATAATCGATATCTGTACCGTAACTAATCGATTTTAATCATCAAAAATCGATATTCATATCTCGAATAAGTTGGTAAAACGTCTAAAAGTGAGAACTTTCTAACATGATTCGGATAGGCGTGAGAGAAAGATATCTGACCTATAAAATAAAGAGGGGCAGCTTTTGTGGTAATTCAATGTGACGCGATGCGGGAAACTCAATCTACTCAGGTCAGAGCACTCTTTTGGCAAGTGAATCAATATTTCCGAACCGGACATCCCTATGACGTTTTTTGGATGACAATCGAACAAATTAAATTTATCCATGTATAAATTGGACCCTTTGCTCGGCCGAATGTTGATTAGCATTTTAAATTCCGTTTGTACCGATATCCCCTGCGCGTATGAGATTTTCTTAGTATGTTTAAAAAAGGAACATGACGCCATATTGTTATGGGGTCATGTTCATGAATTTTATTTTTCGTGACAAATCGTTTCATTGCATTTTTATCAACTTTTAACACATCAAAGTCACTCCCAATCATTTTTAAAACTCAAAGCAAGTCTTCACTAAACCTAAACGGAATCCTGAAGAGTGTTTAATAAAATTTAAGTGTGGAATTCCGCCAAAATTTCGTTGACTACAAGGGACCAGGTGCATCTAATTTATTACGTGGTTTAAGCTTAATAGCCGCTGGTGTACATCACTTGACTTAAGACCTTGGCTCCTCGCCGTGACGGCTGCATACAGGGGAATGCCAAATTAAGCCACCATTGAAATATTAAATCTTACTGTCCCGTAAAGATAGTGTTTCTACTGCTGGGTAAGTAATCTGTACGTTTTAGTTAACTCTTCCCTATTTTGCCTTAGTTACTATGGCGTTTATCGATGCACTTTCTAAATTGTTTCCTTCGTCGTAACCTGTTTTCCTTCCTTTTGTTTTTAAATAAGGAATAAAGTTACTACGAGTATCATCATCATTAGTAGCCTCAGGTGGGTCTGGGCCTGGTCCAGTAATTTCATGACGGTCTGTTTCAGATTTTGATTCCAGTCTTTGACGCCGATATTTTAAAATCATAGATAGCCTTTCAAGTGAAGTTGCATGATCTTATTTGATGCCTACATTTTTTATTACGGCCAATAAAAAATCATCAATTAATCAATGCTCGTGGAATAAAATTTATGATGTCTGATCCTGAAATGACCACGGGTGATATAAATCATGGTATTTATGTTTCATTCGTTTTAACGAAGTATAACTTTTGATTAAATTTCTGCTGCAAATCCTACTTTCCATATTATTTTCAATACAATACGATTAACTTTAAAACATATTATAATACATTTAAAATCATGGAAATATTCTCTGTGGTTTTAACCAAGCTTTATCTAATCGTTGATTTTTCACTATTTACGCAATATGCTCATGAAATGAGGCAAAGGATTTTACCGTATCGTTTACTTTCATTCCTTGTATAGATAACATATTTTGTGCCTTTTGTTGAGAAGTGAAAGGGCCATATTTCCATCTCAAGGGTCATTTATTATCTTAAGAGACGGCTTCTTGCTATTCTGTGTTCTTCGGATTTCCCGAAATATGTTTTACTTGCAACTATATTTTCATATTTTATGAAAGTTACGTTATATATGTTTCATTAATTTTGATTTATTTTCGGTAAGATAGATTTTTAAACAGTCTATCCGGTTCATAACTGGGTAACCAAAAAATAAAAAAAATTAGAATTAGTAACAGAAGTAAACTCGTAGCAAATATTTTTTCGTCATATTTCCCGTGCGAAGCCAGAATAGGCTTCTAGTTTAAAGCAGGCAAAGTTGAGAAGCAAATATCCCTTATACGAGTCATTTGCTACTTCTAATTTATAGCATGCACCAACAATTTTCAATGATTTTGCCAACTGCAAAAATGTAAATGAATAGATTAATGAATTAGAATAGCACACGTCATACTACATAAGATATTATGCTTTGATAAAGGTCAAAATTGTAAAGGTAACAGTGACACAGAAAGTAGTAATTTTGAATTATGTGGCCACAAAAACTTTTCCGTAGATTAAAGTGAAGAGGGGCTATTTTGAAAGCTTCACAAGTGCGATACTAATCTCGGTGCCAGCAATCCCGCTTCGAAGGCATTGTTTGTCTTATTTACTCTTGTTCTAGTTTTCAACGCCAGTTTTAATTAACGCTGTAACTACCTACAAACGTTTGAACTTAAGAACTATATGGTGCGCTAAAATACTTTTCCTTAAGCTTGTTTTAAAGTAAGGAAATTTATAACAATGGATTTTTTATTTGTGTGATGTTCTTTGTATTAAAATTAAAAAGGTATTAATTGTAAAGCAGATTGTAACTTAACTGGATTACGAATAAAAGTAATAATTTTTATGTAAGATCAATCGTGACTTTCTGTAGCCTAAGAGCGTTTGACTAAACTATCGCAGAACTGTTTAGTCTCACTTTGATTCCTATTAGCTTATATGGACTTGCACACAAAACTCGATTTTTAGGTGTGTAACTAAACAGTTGAATTTAGTGAAACAATCGACGATCGCACAGCAGTTGTGCGATAGTTTAATCAAAGGTGTCCTCTAAACGACTGACCTGAATTTGATTAGCTTAGTCGATTCGGTTCATATTCGTCCCTTGAATAACATAGTTTTTTAAGTAAGAAAAAGTGTTATTAAATGAATATAATTTGTTTTTCTAGAACTGGAATTGGTAGAGGTGTAGGTCGTCATGAGCGGGGAATAAGTAAGCTCGTTACAGCTGCGGCCGGCGTCTGATTACGCTGCAAACAATACACTGTCGTCGCTCGCAAACAACCCAGAGCATTGTGACTTGAATATATCATATAATTGTTACGATGGAAAAATCAATACTCATTTGTACCTAAAATTATTTATTAGGTTCTTAATTTGTGGATAAGTAAAATTGAAAAACTGTAAACTCACATAGAAAAATGACGATATAGTAATAAAACATGCATTTAACATTTATATACGTAAAACGGAATGCGGTCCTCCGACTTCCGCATCCAACTATTGATAGATGGTATGTATTATTGAGATAGGCTAATTATTAAAAAAAAAAACAGTTGTTTTTGGAGAAGTAAGTCGTTGAAACAAAAAATAAAATGTTAATCGCACTTAAGGTATATCTATGTACGGACAAAACAATTACGTATGTATGTGTAAATTTCCTTTGCCCTCTTCTGTATTTAAGATTTCGACATACCCAAAATGCGTTAATAAAATCTTGAGACACTCGTACAGCGAAGCATATATGCTAATTCTTGTATAGTGAAGCCAGTAATCTTATTTTGACTTAGCCTTCTCATTTTGATGTTTAGTTACTTCCCAAAACTCTAAACCAAGTTAAGCGCGACCTATTTCGCAATGTGTTAACGCGAACATGTGTCGATTTTGGCAGTGAAATGAGGGAACTTTGTTTAGCGTCATGTATGACGCATTGCGCTTACTTTCAGTGGATTTTTTCGAGAATTACTATAAACAAGATAGAGGCAAAAGCCCCATGTGTCGCTAATCCCGTAGTTTTACTCGTTTTTTTACTTAACTTGTGTACGTGGAGAAATTAAAAAATTCTGTACTAAATAATGCACAAATGTTTTTTTTTTCAAATTCGATAGATTGGAGATTGTCACAAACAAGCAAACCATTTCATTTTTGCGGTAACAGCAAAGGAAAGTTCAATGACCTTTTAACAGAAAACTTGTGCGAAACTGTAAGTTAGAAATGTTTAAGATCTTTTTAACAACACTGATTCGAAAACAAAAAAATTCAAAGAGTTCTAATAGATAAATGGTTTTATAACAGAACTCCTTGTATATTGTTGTGAAATAACATTGTACAAAATACAAGATCTACTTATAAGACGGAACACGGTACCTACGTTGATACACATGTTGGCTTTTAGTATTAGCATTTATAGAACGGGAAGCCAGAGATTAGTCGGTCTTGAGCATGTTGTGGGCATGGGCTTCTCCGACGCAACCTCGAATTATTAACGTAGAAGCTTAGTTGTAATAAGACTAAAAAGACAAGACTGAAATTTAATTATTTCTATTACAGTAAAACTAACAACAGAACACCCGGCCTATGATATTCGCTATAAAAGCAATGTGCCCTCTGCCCGTACACCTTTGATAGACGAAAGAAGGAAAGTACAGAAAGAAAATATTCCTCTTACCTACACGTCTTCTCTTCTGCCCAATCCATTATCAGTAAAAAACAATAATACTAAAATGTATTTACCTTGACTTTGGCAATGACTATCACAATGAATATTATACGTAAAAAGCAACTTTCAAGCCTAACAGAGTAATAGATCCTTTGAACTGTTGAATAAAATATCAAGCTGTTCCAAGCCTGAAAATAGCCGTGTGTTTTGTTTAAATCAATAATGGAGCAATACAATCCCTGCTGATGATGGAATTCTAAAATTACGTTTAGTTAACGCTGATTATAATATACCTTTCCATAACTATAATATAACATTTCCTAGCAAGTAACATATCAAGTATTGAAAGAATATGTTACTAATACTATTACAGCGAATGCTTGAATGGATGTGTCGATGTTTGCCACTACTTATCTCCAAAACTGCTGATCGGGTTTCGATGTAATTTGGCATAGATATAGAACATAGTCTACAAGAACACATAGGCTACTTCCTAAGTGTTTTAATTACGAAATCTTTGACAAAAGCTAGTATTGAGTAAACCACAGTATTGAGATTTATTCACGGTATACACAAATTGACGGTTACTCTTTAAATAATTATGTAAACAACAATTTACAAATTCAAATTTGGCAAACATTTTCAAACGTCGCATCGTTACTAAAACCCAATCGCTAATAAATATTCAATGAGAAGGTATAAATCGAATTATTTATAAAGGGGTATTTAATCTTCGAAGTTTAATTATGGTTTTATGTCTACAAGTCAACTTATCGTATTAACTAACAATGATTTTAAATGGTACACTGGAATGCTGGTCGATTTTATATGCGTTCCAAATATTGCATGCTAAATTCTGGGACCGTGCTTTATAAAAATTTGAAACCAGTGTACCTAAAACAAAATATAATCAAACAGTGATTTCAAAAACTCACGATTTCAGATATGACGGCTGATAGAGATGCTCTTCCAGAGCAGCACATACTGTACCGACCCTCCATAAGGGATAAGGGCAAGTTGATGATGATGAATCAAACAGTGATTTTAAAAACTAATGGAATAAAATGCGTTTTATTTTTAACTAGCTTTCGTCCGCGACTCCGTCCGCGTGAAATTAAAAAAAAAATAAAACATAGCCTATGTTACTCACTGACAACGAAGCTTTTTAATGGTGAAAGAATTTTGAAATCGGCCCAGTAGTTTTTGAGTTATTTCCATTACAATCAAACAAACAAAGTTTTCCACTTTATAATATTATATTAGTATAGATAAACAGAAAATAACTCGTGCACTAACAAAATTAAAAAAAAAACACTCTATGCATAAAGGAACAACTTTTAATCGTCCGACGTGACGTAACAACAAAGCCAAACACGCCGAGTGTGATCCAGTAGCTAAAGTGAAGCTAAACAATTGCAGAGCCGTCACAGGCCGCACGCCACAGCGTGACACTTTATCATGTCAACGGCCACTGGATGACTAAAGATGATTGTAATCAAATGTGGCTATTGTTTTATATTTAACTAGTAAATTATAAATACCTGAAAACCCTAACAGTATTCAGGTCATAAAAAGTGTCAACTAAGCTCAGTCTTGAAATTGTTGAACAACCAAAACAAATCAAAATAAATATATAGGTTAAACATTTTATATGATTTTATAAGGGTTTCATCTAGACTAATATTATAAAGTGGAAAGATTTGTATTTTTGTATTTTGTTATGTATCGAAATAACTCAAAAACTACTAGGCCGATTTCAAAAATTCTTTGACCATTTAAAGCTACGTCTGTGAGTAACATAGTATATTTTTTTAATTTCACGCGGGCGAAGTCGCGATCATTTAGTATATTGTATAGGTAAAAAATGGTACTTCACAAAACAAAATGTCTGGGTGGTTGTATAAAAATTTGTATTGCGTTTAAAATCTATCATTGATAGAAGTAAATTATGGTCCGTCAACGAACCAAAAACGAATTATTTTAAAATACCGACACATGTAAACGTTAACAGGTAATTCCCTTTTAACAGCTTTTACTTATCTACGTGGCTTTAATACCAGTTGTGGAACGGGGCTTAGAGTTTCGTAGCATATGCATGAAGTTTATGCAGCGGTCCTGTGAAAACGTCGACCTCTGGGAGTTTAATTACATTATAACGCCTACATAACGCAGCCCCTCTCCCCTCTCCCCTCCCCCAACGCCCTCGTCCGGCAAAGAGCGTGACACGTGACAAAATACCTGAGGGATTTAACTCCCTCTGCATCGGACTTGATGGCGACTAAATGAATTGCACATGTTGAAACATGTTTTGAACGAATAATTTTTGATGTAAAATTTAATAAAACATTGATGGCGTCATCACGCTGATCTATTGTAAGGACTTTATTATTCTAAGTATGTATTTCTAAGCATTTTAAGGTGGATAACTTGATTTCAATCTAACAGTGAGTTAAGTAATACTGTAGACCAAATCTGCAGCAAACAAAGCATTAAAACATTGTAACGTGTACACGCAAGGCAACTCAATAGTTTCAAATATAATTTGTGTCATTGTAAAGATTAGAACTAAAAGACAATGGACTGCTAATCGATATTTCTATCTGCATTAAATATTTGTTAAACTCCTGCAAGCTCAAAATCGAATGGTTAGCAATATCAACCACCGTTGAAGTGTGAAATTGGATACTTCGTGATGCGAAATGGTCACCACAAGATATACACGATTGGATGAACTTTCAAACTGATTAACGCGGAGGCGCCAACGACATCTCAAAGTTAAATTTAAAGTTTACGTTGCAGTATGTTTATAACTTGTATAATATATTTAGTGTAAGTTTAATGGTGCTTGAATTAGCACTTGATATGTTAATCGCATTTCAATATGTAAAATGGAATTTTCAACTTAAAGTACAAGCTCGTACTAATAATACATGTTGCGAGATCTTAATGTTTCAGAATACAATTTTTAATGTAATCGATATCTTCTTAAATTTGCTACTGCATTAAACGATTCAAAAATATATCTTTACCACAGCAAAGCTGAACTTGTGTTTTTTTACCATAACCTAACTTCCCCACAGGAAGCCGCGGGGATGAAGTTACGTTTTTCTCTAGCGAAAATCGAATATCTGCATCCATTTTTCAATACTTTGCAAACTGCTATCGATGAAACTTTTGTAATTAGATCTCTAGGTGGAGTCTTTTATATCAGGTTTAAATTATTAAAACTGAAATATATCATTATGCAGGTATAATTTAATACCATTAAATTAAATGAGATTTAAAAAAAAAACGAAGGAGTTTCAGTTACGTCTGTTCCCGATGAAGGATGATAGTAGAGTAAAAAAGTTTGCAAGAAGTGATGGTGTTTTTATTTGTGTAATGATAAACTAACAATTACTGAAACTATACAACTATACATACTATAATTACTGAAACTATATATATATATATATATATATATATATATATATATATATATAGTATATATATAGTATATATATAGTATATATATAGTGTATATATATAATATATAAAATTTGGCAGAGATGTAGAGGATAGTCTGGAAGAACACATAGGCTATTTACTTTTGTTTTTTTAATTCCACGCGGACGGAATCGTGGGCGAAAGCTAGTTTGTTATAAACTTTAACATAAACTACAAAATAAATCAGCAACCTAAAAGTGATTACGTCACCAGTTCCCAGTGGGCTGAACGCTTGAAAATTTAATTAAATTAACTTGTCTAGATTAATTCAGGAATTAAATAGATTCTAGTCCTGTAACATTGTTTAATTATAGGTTTCAATAACAAAATAGCATTAATGACATATTAATAGGTAATGTTTACTTCGAGTTAATTTTCTACTAAGTTTGTTGGTAATCCATTTGACCTAGTCGTGGAGTTGATGTCGGCTCTATCAGTTAAATGTTGAATGTAGCTCGTTAACAATTCTCAAGGGATGTGTGCAGGCTAGTCGTTCACGTCACTACGAAGAACACGAACAACTCTGATACTACGACTTATCCACGCTGAATAATATCATAAAATTATTACAAACAAAAACAAATAGTTAGAGGAAATCATTTTATCTATACTAATATTATAAAAAGAAAAGTTTTGCATTTTTGCATGTATTTTATTCACCTAAAAACTACTTTCACTATTAGAAAGGTAATTTATATCTGTGTAGCATAGGATACATTATTTAATATTTTATAATTTCACACGTACGAAGTCGCAAGCAACAGCTAGTCCTGAATGAAGAAAACCACTGATTCATTACACAAAGTTACGAAGGATAATAATGTTATGCTAATAAATTCATTACCAAAAGTAACCAATGAGTATGTATTTGTAGACGTATGAATTAAGAAGCACAGTAATATACATGAAAACGCAACAAATATCTAAAATAGCATTAATCTTTGACAAGTTTGTATTTATAGATTTAAAAGTAAAACCAATTTGATATTGATTTCAATTAAGCCGACTCTTCATATCAGTTACACATTTTTAATGAATGTAAAACCTATTGCTTTAGATGTTGAATGTGTAAGCTTCTTTATAATTAAGCGTATTGAGAGGAAGCAACATGTCGCTAATTAGAAGTAATTTGAAATTTGTTCCATGGTTTTCTTTGATTATGAAATATGATAACGAGATAGCCATTTTGTTTGGGAAAGGTATCGTTTGATTTAGGTATAAAAATGTTTTTTCCCAGATCTTTTATGATAGTTCGTTACAAAATATCATTAAGAAAATATACGCGTTTTGGTGAATATCAAACTTCTGAATGGTTATCGATGTATTTTGGCATAGATGTAGAGAATAGCCTGGAACAACACATAGACTACCTATTTTTTTTTTACACGGGGGATGTGGTCGCGGGCTAAAGCTAGTATGATAATAATATTGACAATTTCATTATTAAACTATCTTAATACTCTAAATATAAATATGTTTTATCTACATACAGTATTGTATTTCAACTCCAATGAGTTTTAGTTCTTATTGCTATAAAATGAGTAAATAATTTTATAACTATAGCGGACTAGTTTAATATTCTGAACAGAGCTCAAGTGTCAAGACAATGGACTGGTCCCGCAATAGACTCAATTGCCTTTGTTACTGAACAAATTGTCTAGGTGAGTAGACAAATTTATTTTGGATCTAATATGTTTACAATAGTAATAAATTTGTTTTGTTAGAATATCTTTGTTTTATTTAGATATTTTATTATGTCCTCTATCACGTTATGGTTATTTAGAAAAAGAAATTGTTAGAGAAATATCAAGGCCTAGATAAGATAACTTCTGTTTCTTGATTTTTATAATGTGCTATTATTAAAAACATTATATGGAACTAGCTTTCTACCGTGACTCATAACGGAATAAGAAAAACAAAAGTGAGTAGCCTGTGTGTTTTTCCAGACTATTCTCTCCATCTGTGTCAAATTTCATCGAGACCCGTGACTTAAGCCGTTTAGGCTACAAACTACTAACAAACATCCATCCATTCATTTAAACTTTTCCATTTTTGATATTAGTAAGATTATATTTTTCAAGTATATAATAACAACGTGAATAATATTACATTAATAACCAATATCATTTTAACCAAATATTTCAAAACACACAGGATTAGTAAATGTCGCTAACATTCAGCCAATAACAGGCTTCTCTTATTCAGCATTCAAACGTTGCGGTGTCATGAAAGGGGATACGACATGAACCCTCCAACGTTCTGCCTCGGCAATAAACTTCGAACGTTACACGGGAATATCGACAGCGATGTGACCTGCCTAAATTGTGCTTGGCTATTGACATAATTCAATACTATTAGTATACTAACATTCGCCAGCGATTCCGTGTGCATGGTATTAAAAAAAAAACAAATGTGAGTAGCGCGAGTTAATTCCGCGGAAACGGAGTCGCATGCAAAGCTAGTATATAAATCGTTCTTTGCAACGAAGTTTAAACAGCGAAATGAGATATTACATTAATACGAATATGTAGACAATTGAAATAATAAGCTTAAGAGAGAACGTAGTTAGATGAAAAGCTGAACAAGTTTCAATTACAGCGTTGTTAAAAACTTTTATATTCTCACCAGTTTAATTGGATGTCAACGAGATTCGGATCATTACGTGAACGAACGTTGAGTGTGATCTGTGCAAAGTTCATGGAGAATATGTTGAACTTATCGCGATAATTATTTCCGACAATTTTCAATTCGGCATACAAAATGGAGACTTAGCGCGCGTGAAATTAAAAAAACAACACAAAATATAGTCTATATTACTCACAGATAAATTAGCTTTCTTATAGTGAAAGAAGTTTTGAAATCAGTCCAGTAGTTTATGCGTGAATCAAATATATGTAAAAATACAAATCTTTCCTCTTTATATTATTAGTATAGATATATGCGAATAATGTACAAAATAGTCTGGAAGAACACATAATCTACTTACTTTTTTGTAGTTCCGCGGGGACAGAGTCACGATCGAAAACTAGTTCATAATAAAATTAACATATATTTGCAAAATTAATAAAAAAAATAGAACTCCACCGGCTGCGGAATCCGATGACTCAAGCAACCAGTGGTCAGGGCTGCAGAGACAGGAACCTCCTCACAATACGTGCGGTTTCCAAAATAACCGCCTTTTGTATCGGGCCCTTAATCCAACTGTCTAGCGAGAGCTTCTTGAGATGTTGGTCGAAGCTCTTCGCTATTAGCCCGTGCACCGAAACGACCATCGGAATAATGGTAGTCGATTTCATACGCCACATGGCGGTAACCTCGTGAGCCAGATCCAAATATTTTAATAATTTTTCTTTTTCGGGTTTCACGAGATTCTCGTCATGTGGGATAGTGATATCGACTTACATTACACAACTCCTAGGCCGATCTACTATTACTATATCAGGTCTATTGGCAGCAATAGTCCTGTCCGTAATAATAGATCGATCCCAGTAGAGCGTGATACGGCTATTTTCCAGAACTGGTGAAGGCTGATATTGGTAATATGGTACCTCAGATTCCACAAGAGCATATTTAAGGGCAAGTTGCTGATGGATAATCTTGGCCACTTGGTTATTTCTATGCAAGTATGCACCGTCCGCAAGGCGAGAACAACCGGAAACGATATGTCTAATAGACTCACCGGGCCGACGACATGCCCGAGAAATGTCAGTCGTACCATCCTTTAGGATATGTTTCCGGTAGTTATTCGTTACGATGACTTCGTCCATGAATGCAAAGACAAAACCTTCAGTCTCCCCAAAGAGGTTACTGAAGCGTAGCCAAGCCACGGAGGATAATTGGTCCACATCAGGACCAGTTAAGGCCCGATGGAACCTACCGTGTAGCTCCTTACTCTTCCATACACTTATGCGGTCTGAGACACTTAAAACCTCCAACCTCCGCCAGTTCGTGGTAGCCAAGGAAAGCGGCGTGAGTCCTTTGTCTATGGCTACAACATCCTGATACATCTCCACGTTAACCTTAAGGAAATATTCCCTAAGATTGTACACCTCGCGGTTATGGAGGGTCTTGGTTTCCTCTTTATATTATTAGTATAGATATATGCGAATAATGTACAAAATAGTCTGGAAGAACACATAATCTACTTACTTTTTTGTAGTTCCGCGGGGACAGAGTCACGATCGAAAACTAGTTCATAATAAAATTAACATATATTTGCAAAATTAATCAAAAATGAAATTGTTTTGGTGTTAGCATGCGGTGAAAAACATGTTCAGTTAGTCTGGTTTGAATATTGCCAGTAATATTATCTGTGATTCATAAAATGATAATTAAAATTCATTGTATACGATTTACAATTCATAACAAGCTATTACTCGTTATTTATACTGTCGTTATAAAATACCCAGGTGTGTCTTCTAAATAGCGCGGTGAAAACTTAATTGCTGTAAGTGCCGAGCGTGACGTAAGACGTTAGTTTCACGGGTCACCGTGAGACGACGCATTTATATTCTATTCATTATACAAACGTGCATTTTCAGCTATAAAAAGATATTTTTTTATTCAAATAAATAATGTTTTACATCCTATGACTATAAAAAAGCTGTATGTGTTTTTTAATTTACAATTTTAAAAAGTTAAAAACATTAACGGATAGAAATTATAGGTACTGTCTATTGAATTGTTTTTTTTTTGTTAAATTAGGAGCTTTCAGAAGATCTAATTTACTATAAACTACCTAATTTATTTATAGCTAGTTGAATACATATCATTTTCTTATTTTGTTTGTTCAAATACAATTAGACATAAGGTAACAACTTACATTCTTGGTAACATGTTAGAAATAGCAAACATAAATCGAAGCGATATACATTGAAACAATCCGAAAGCTGGTATCGTTGAGTTAGTTCCTATAAACACACTTGGATACAAATATCAAGAATCTTACTAATATTATAAATGCGAAAAGTTTAGATGGACGGATGGATGTTTATTGGAGTTTGTAGCCTAAACTGCTGAACATATTTCGATAAAATTTGGCATAGACGTAGAAGATAGTATGGAAGAATACATAGACTACTTTTGGTTTTTTTTACTTCCACGCGGACGGATTCGCGGGCGAAAGCTAGTAGTCAAATATTAGTTAAGTAAGCATTAATAAATATACGTACAATATCTTATGTAACTATCATTGTGTTTTTTTTTTAATTTAGTTAACTCAAAGTTGTATATATTACTAAATACGCGATATTTTATACCGTAGAAGTAATTACGGTATTTTTGTTCGTTTAAATCAACCGTGTTTTGGTTTAGCTTTTTGTTTTATAGCACTAATTAAATTTAAACCATTTAATGTATTACCTACAAAATGTTTTAACTTTTAAATTTCTTTGTAATTCAAAGGTGATAAATAAACCTAGATTTAGCCTGTTGTAAACTCATTTTGATCTTTGGATAATAGAAATGTATGTAGACAAAATGTTACTTTGTGGAACTTTCCTAGATCGATTTTGTTTTCGATAGAATTGTAGTCTATTCCTGACAGCATAACAAAATATTACATCTATTGAATAATGATAAATTTCGATTATAAAATTAAGTAGTGATTTGAGGTTCGTTTTCAATGTTATTACTCAATGCAAGATCACACATAATATTATATTATTATGCTTTTCACAATGTTGTATTAGTTACTCAATAATACTTGTGGCATCTCCTTTTCAAGCACACGCCTTAACTTTGAGTGCAAATTAGCAAGATTGCAACTATACAGTAGCAATCCGTTTTAGATTCCCGACGCCGGCATTAGTGAACTTGTTAATTGCAATATTAAGTGCTAATTTACCACACGCTCAGCGGTAAGTTAGAACCTCGAGAACAATTCTATGTCTAAGAGGCATTTCGTAAATTTTGTATTTCGAATGTATGCGAAGAACTATGTCTATTTTAATAATTTTATCTAGCTTAAAGTTTCACAAAGAGTTTAAACTGATGAGTCGAACTATTCAGTTAAAACTGCCTGTTAGAACTGAGCGTCTGTAGTGGGTTTAATAGATGTTTATACAATAACTAGCTTTCGCCCGCGACTCAGTCCGCGTGGAATTAAAAAATACAAAAGTAAATAGCCTATGTGTCCTTCCAGACTATCATCTACATCTATGCCAAGTTTCATCGAGATCCGTTCAGCCGTTTAGGCCACAAACTCTAACAAACATCCATCCATCCATCTAAACTTTCGCATTTATAATATTAGTAAGATTGCAATAACAAAAAAAATTGGTCTGACCCAACATTGAACCCACGTAAAGGAAATGACGATTACAAAAGTTGAAAACTGTGTAGAATAAACAACGAAGTATTCTGTTATGACAAACTGAATAGACTATTGGTTTTAATAGAATCTTAACTGTGGTAAATTTTAACAGCAACTGATTATTAATTAATTCAGATTGTCCGGCGAGCTACTCCATACGGCGCCTGACGCCGCAGCGCTGTGTCAAGCGCGCTCGAATTAATTTGATAGCTGAATGTATCGCAAAAAATGATCTTAAAAGCCTTCCGCATGGCAGACAGGCTGGGAACAGCTAAAGGAATTTTAAAAAAAATTGTTGCTTTAAAAATGTGACAATTTTAATTAGACTTACCAATCGGACGCTAGTCTAGTAGATTAGCAAAACAAATATTTGAACTAGCATTTGCCCGCGATTTCATAAGGAATTAAAAAAATCTAGTTATAAATACCTGTTACGGAATTGTTAATTACGTTTTCTAATTAGCAAATTTTTGAATCAGCCCAGTATTTTTTAATCCAATCGTTACAAACAAAAATACAAATATTTCCTCGTAATATAAAGATGTTGTGAGTCATAATTTAAGCAAAATCGTATTTCTAAAGTTTTTTATCACATTACTAACAGCTAGATTAAGTGTTAGTAACTAAGAAGCATGTGTTATATAGAATGTTCATAAGCGTTTATTAACATTTGTCTAAAACATTTTATGCTTGTTAGTCGACAGTGCATCGCCCGTGACGTAATCAAGACCCCGTTCAACTATGCTTGTAATTATCTTGTGTGTTTCATAGTTTAACGATGCCTTGTACTTCGCTGTTCTGCACATTTCAATGCTTCAATCATAAACAACTAATTTATACTCGTAGCTCTAAAAAGCTTTGTATTATTAAAAACTTTTAAATGCTTTGAAAGTTTTTTCCATTATAATTCAATTACTCAAGATAAAAAGTGTTATAAAATTACATTAAATATTTTTTAAACTATGCCCTGTTGGACTTTAAATTCAAAATTGACTAGCTGTCACCCGCGACTCTGTCCGCATGGAATTAAAAAAAATCTAGTAACCTATGTGTTCTTCCAGATTGTGATGTACATGAGCTTAATTTCAACGAGATCCGTGTAGCCGTTTTATATATTATATTTATTTATAAATATTAGTAAGATGGTTCTTTAACGTTTTCACCTTAAGCCTTTAAGGTTAGACGTCACACAACATATAACAAATGAAATATTTATTCATTGTTAAAAGAAATCTATTCGTCTTACTTTTATATTGATTTCAATACCCATCAACATCTGATTTCGTAACTTCTCGTAATATCATCCGGTGGTTTCTTCGGCTTTCCTAACCTTCGTAAGAGGGATACTCTATCTTTTTTATTGAGAAAACTTTCATAGAGCAAGCGGCGTGCGCGTGTAATATGCAATATATTAAAGCAATATTCGCACCCGCTTATATTACGTGGGGGATCAGAAAGGTGACACTTACGTCGTTCCTTTCCTTTATTACTTGACCAAGTTTCGGTTGCAAGTTTTGCGACATTTAGTTTTTATTGCAAACGCTGGAAGCTACGCGGTTTATTCCGATCACGTCAGACGAAGACCATATTTATTGTTGAACTTCTTGTGTTAAATTTCGCTTTGATTTTATTTTCTTTATAAATTTCTTGATAATATTACATCGAAGTAGCAGTGTATCATTACTCAAGACTTATATTTTTTTCCAATAAATATCGCTGCTTATTGGATTTAATCTTAGTAATATTTTAAAAGCTAAAGTTTATATGGATGGAGGTTTCTTAAAGTTTGTACCCTAAACTGTTGAACAAATTTCCATGAAATTTGGCATAGATGTAGGGGATAATTTGAAAGAACAAATAGGAATATAGGAACGACTTACTTTTGTTTTTAATTCCACGCAGACGAAGTCGCGGGCAAAAGCTAGTGCGTTATAAAATGTTTTAGTCCCTAATAAGATCTATTAAAACATAGACCTATCTAACCAAGCTTTATATTATATCTGAGGAATATATAGGATGAAATCATTTACACGTACAGGGTTGGTTGTCAGATCTCTTCAGATTCCAGCTAGCTCAGGCGTGCTAAACTATGCAGACGGGACTGCGGAATACTTCCCAGTTACCCCTATTTACATTATTTTATACCTAACTTTCACTTCACTATTCGATTAGTCATATGCAAGTGCATATTTACAAGAATAGCTTAGAACAATATCTAAATGTGAAAAAAAAAACATATTGCATAATAAAGCATAAAGTTTCATTCAACATTAAAATAAAAATGTCCTATTTTTTTAAGTTTTTAAAGAGAATCCAATTCTTACCTTTCTCGGAAAATCAATCAAATTTTCATCTAAATCCGTCATAGGAACGGCTTGAGTACACACAAAATATTATTTATTTCTCATGTAGATTTGAAGTTTTTTCAATAAAGCATATACAGTTTCATTTAAATTTTATACTGTAAGAGACTTTTTTTTTAAATTAAAAGTTTTAGATTAAAATTTATAAATAGTTTTAATATATTTGGTTTTAATTTCTCTAAGCGGTATAGATAAATTTAGATATACCACCTAACAAACTCAACTCATCCTCGATGGGGAGCGGTAAATTAGTTTGTCTGAGTTATACACAAGTTTATTGACGGCGACAGGTATCTACCTACTTCATAAATAACTTTACATTGCTTTATTTATACTGACATTTAGATGGTGATAATACTAGCGATCCGACCCGGATTCGCACGGGTACAATGCTCATACAAGTATTACACATATAAACCTTCATCTTGAATTATTGATATTAAAAAAAACTGCATCAGAATCCGTTACGTAGTTTTAAATACCTAAGCGTACAAGGACAGACGCAGCGAGAAGCGTATGTCATCATGTAATTCATACACTATAGTTTTATTAATTGTAAAGAAATAAAGATAAAGAAAAAAATGCGTTATTATATCGAGAGATGAAAACGTCAAGAAATACAGTTATTTATTCTTTATCGAAAATAATAGAACTATCTCAATAACAAAGGGTTACAAGAGGGTCTCCAAATTATAGTACAGGCTTGTATAGACATAAGGCTGTATCATATTGTCTCTATACTATCTATGGATGTAGCTTAACAAGTTTGCTTGTGTCAGCTCTCATCAACGGCGCCACATGAAAAAGAAGGAACAAAAGATTTACGCACCGGCAATGAACGTGTCGCGTTACTCTATAGACGAAGTTTGTTTAGAAGCCATCGGCCGTGGTGGGTGTTCACGTATAGAAAGCCGTACTAGTTAAAGTAATAAAGGGCCTATGAACATTGTTAACGAGTAAAAAATCACTAAGCGAAAGGCGAGTACATTGTCTTGAAAACTTTGTTACTTTTTTCTAGCTTCTTAAAAACATCTCAAGTCATAAGTAAAATATATTAAACTAGCTGTTGCCCGCGACTTCGTCCACGCAATATTAAGATAAAAAAGTAGCCTATAATATGCTCGTCTATGTCAACTATCCTTCAGGCGAAATCCGGAATTACTCTTTTGATATTACAAACAGACACTCCAATTTTATTATATGTATAGATTTACATCTAATCCGTCTATTACTTGGCATTATAAAACTCAAGAACATATTTTTATTGCTTTATTTGAGACGCAATAAGACTTTTAATCATTGCACTTTAATTAAACAACCGGGACTCTGAATGAAAGACGTCTATTGTCTTTTTTCTTAAGTCTTTATTTATTAATTGCGCCAGCTTGGCATGGATTAAAAAACGAATAGGAAATAAGTTTCGTCGGCGTTTTAAACTGGAAAAACAATTTCTAAATATGGATTTGTTTCTTATTGCTTTTATCAATCGTTACGTGCCTTTCTTTGTATTGTAGTTTAAGACAGACTTCATTAAAGACATCGTCTTCGACAAAAAAGGTTATCGTTTTCTTTCCACTGTTTTTTCTGATGTTACGATATTTTTTGTTATGATATAATTGTAACATTTGAAGACGTCTGCTACCACAATAAGGTTGATAGTCGTTTGTTTGGTATTTTTTTTAAATTCATCCAATTTTCTACATCAACGATTAAGGTTTCTTTTTATTGCATATAAAGCCAGTTGTACCGAGGTTGTGTAATAGTCCTTGCTTGTCCTCGACGTTAGTCGCGGCAGATGTTCGGAAGTGCTTCACTTGAAAGATGTCGTTTTAGTGCTCAGTATGAAAAATACTTTATAGTATTAGTAAGGTTTCCTTGAATTTACGTGCAACTTCTTCGTAGTCATTGTTGTTAATAGACAACTAGATTTTGCTAGCGATTTTCTTTAGGAGGATATAATATAATCAAGTAATAAATATGGTCTGTGTTACTCGATGATAATGTTTCTCATTATGATAGAATATTTGAAATCGTCTTAGTATTGTTTGAGTTAAAAATTCATTTATTTCTGTAAAGAAACCTATCAAGGTTTAAAGCTTTTCAATTTGACGATTTGTTTTTGAACTAAAAACTACTTTTTTCTGATCTTTATACTTATTTCACAGTATTTTAATACTATAAGCGTACATGTAAAAGAAATGATTAATACCCTAAGGCGAGGTCTGCGGTTCCTTAAATGTTACGTCGTATCCTCAGGGCCTGTTACAGAAAATAATTAGAAACCTTTACAATATTAATATAAATGCTTGCGTTTACATTTTGCAAGACGATTACATAACGGCTTAATTTAATTAATATTAGAAGAACGAAAATTTTATTTTTTTAATACTATAAGGTAAACGATCAATGGGCCACCTGATTCGTGGGCTTATAAGAAAAGTGTGGGAAGGGTAAGACGACTAAAATTAGGCCTCTGGCTCTCACAATTATTTGACGAAATGCAGAATGTTTCTTCACGCCTATCTTCTATGTGGTCGTGGTATTGCACCGGGCGAGCCGGCCCATTAAAGCGGGCTCTACCAATGTTACGAAAATATAATTTGAAAATATGTATGATGCTGTAATTAACTTCTATATCTGTGAATTTATAACACTATGTGTTGGTTGAGACTTGATCGTGATATATAGCACTTGCGCCAATTAATTTCCACACTAATGGCTAACTAATAACTCTGGCTAGTAAATGATTTATATTTGGTCCAGCCTGCACGCGATTGCCCTCGTCCATTTTAAAATATATTACGAAAAAGTTATTTGGTACCGTATTGAATATTTTAATTTATTTAAGCATAAATATTTAAAATTATGTTCCAATAAAACCAACTAGTAATAAATTTTGCTGTTAAAAAATCCTATTGGACGAATTTGGAAAGACGATTGGCCAATGATAAACCTATCATTCATAAGAGAATAATAAAAGAAACAATGATTCCAGGAGATAAAATCCATTAAAAGTGCTTTACGAGTATGATCAACCGTAAATAGTACCTGTGAAATGAAATTTAAAACATTGTGGACGATTTACCGCAATCAAGCACTGCAGCGTTAGCGGATTCATCATGTTTTATAACTTGAAAATCTAGTAAAGATATTACGGTCTGGATATTTCAAATTAGGTCGTTGATTTTTTAATAAGAGTAAACGAACAGCGCGAACACGGGTGATTATTCAATTAAATTCAAAATATTACTATACTTAAATTACATAAAGTATAGTTATATTATGTAAAGTTGTATACTTATTACAATTCTGATATTAGTCTTAAAATAGATAGATTTTTATGACATATTTTATAGTGGAAAAAAAATTATTAACAATATACATCTTGGATACAAAATGCATTTTAATTTAATTTAAGTTTTAATATTATTATTATTACAGCTTTTATCTAAATCTACACTAATCTTATTATCTCTTATTTTAATTTCAATATTATAAATGTAAAAGTTTAGATAGATGGATGGATGTTTGTTAAAGTTTGTAGCCTAAACGGCTGATTTCGATGAAATTTGGCATAGATGTAGAGGATAGTCTGGAAGAACACATAGGCTATTCACTTTTGTTTCTTTCAATTCCACGCGGATGGAGTCGCGGGCGAAAACTAGTTTAGCATAAAACAAATATAACAAGTCACTTGTTATTGGAAGCTGTTGATTTTTAAGTGACTAGTCCCTAAATTAGAGATAATTAATCAATCAAATAGTTTCTTATAACGCAGTAATCACAAAGAGTTGGCACTCTATAGTGATTAATGCGACCTCGCCCACTCAGGTAGGTTTTACGACCAGCGGAACCTAATTAATGATTGTTTACCACAAACAGCTCGCGCATAGCTTATTGCTAGCAAACATTGTCTTTATACACTGCATGTTGTACCTGTTGCTATTTTTTTTTTCACCTCTAGCTTTTGATTACATTTTTGGTATTGGTCTATTAGTAATTGAGGTTATGTGTTAAATACAAAAATCAATAACGAATTATGTTTTTAGTTTAATTTAGATATATTTTATAGTACCTAGAGAAAATTGTAGATGTGAACATGATGTCAACTTCCTTATAAGAACGGACTTATTAAAAAAAACATCAAAGTAGTAAAAGGACTTATATTTATTAAGTCTATGATAAGTGTTAAGTTTCGATCCAACTTAATCCATTTAAATGCCTATTCGCATTTAAATCCAATCCAATGAAATAGTGTATCCATTTTGGAAGTAGGTGTATCCATACAAGTAACGAGAACATTCCAGGATATTACTTTCCATTACAATCCAAAATGGATAATCTCTATAAATCTGTACCGAAGCCGTTAAGCTAGATGTGGAGTTGTACGTCTTCATCGGCAATCAGATGTATACTATGAATACAGTTACAAATGTATTTATTTAATCTATACTTCTATACTACTAAACACACCCTACTTCGTGGCGTAGGATGTCAGCACAGCATATTTTTGAATAATTCTTTCTTTAATAAAAAGCCCTACACTTACGACATGCTTTAGGCTATATATTTTCATGCTATTAAAGTTAAGGGGTAAATTAATTGGAAAACAGCCTTCATGTAGGAAAGGGACCATAAACTACAAGCTGCTTAAGGAAGCAAGGTTATTATGGTAACGGTAATTTTGACATTTGCAATTGAGAATTTGACAAATGTAAACAATAAAATAAAGTTTTTTATAATTTCATGCAGATGAAGCCGCATGGGAACAGCTAGTTAATACAAAAGACGGATATAGACTTTCAATTGTAAATATACAGTTACCGTTTGGGCTACACATACTACTTAAGCCCGATACACACGCTCAGTTTTATTTAAAAAGTTCCCATTCGTTCGTTTTCGGTGATGTTGTTGCTGTTAACCCTATTGACGGTTTTTACAGCTTCATCGGATACTGAGCTCTCGGTCTCGGATGATCGAGAGCTAGAATAGAATGCTTGATCCCTAGTGTAGTTAAGTCCCTAGTTGCCAACGCGGCTATGAGTGACTGAGTGTTATATTGTATCTTAACGGAGGGTGATGTCCGCGTGATCGTCTAAGGTGAGACCGGTCTCGTCCTCTGACGATTTCAATTTAGTTGTCGGCTTGCTGGGGGCGGTGAGAACCGCCCTTGAACGCGGGTGAGACGAGTGTGCGCGGTGCGGGGTTGACGTCGTACTCGGAGACGAGGACGGTGTGAGTTTGTGCCTTGTGTAGGTGGTGTGGTGTGAGTTTTGGTGTCCAAAGTGACGTGTTTGGGTCTGCGGTGCCTAACGAGAGTGTCTGAATTTGGAACGTAGTTGGCTGCTTCAACTATGAGAGGATTAGAGTGGGTCTGCGCTAGTTCGAAATAGCGTTTAGATATATCAGTAAAGTAATCCTTGATAGTTTCTATTTCGAGGTCGTTATGGATATCCTCGTTCCGCTGGAACCATCGGGCACCAGTGGCTTTGCGAAGAAAACGATTTTGGAGGATTTGGAGTTTGTTTAACTTAGTTGGGCATGTATGGGCAAATACTACACTTGCGTACGATATAATTGGGCGGATACACGCTTTGTAAAGGTGGAGTTTTTGTCTTAGGGACAATTTGCTTGAAGAGCAGGTTAATGGGTGGAGTTTAGCGTTGACGAAGTTTGCTTTACGAGTGACTTCTTTGATGTGGGCATTAAAATTAAGTTTTGAGTCTAGAGTGACTCCTAAGTATTTCACCGATTTTTTCCATGGGACCGCTTGTCCGAATATAGAGATTTGGCCTAGGATGCGTTTGCGCTTTTTTGTGCGCCGACTTGGTGATCCCTTTGCAAAGTGTATTGCTACACTTTTTTCGGGATTAAGTTCGATTCTCCATCTTGCAAACCATTCCGCTAGGCGGGTGGCTGCGGTTTGGAGACGTACGACGATCCTGCCTAAGTGGGTGTTTGAATAGTAAAGGGCGGTATCGTCCGCAAACAGGGCTAAGTTGACCTGAGGGTCTTTAGGTATGTCGCTTGTGAAAAGAGAAAAGAGTAACGGGGAAAGGACAGAGCCTTGCGGGACTCCAGCCTTTATAGGGTGGGGAGATGATAACGTGCCCTCTACCCGATATCGGAAAGAGCGATTTGACAAGAAGGCTTGTATGATGCGAACAAGCCTGTCTGGTACCTTGAGTTCGTATAATTTGTAAATGAGGCCGTTGTGCCAGACTTTGTCAAAAGCCTTTGCGACATCGAAGAAGAGGGCACAAGAGTTGACGGACTTTTTTGCCGTGAGTCCTGTAAGAATAGACTCGGTTAATCTGTGGACTTGTTGCACGCATGAGTGATGGGGGCGAAAACCGAATTGTTCGTCGGGAATGAGTTTGTTAGCGAATGCAAAGGTTTTGAGCCGTTTTAAGATGACATGTTCGTACAGTTTGCCTATCGTGTTTAGTAGGCTAATAGGACGGTAGCTGGTGGGGTTATCCGACGGTTTACCGGGTTTTGGGATACCTATGACTATCGCTTCCTTCCACGCGTCTGGAAAGGAGCTGTTTGTGAGCAAGGTGTTAAATACGCCAACTAGGAGCATGATAAAATGGGCGGGAAGTAATTTAAGTAGGCGGTTGTTAATACCGTCAGGACCCGGTGAGGACTTTGGTTTAATATTCTTAATAATACTAGTCAGTTCCGCGGGAGTAACGAGATCTATGGGGTCTTCTTCTGATGGGAGGGCCGTTCTACGTTCCACTTCCTTGTCGATTGTGTTGATGTGTGTTGCGTTAGCGAGTGCTGTCGATGGAGTGCATTGAGCTTCAAGACAGTTGGCCAGACATTCGGCTTTATCTAGGTCGTCAAAGGCTACTGAGTTATCATGTGGGTCTATAAGAGGGGGCATTGTTGTATTTGGGACTGTTTTCAGAGATCGAGCCAACCTCCAAAAGGCGGTACTGGAAGGTTCAAGGTCTGAGAGCAGATTATCCCAACTATCTGTCTTGTATTGCGCTACTTGAATTTTGACCTCTCTTTGGAGTTTGCGTAAGGTGATTCTGTTATGTTCAGTTCTACATCTGCTGTATTGTCTTAGAGCGGTGTTTTTGGTCCTAATCAACCGTCGAATGCTCGCTGGAAGTTCGCCGAAATGGTTTCCCGTTTCAGCGACCATCCTAGTGGATTCTTCGATGACTGTTTGTAGATGAGAAGTGAGAGATTTAATTGCCCCGACGGCGGCGTCGTGGGTCTCGATTAGATCAGGAATGTCTTTAAGTTGGTCAGAGTCTGTGGATTGCAGTTTAGCTTCTATTGAGCGCCAGTCTACAATGGGTTTTTTGTTGAGTATTCTATGCAAGGGGTTGCCTAACTTTAGAATTACTGGACGGTGGTCTGAGTTTAGTTCGTTATAAGGTTCGATGGAGACTATATCTAGTGTTATGTTTTTTAATATGGCTACATCTAGAATGTCTGGCCTACATCTTGGGCTTTTGTGGTAGTGTGTGGGAGTGACTGGTGCTATGACGTCCGCATTTAGGTGACCTAACAGGTTGTGTAAGATTTTACCGTTTGTATTTGTTACTCGGGAGTTCCAGGTATCGTGCTTGCTATTTAGGTCGCCTGCTAGTATTACTGAGGTGTCTAGGTCGAGTAGAGACTTAAGGTCAGAGTGTAATATCTGCTTATTTGGTGGCAAGTACACTGAGGCTAGTGTAATGGGTGAGTGTCCTGTAAGAGCGATTTTGCACGCGGTCGCTTCAATATTCGTGAGTGGCGGGTTTGCAAGTGGAATGCAGTGCAAGTTCCTTTTGTAGTAGATAAGCGTACCTCCCAGACGGGATGTGAGCCTATCGTTTCTAATGATGTTGTAATTGGCAATTTTGGGATTGCTGTGTCCGGGTTTTAGAAAAGTTTCTTGCACTAGCATTATGTCTATATTGTGAGTTTTAAGGTGGAGAGCTATCTCCTCCTTTTGTTGTCTAATTCCATCCGCATTGAAGAAGGAGACTGTGAGTGAGCGTGGTTTAATTCTTTCTTTAGATGTGCTACCCATAGTGTTCGTTAAGTTTAGTTGACCAGGTTATTGGTCCATAGGGCATTGATGGTGTCCATGTGCTGTAGAATAACGTTTAGACGCTCTTCTCCAGACCTAGAGGCGCGCAGTTCCCGGGAAAGGGCGAGAATGTCGGGAATATTTATTTTTTTTAGATATCCGAGGAGTTGAGAAATTTCAGCGGCTACTGACAGCTGGGGTAGATCGTTGCCCTTAGGGGGCGGAGGAGGTACCAGTTTGCTCTCGGCCTGGTGTACCGAGGAGACTTGGACTATGGGTGTTGTTGGGTCGTTTTTCCACACTGGGGCGTTGTTCCACGCCGGTTTTGTCGGTAGTGGAGCGGGGACAAAAGTATCATTCGTGTTTGCCTGCGACCTCGGGGTCGGTAGGCGGGGTTGCGTGTAGTTGGGTCTGGATACATACATCCTGCGCGGCGCCTTTGAGCATCCGCGATAGTTCGCGGGATGTCCATTAGTTTCGCAGAGGACACATTGGGGAGGTTCTTTGGTGCCCTTTTCTCGGGGGCAGTCTGCTGTTGCGTGATCTCCGACGCATTTGACACATCTGGGATGTGCGTAACAGTTACGGGCTGAATGTCCATAAAACTGGCACCGGTAGCATTGTCCTATGATCCCAGTTTTTCTTGGAGCCTCCACAGAGATGCCGGAGAGGCCGCATAGGGTTTTTAAGTTGTATATGGCCTTACCCTCTGGGGTAAGTTCTAATGTGGCCATAATAAGGGACATTTTGTGCTTATGTTTGGGGTGAACCATCCTGGCAAGGGATATAATTGGGAGGCCCTGCTTTTTGAGTTCCTCGTCTACCAGATCGAGGTCCTCTTCAAGCGGGTACCCACGGATGACTACTCTCAGTCTTTTTTCCTCGGGGAGGGAAAAGGTATGGAAACCTATATTTTGAGATTTTAGATGTTTCGTGACAGTACGAAACTCGTCGACTTTGGCCAGGTGGAATTTTACGCCCTGTCCTGTTGACAGGGCTTTTAGGCTGATGATGTTGGAAGAGGCCATCCATTTAGAAACGGTGGACCATCTTCCTTTTTCCTGAAGAATTATAGGCGGCGGGGGCTTTTCTTTGCGGGGTTCTGGGGCCACACTGGGTTGTGCTGTCTTCTTAGCGGGGCTGAGGCTTCGAGCAGAGATTTGACTCTCCGCTTCCGCTTATTTGTAACTACTTGGAAATCTACGTCCATATTGGAGTCTGAGTTTGAGTTTTCTTCTTCTGTATCCGACAGTTTGGAAGAGACCATTTGCCCGAGGGACCCGGTGTGGGTGGAGCATTTGTTGCACTATCTGAGTGCGGAAGGGAAGGAACGTCGGATGCAGAGCGTGCGGAGGGCACGGACATGGGTTGCGCGGTAGGAGCGGGAGAGGGACGCGCTGATGGCACATGGGTTGATGCGGGTGCAGGGGCCCCAGAGGGCGTTGACGGGGGCGGGCTAGAGGCGCCGCAGCGGGACATGGTTTCGTGGTTTTTGGCCTGGATGCTGAGTTTTGCACCGAGGCATTTTGACGGCCTACGAGACGTGGGTCACGTATTTCGGGTATGGCAGCCCGGCGGGATGTTAAGTAAGTTTCCCAGATTTCGGGGTGTTGGGCTTTAAGAAAGTCCATGAGTTCGGACTCCATGGTGAATAATTTTGGTGTGTAAGTGAATGACACGTGTAAAATAGATCCACTAGTCCCGGCGCTTTAGGTGCGCCGGGCTGAGTACCTAGCTTTTTGCCTAATGCAATAAGCGGGGGGTTTTTTATTTTTATTTAGTATATTATTAGAGGGAAGATAAACTAAACTAACTTACGTGCGGAGGCTCGTTGCGCCGTATACACAACACTAGCACTGAATTTAACTATACACGCTAAGCCCCCCTTGCGGGAGGCACAAGCGGCCGTAGCGGCCACGCGATGACGTCACCGTAACACCTGCACAACTTTTTATGATATTACTTGGAACGGCCAAACAATGGCCCACAGTAATTCGGATTTTTTGCACAATAGGCAGTGTAATTAGCTTTGAGAGCCACCGAGACATGTGAACGCCACGGCGGTTACAGAGCGAATATAAACAGTTCCCAGTTTTGCTTATTTTAGATTTATCAGCACGATCCGACTGTTGAACCTGATCGTTTGTAGCGGTCTTTAACAGGATATCCTGATTATTCAGTAAAGAACAAGTACCAGACTATAAAACATTTAGTAATAAATAGAAATAAACTTAACTCTTATTGTGTTTAGTGAGAATTGAATTGTATTTTTATTTTAAAAATGCTAACAATGATTAGTATTTTTACTTATGTTTCTAAAACTCTATTGTTTAACGTCTCGTATAAGCCTTTTGGGGATCGAGGTATGTAGGCGTAATTAAATATACCTAACTCTAGGTCGACCCTGGCGGGAATAGCTCGAGCGATCTGTCAAAGACATAAAACTTTTATGTTATATAGTTTTGTATCGTCTAAAATATTTCATTCCTTTTTGTTTTACGCCTTAAATGTTTAATTTAATCAGTTTTACTATTGATGTTAAAAGCAATATTTAACATAACGTTTGAAAGAAAGTCATTAATTCATACAAAATCCGCAAGCGAGCTCTTGACGCAGAAGAAAATACAAGGCAAAACTTAATATATTGCGGCGTTAAGCACGGCTTAAAATTGAGCTGTGTAAGCTTAGAATGAGTGGCCAGCTTAACGCGAAGACAAACGACGTAAAAAGACTATTCAGAATGTGCAGCGCTGCAAAACATCCGCAATGACGCTTCGGCGAAACACTTTCAAAGGCGCCGTGTTATAAAATCAATGGAACCCATATATTCTCGCGCCTTTATTCCCTTTGAATGGTAAAGAGACGGGAACGAGGTGTTTTATATACGAGCGACAAATAGATTTTTTTTCATTTTGCGATTTCAACCAATTGCTTGAAAATTGCATTGGTTTAAAAACAGGTAGTAATTTAGTTTAGAACAGAAATAAATATAAACGTTTTAATTTAATTAATTTAATGTTTAATTAGAGATACATTTTTAAATAGAAGTTAAATGTATAAATTAATTTCTTTTTTGTACTAAATGGTATCTGTAAGACGTGGTAAATACCCATGACATCTAAAAATAGTTGTAATGCCTTATTTAGCTCTTTGTTTATCAATAAAAGCATTACGATTGCTTTGTTTTTTTTTACTTTTACGGAAAAAAGTGCGACGATATTTTTATCCTCAGACACATAATTAAAATAAATTCCAATTATTTAGTATGCATGAAGATGTTCGTTATTTTTAATGGGGGTTGTTTCACAGCGCATAACCTTTTAAGTTATGTTTGTGAATAGTAAATTTCAGAAAATACTGAAGTAAGTTTTAATGTATTCGTACGCAAAAATGAACAGAAATTATTATAAAGCGGGAGTTTAACATGCTGCTTTAAAAACAAAATATTATATCTTACTAATCTTACTTCATACTGATATTATAAATGCGAAAGTTTAGATGGATGGATGTCTGTTAGAGTTTGTAGCCTAAACGGCTGAACGGGTCGTAATGAAATTGGGCATAGATGTAGAGGATAGTCTGGATGAACACATAGGCTACTCACTTTTGTTGTTTTATTTCTACGCGGACGTAGTCGTGGACTAAAGCTAGTTTAATAAAAAATCCTACAAATAGTACTTAGTTATTGTCGAATTTAAAACTGAATTGGGTGTTTTAAACGATTTAAATTTGTATTTCCGTAACATAAACGCTACACAGCTTCGTCACCTATTTGTGACAGTTTACTCAGCAAAAGACTGTGTATTATTTGTTCGCTTGCTTGTTGACGCACTTGGAACGCATATAGTTACTCTAAAATTGCAATGGATTAAGGTGAAACGAGAAAATTTACGTTAATTTTCGAAATGGTTTTCAACGTTGCACATCTGGCAGTAACTTTTATAACTTCGCTCCCTTTCGTTCGCTAAATGCGGTATCTTTTCATTGGAATAAATGCGAATTCAACCAAACACTCCGTTGTACTAACTCGATTTGAAAAACTAACGCTATTCGCTTTGGTTTTTCAATTTAGTTTATAACGAGTTTTTATTAACGTTGAAATAACCTAGCTTGTACCATTTCACAATATTTTTTGGTCTATTAATATAGAATTTAATCGTAAATTGTAAAATGTTTTAACTGTTGCTCATAAAGTAACAATTTAAAATATAGAGTACATTTAATTTAATTAAATCGTAAGTAAGATTGATAAAAACGTTAACGCAGAATTTAGTTTTTATAAAAAACGTTTTAGAGTAACATTAATCACGACGGCTGTAACGCTGAAAGCTTTTATACGGCGCCTAAAAAATATCTTTAATAATATTGTATTTTTTTTTTTTTTTTTTTTTTTTTCTTTTTATTAAAAAAAAGAAAAAATAAAAAACATGTTAGATAACTACAAAAACGTGTTTATAACTTTCTTTAATTTTACTATCCTAAATTAAATTAGAAATTAAAATGAACTTGACTTGAAGTAATAGTAATAGAAATTTTAATGAACATACGACGTCCTGTGTCATGTTTTAAACTGGTCATCTTAAGGCCCATCGTCCACAAGGTGATGTCAAATTTCAAAACCTGTCGATTTTAGTCGCTAAGAAACTTAAGAAATACAATCTCATTGAGATTCCAATCGTTAACATTTCTGTCTCTCATCGCCAAAGCAAGTCGCTTGTAACCTTTGGTCATAATCTTTGTGAGAGAAGTCACTTCGATTTTCAAGATAAGGAGTAAATGCAGTTGACAATTAGCCCCTTTGCTTGTACTGACCGAATACGTCCGCGTTAGCGACACATCGCGATACTCGACAACTCAAGGATATAATAATAGTCTCGACGATTGACGTTGCTTATGTACAAATGGACTAAACGATATAGGAAATTGGTTTGTTTTTGGGTTCTCAAAGGTTATACATTACTGTTGACGTGATTGGGCATAACATTGATTTCCATGAATGCAACATATTTACAACGGTTATCGTGCACACAGCAACGGCGCTCGGAATTTCAAAATAAATCAGGGAATTTAAATATTGGAATCGACGAATATTTGTTTTTGAAGAGAACTTATCGTATGCTCGTCCAAAGATACATATTTACGTTTTGCTAAAAAAACACATGATAAAATAAACTCATGTTCCAATCGAATAAACGTGAACATAATTTTACCAAAACTTTATGCACATACATTTTTACCTTTAACATTTTTTGGTCGGTGCATAATGAATTCTGATTCAGTGTTTTTTAAATTACACAAAAAAAGGGAAGTAATGAAGTACGATCAAATTTTGAGCGGTTTGGAGTGTCAATCGAGATGTTTTTGTTTGAAACAATTGATTGAGTTCCCAAATCCTTAGTCCTTGTTATTTTCACGGGCGAGCGCGCGGGTGGATTCCATTAATGTCTGCTAACGACCGGACGCACTTCGGATTGGGGTTTAAAAGGGTTGAGTGGTTTTGTACAATCGTTCTGATAAAAGGGGATGAATGTTAAAGCTTTTAGCGATTTAAAAGATGTCCCGTCCGGTCGGATTAATTTTAGCGCCAATGAACTAATAAGAATCCCCGGCGTATCTTGAACGATTCGCTTTTATAGGGGCGTCTCTCAGTTCCTTATCTCGCCGTTCTGAAGTTTTAACAGCTCCAGTCGATTGAGACGTTGAAGGTTCTAAAGTTCAGAACGAATGGAAAGAAAAATAAAGGTACAACGACTGAAAAGAACTGGTAATTAGAAACATGTTTGGATTATTCAATATTTAAGATTAACTATACACATTTTCCCATTAAATACTATTAAAACCCTTTGTGTCACATTAAGTGGAACATTTTAATGATAAAAAGTACAAAGTGTAACATAAGATTCTAAATTCTAACTTATATCTCGATTAATAACAAAACGAAACTATAAACCGCCAAAAAATTTTACGTTACCATTTTTACGTACAAAATTATCAAAGCAATTAATTGATCGTGGATATGTTCTTTAAACTTCAAAGTCTCCGATAGTATAAATCTGTACGATTCGGTACGTATAAGTAGTAATATATTCGGACACAGTTTAAATATCTGTATTTAGTATGGATCACGAAACACGTTACAAGCGACCTCTGGTTAATTAATTCTCAATGTCACTATGATTCCTCATTTCAAATTCGGTCTCGAATAATTCGTTTCGAAACAAAGTTTCGAACTAAAAAGCAATTACATGGCACATTTAGACGTGAAGGTAAAATTCGTTTGAAACTACTGTTTACCCGTGAACTTTAGCAGGTAACTGAATTTAATTATTTGATTTAGAAACAGTAAAGCTAGCAACATCTGTTGTTGAGAAATACAACGAACTCATAGAAAACAGACATGAAGTAGAATATTCTGAATTTAATATAATAAGTGGAACTGGAGAACCTTTAGTCCTATTTCCGTCATAGAGACGGTTATAAATAAAAAGTATTTCTACTTGACTTTACCAATTTATTTCAGCAATGCAGACTACTTAGCACTGTTTGCAGTAGTACAAAAAAAATGTTTTTGTTTTTAAATATCTTTTGCAGGATTTAACAAGTTTACACGCATTATTAATATCACCCGCGGGAAACATTCGTTGACGAAACTAAAACTAACTTATGAATATTCCTCCGCGAAGCTCGTAGTAAGCTCGGTTAGTGTCAATCGCTTCGGAGCATGCGCCGTTTTACCTTTAGCGCGGGCTTGCGTGCGGACTTCAGTAATTGGCCGTACGCCGTCCGTACGAAACCATCTCCGGACGATTCCCGAATCTTTCCCGCTCGGGAATTATTTCGAACGTGACATCTGTCAATTTGATACCGATATGGTGAACATTAGGACGAGTGTACATTCAAGACATAAACAACTTTCAGTGTTATTTTTGTGTCGTACATAAAAATTCAGTGAGTATCATGTTGGTATAAAAGTTGTAAAAAAGTTGCAACATACAAAGTTTCAATAATTAAAACAGATGTTAAAGTGCATTGTGTTCTGTGTGGATTAACATTTTTAGGTAAGAATGGTTCAATAAACAACGTTTAATCTAAGAAAGCTATTAGAATATTCAAAATTACAATATTCTCAGTATTTAAATATTTATAACATTAGTATTGTTTTCCTCGAGTCTTTCCTAAGATTGTTTGTAACTTTTTTACCTTTATCACAAAGGGATAAAGTTATTTCTAGATGTTTTTTCTATTTCCCTTAATAAATAAAAGGTTAATGGTGCCATTTTTGTACGTTCGTAAAACTTTTACGCGCCTTTTTATGTCTCAATCAATGATTTTAAAAATAAGCTTTATTTATATCATACTAAATATTGAATAGAACAAGAAAATTGTTGAATTATATTTTGAATTTACGCACAAAATAAGTAACTTTTGGGGGTCAATTAAGCGGTTGCTTGACAGGGGCCTGAAAAGTATAATTTAGTTTAACCTCATGCGTGAGTTGTTTATCGAAAATATAAATCTTCGAATATCAACGTAATTACCTTGGCTTTTTGTTAAATAACTGGCTATTAATAGTTACAACTTTGATTGTAGACAATGTTGTTTGTTAAGAATAATCCATTAGTTGCGATTTTAGATAGGAAAATATGTATCTTAATAAGTAGCACCATTACAATGAAAACTATAAATGTTGCTTAAGTTACAAAAAAAAAACTGTTTATACCAGTAGTTAAAATAATTTAATTTAAAAAAAAAAAAACGTGATGTGTACATCAATTATGAAGCAATTACTATCTAATTTTACAACGTCGTTTTTTCATTCAGAATATTCAGAAGATTTTTTTTACACTTAAAATATATATTATTTTTTATATTATATAAGTTAAAAATTAGTGTGTGTCAGCTACAGGACCATAAAACCTCTCGTTTCTGTATTACAGGAAAACCTATTATTATCTCTTGTACAGGAAACAGGGCGGTAAAAATAAATCCATTAGCGTAAAAGCAAAATAAAGTTAGACATCATAATACAAATCATGGAAAATGGTGTAAATAATGTTATGATATTTACATAACCATACTTTAGTAAGTTAGGTGTGAGAAAAATAATGTTAAAAGTGAACTATATTTCTTAGACTATTTGGAAACAATGTAGTTAAATATAGATTTCTCTTTTAAAACTACATACATCTCTTACGAGTATAAGAGCAACAATTACTTTCAACGCAACAATCTTTCCTTAAAAATAATATTGTCTAGGTGCTACTCCTTTTAACATTGGTGATTTTCAAACAAAGTCCTTCTCTACGTAATTTTGTTTCTGTCTACCCTAATAATTGGTATGAAATATTATAGCTCCTCTACATTTAGTATATAAAATTACACATATTTAATGACATCAGAAAAAAGAAGCAAGCATGTCACCTGATGAGTGAACGCTACCTGTAAAAATCCACAACAAAATATAATGCCAATTTATTACTTTTATTGACCAGAGGTTCCTCACCTCTCCTCTGGACATTAAAAGTAGGTAATACATTGGCATTGGTTGGTAATACATTGGGTTCAGTTGGTAATATTTTGTTGTAATCGTTTCCATCACGCACCTTGAATTCACTTATTAGAGGACAGGAAAGACAGGAGGAATAAGGCCTCCAGCAATATATTTATTAGATAAGTCGTGAAAAGACATGACGTTCTGCTCCATTTATTTATAAGGAAATGTCTAGAATAAAGATAGTTCCATAGAAACTAAACGCCGTTATCTTTGCTGTGATACCCACATTACATATGGCGCTAAGTTGAAGACATTAATGAATATTGTATGTCTGATTGAACCTCAATTTCCAGTACTTGGAAATACATTACTTGTGACCTTGTGGCGTCGGGTGTTGGGTGTCGCAGCGCCCCGCCCCGCATTGTTCTGCGTGCGTGTCCGTAAGCGTTCGTGACACGCAAGCTGACCGACACGTAACCCACCTCGCTCGGTACGTAAATAATTTTCAACCTGCTTTTTTGCCTTGTCAACCGAAATGGGCCACGGCTCCACTGCCGACTTTTTATAAAGCCGACAATGCACGAACTAATGATGGTACACGAATCATAAATAATAAATATGACACGTAATAATATCATATCGGTATGAATCTATTTAAACAAATTAAGTTGTAAATTAATTTCGATAATTATTTAATGTAAATTTAAAACCGATAACATAATGCAAGCAAAAAGATAATGTAGATAATAATCTAGAAAAAGTCTATCTCTACATGTTTGAATATGGATTTTATCTGAAAAGCATCATTTCAACTGAAAAATAATACATTTCTATACTAATATTATAAACAGGAATAATATGTGTGTTTGTATGTATTGAAATAACTCAACAATTACTGGGCCGATTTAATAATTCTTACAGTGTTAGAAAGGCAAATTATCTATGAGTAACATAGGCTACATTTTTATTAATTTCACGCGTGCTAAGTTGCGAGCAACAGGTACTAATTAATATAGCTAAAGTTATCACTTAAACAAATCGTTACATTTACTACTAAAAGTGGTAACGGCCGAATACTTAAACGACATTGAAATATTAAACAAATAATAAATTGCATCAAAAAATTGAACAAAAACGTTATCTTTACAAATGTGATGAAAAGCTTCCACTATAATATATTGTTTAAGTAAATAAGTAAATTATTTTGAAATAAAACTTATTTGTAACAGCGAATGTACGCAGCGAATATTTATTATGCTCGTAGCTTATATATTAATACAGTTCAAAGGCTTTCCCGAGAAGTTAGTAAATAATGGCGATAACCAGAGCCAAGCTGTATTAAGATATTAAGTAGTTTCAAAGTTTTATCCTATTACAGGCGTGAGGGGAAAATATAATTTCATATTATTTTGACATTGCTTATAACACCCTTAAGTGTTCCTATACTATTCCACAGACCAACGTGGACATTTTGAAAGTTTAACATGTTTACTGCGGCAAGTAAAATCATAATTCATCATCACGTGCGGCGGCGGGCCGAAATGAGCCCCCAATAATATTTCCTCCAGTGCGTCAGGTCTTTATAAACCCATCAGAACTAGGATATATTAAAGTGCTATAAATTTGTGGAAATAAATAAAATACTCGTATATACATTTTATGTAATGAAATATAAACACCTGAGATAATCGTTTTGCACTAACCAGAGCGACATAGTTTTCTTCGTCCGCACTAGCCTAAGTACCGCGTCAGGCCGATATCGGCCTGTTACGCAGTGAGCGTGTTAATTGTAAATACCTAAATTAACTAGCGGTTAAAACACTTGATATATAGGTACACCTGACGAAATTAGTTCGAAGAAATTCTTAGCAATATAATAAATGCGAAAATTTGAATGGATGGATTGTTAGAGTTTGCTGCCTAAACTGTTAAAAGGATCTAAATGGAATTTGGCATAGATGTAGAGGAAAGTCAGAACACATAGGCTACTTACTTTTGTGTTTTTAATTCAACGCGGACAGAATCGCGGGCGAAATCTAGTAAACTTATATTTTTTTTAAACATAAATAAAACAGCGCTTGACCACGACTCCACCTAAGTTAAGTGAATTATTAAAATATGAAAAATATTAAACTATATTAGTTTACGTTTAAGATTTATTAGGATGATAATTATATTAATACACTTAATTTAAGGTTTCTGTTCGTGAAAAAACGGATTTTTAATACTTTACTAGACAAGATGCGATATAACTTCCTACAAATTATCATGTCAAGCGTCGTAAAATAAGTCGCAAGTGGATGACATTTTTCACGCGTTGAACCGCGCTGTCGACGAATTATCTTGATAAAGTCGGAATTATCACGTCACCCTAACATTTTGTCATGTTCTAGATAAATGCTGGTCATTCTGTCATTTGTTACAATTCGTTCATGTAATTGGTTGGAAAATTATTGTGATATTTTAGCGGAGAATTTACAAATAAAGAAATTTTATAAAAATAAATATATTCTTAAAGACCTAATCATTCTTTCCTATACAATATTTTTCTCCTTTTTACAAATTTATCTACATTATAATATAGCTTAAATAATGTGGCGTAATGTGAACTATTGCGTTCAGCATTTTACTTTTATTTTTCTAAATTTACAAAATAAAGTTAATAAAATTACTACTGTATTTCACATCTGATATCTCACGTAGCCAGCATTGCAAGAGACGTCGTGACGTCACGTGCATAAGGGGCTGTAAATCCGTCGCCCGCGGAACATTTTATAGCTTAATTTTCTTCTGTTATGCATTATCGCGATGCAGAGCAGAAAAGTTGTTGGCGTTTATAACTGAACTGGCAGTATGTAAAACGTGTTTACAGATCTATTAGACTATTCCATAGCTGTACTGTGTTTAGCTCTACTACATATACTAAACAGATAACAAAATGTGACGGGATTTAAGTCTATTTTTAACATCAAGTTTGATATAAGTGTTAATATCGAATTTCGAAGGATTCTGAAGGAGTAATAGCTAAAAATAAACATGCATGTAGTAATAAAAGAAATATATTTTAAGTGGAAATTGATATTTTCTCTTTAATTTCTCATTGATTAATTGTCGTAAAGGGTTATTGAAATTTTCCAGTTAATATTACATGAAGGGTTGTAAAGCTTTATTGCCGTGTATCAGTTTGTTACAAATAACTTCCATTAGCTGGTATTTAATCAGAACATTCCAGTCCCTAAAATTCGTGAGTTAATTGTTTATCAATACCCTTTCATTTTGTTTGTGTACGTGGAACTAATTCGAACAGTTGGACCGCATTAACACGTCATCTGCGACCTTGTTCAAGAACTACGGACCCAACTTAAAATCCAATTAGCTCTATTGTTGTAAAACGTTCGCTAATTAGCAAAGTTGGGTTCACCTAAGCCTTTAAATTTTACGTTTGGTTTTACGTTCTTCAAAACTATTACTTTTAAACCTTTGTTTTTGATAACTTAAGGGTTTCATTCTCTATAAATAATATAAAAAAAACACTAATGCGATAGTAAACTAATATTTAAACTTATATTTAGTTAAGAAATCGTTGTTTTATACGAAAAATGAAGTAATTGAATAACTAGTACTCGCCAATATTTATGGATTACAGAAAGAAAAACTGAAAAAAAAAACTATGGATGTGTGAATGGCGTTCACTTCTCATTCTTTTTTCAATTCTTCTAATGAAACTGGTCTAGTCTAAAATTGTTACAATCTTACTCATATTACAAATGCGAAAGTTTAGATGGATAGATGGATGTTTGTTAGAGTTTGTATCCTGAACTGCTAAAAGGACCTCGATGAAATTTGACATAGATGTAGAAGACAGATTATAAGAACACATAGGCTACTTTCTTTTGTTTTTTAATTCCACGCGGACGAAGTCGCGGCCGAAAGCTAGTTTTACAATAATTAAATGAATTTTAACAATATATTTTATTCCTCCGTAAAATGGAATATGTGTTTAAAAATATGTTAAGCGAGCTTATTCACGATCTCGTTATTAAAATCAACAAATAAGAATTATTCCTAAGAGGATAATTTTCAGCCATCAATTAAGTTCCGAGCTTTCCTTAATTTTCACATAGGGTTTATTGTATTTAATTTGAAAATAAAGGGAAAATTGCGTTATTTTCTTTACAGGGCTGTGAATACCGGGGGTAGTTCCGGCCCATATTAAAATCGTTATCGCTCAATCTTAACTGCCCTATACTCGAAACTATGGCCTCCAATGAAAATGATATACTCTCATTTATTCTTCACACAAAAATAACTCTTATCTTAATAACTTTAAGGGTCTAATTCATAAAAACTTTCCTTATACCATAGAAAGGGTATATTTCTCCTCATTATTAATTTGATAAGAAATGTGGGACGTGTAATAGCGGTGTTTTAGCTGTTATTTATCTGAATAAAGGATGTTTCTGTACATAAATACGTAAATAACTCTGCGGATGAGTTACGTATAAGATACGGAATTATTAAATAAAAACTCCTTGAATAAAAGAAGAAAGCAAACATTGTAATTTTGGCTTAGATTGTTTTGTGTAATTTCTGGTAGAGCAAGTATAGTTAGAACTTAGGTCTTAGTTGATTAGAGTATAGTACAATTACAAATTATTAGAAAAAGATAGACGTGTTTCGTCATCGGTCGACAAGACAGACCGCCAGGTACCATCCTCACCATGCCGATGGCTGGCATTCCACAACCTTGCGGTTTTCGCGGAACTTTCTGCCCCGCACAGCCGCGTTGTGGAACGGTCTGTCCTCGGCGGTATTTCCAAACCAGTACGACTTAGAGCCCTTCAAGAAGCGAGCCTACAATTTCCTCAAAGGCTGGACACGCATCTGTAGTTCCTCCGGTGTTGCGGAAGTCCATGGGCGTCGTCGACCAACTCTGTGTTCCTGCCGCTCGTTTGCCCCCTTCTCTTATAAAAAAAATATATTTCTTTGCTCCTAACCATATTATAGCATCACAATCGTAGTCCAAAGTCCAAATATAAAGATCGATAACGAAGAAAATTAATTACATTTACATTATCATACTTCCTCGAACTCGATACAAAAATATTCCACTCTAAATATGAGAAATGATACTTGGGGAACACAATGATTTAGGGCGCGCCTTCAAAGGTAATTGAGCGTTAGCCAAGGTTGAGTGACGGCCTGAATTATCTATGTCGCTTCTTTTTTTTTCGTATTTAATGTCGTACGATGTAGATCAACTTAACGGTAGTAAAAAAGGTCGTATATTTCGTAATCGTGGGTTTAAAACCAGCTGCACCATTAAAAGTTTTACCGACAATATTCTTAAAATACCGATTTACAGAGCTTAATTACATTTTTTAATCCGATAATCTACACGTTTATTAATTTAATAATTTCAAAGCCAAGCGATGTACGTGAGTTTGATCGAAGCAATTTCGTATGAGATGGCTCACACGATCTCACAAGGCTGATTTCCGCAGTAAGCCTATGCAAGTGACGTTAAGTGTAATAACAATTTGAGGATCGCTTTAATAGAAGCCTCCTTTGAGGATATTATGTGTAATGCGGGATATCCTCCAGTATTCCAGCTTACGTAACGATATTACTACCTCACGAAACACGTAAGCGTCCACAAACACATGGTTGTGTATCTCAAAGGCGTGCATAAAATAACTTAATAGTAAAATGTTAGTTAAACAAATTTTAATTTGAACTGTAACACAAAGAGCTACTCTTGGATATAATTTACACTTAGCGGATGACTGAGAGACCTTAAAGCCTCTTTTGAAGTCGAGTATATTTCCACTGGCACGGCTAATGTGGCAAACGCGCGACCGAAGTCGTGCAACTTTTTGCTAAGTGGAAATAGGCACTAAGTGTTGGTTCAGTGTAATGAACTTACATTTAAGGACTACTTAAGTAACTCACAATCGATACTGAGTGTGGCATGTCGGCACATTTAGGTAAATCCTATCCAGACGATCGTTTTCATTGCACAATAATATTCCTAGCTTTTTATTAAACCTAATAATGTCTAAAAGAAATACTATTATATATTTCTACTTTTTTAATTTAATTAAAATTTTAAATTACAATAAATTTAATCCTACTTTACAAGCGTATTTATTTAAACATGTTTTAATATTATATTGCTTATCTAAAGGTTGTAAATTCAAGGCATCCTTGAGCTTTAACTTTTTCAATTATTCTATATGAAAAAATATTTCATAAATTTTTCAGGTGTTCAACGATATCTGACCTTTTTCAAGGAGAAAAAACTTTAAAAGTAGATAGTGATACTATTCGACTAACCATAAATTACTTAACTTTGTAAAGAGTAAAAAGTCTTAATTAAAAATTTTAATTACAAGTTTATAAGCGACATATACAATAACACATTTCAACGTAATTATTAAAAGAACGTGGCAAAATTCCTCCAAAAACTAATAACACTAAGGGCCTGTCCCACCAAATTGTAAATTGTCTGATAACCATCGAACGTGTCAAATATTTGATGGAAATATCGGATTTTGTTCCCTTATCTGACAGTCACGTCATTTTTAATCTATCTGAGCCTCTATCAGCCAGTGGTGGGACAGGCCCTAAGCTGTGCTTAAATTAAAGTGAACACTAGTATATAGTCGCGACGAACTAACGTTTGTTCAAACGTATGGATGTCAAAGAAGCGACTGATAGGTGGCGGGATTATGCAAAATTGAAGCCGGTAATATCTGCCACTGGCACACGTGTTGCGAGCGTATACGCTTTAATTGCTTCAACCATTCCGTATCATTTTCGACTGTATTCTGTAAACTAAATAGTGTAAAAAATATAGACGAATTGAGAACCTCCTTCTTTTAGGAAATCGGTTAACTATATTAAAAAAGGGACAAATCAACGTGCTTAGAAAAGAAATTTTAATCTGTTTGGGTATTTTTATTACTTGATTAGATTTTGATAGATCGTATAAATGGTAATATGTAATGAAAAAAAGGTTGTTACTTGAAAAATCTTTCTGTTCTGCTAGTTTTAGTTAGGGCCCTGGGTGAGATTTTTAGGGTGTCACCTCTTTTATGTGATGCCTTTAAACGGGATTCAAGAAGGTTACGCGAGACTTTGTATAATTTAAAGACCCGTGGTGCCTCTTTTTGTCGAACGCCTGGGCGGTTGCCCAATTGCGCCCTACCTTAGCGTTGACTGTGTCTATCTTCATAGTTTAATTAAAATTACATTAAATTTGTTTCAAAATAGAAACAAGCAAGGCTAATAAATTATTATTAAGAGAGTTCGTATACTAATTTTGGGAACCTTAAAACATAACAAAAACGTAGGGATTTCTTAGAAACTTTATTAGGTACGAAGTTAGCAATACGAAGGCAAAGTACAGAGCCATTATTAAAATTCCCACAGCCGACTTTCAACCATAATAATATTTTCGGTCCGGTAAGCTGGAAAGAAAAACTGAGCTTAAATGGATTTGGCATATTTTATGATAATATTAAGACCTACAAACGACCCCGGATTGCCGGGATATTGTAGAGTTGTTGTCTTGATTATTTTTTATGCCGTCTAAAGTCGCGGTGGGAATATCTTCCAGTTTTTTATTTTCTACTTCACATATTTTGTAGTTTCTTAACCGATAAGTTTACGTTAATACTGGAATCCAATAAACAATATACATTTTATAGAGTTCAGATGTTGTTTAACAACTAAACTTATTCGGTAAGTGTATACCTTTAATACAATCTTAATCAATTTAGAAGTAAAGTTTTCATCGTGAGCTTGTAACGACGGATCATCATCATCATAATCACCAGCTCACTATACGTCCCCACCGAGGGGCTCGGAGCCTACCGTAAGTAAGGGTGACTAGGCCATAGTCATGATGTATATCGGCGAAGAACGACGGATGATTTTAGCAAGTACACTGTCATTCTATCTATGTTTAGCTTGATGATAGCAACTCTATGAGTCGTGGTTAAGCGCTGGTTTATTTATGTTTAAAAAAAATGTTCTGCGTAGTGTTATTTGTATACAGTTAGTTGATCCCATCGTCTTATATCAATTTAAAACCAGTTGATAATATACTTTTATAATCTTATTCAATGAAATAATGTAACATTCGGATATTTTTGCGTTTTTCTTTTTTCGTTCCCAGCTGTAATTGCCTCCAGCCTTAAATATAATGAATTCTGTTTCAGGATATTTCTGTTTGTAACTATTTAATGCTTTAAAATTTCTCATTTGTAATTTTTATTTACTTAAAATGTTCACAATCCTTTGTTTTCTTATTTGTTTATTTGCAGCAATAATTTATTAATCATTCTGCGCTTTTCTTTTATTTTTTAAATGTTCTAATTGTATATTTACTTTGAGTGTGCTAATGAGGAGTTCTTCCGTTAGTGTCATGTTTAATGGTCATTAAGGGAGACCATTAGCATAGACTTTGTATGAGAAATATTAACTAAGGGACAACTTTTTTATCAACTTAACAATTCTGAGTAGCGATAATAGGTATACTAAACATATTAAAACGGTAAAATTAGATATTGAAGTACTTTTATGGGAAAAAAACGTGATTCTATGAAATCGGAAAGAAGAAAATGGAACGAAAACTAATATCCGATTACTTTTTGCCTCTTGTCCCATATCATATTAAATCTGTTAGGGGCGCGACGCGGATGTGAGTCAAAACGACGTGTAGATTCAAGGAGGTTGTGAGTGGTGCTTACAGACTCGCCCTGTTCTCTGTACGTGAAAGATTGTGTACGGACATCTTGTTTAGATTAATACGTCATGGGCGTAGGTGGAAAACTAGATAACTGCCATTTTCAAATTATGGTATTAACATAGACAAGGGTATTGGATTATACGTTTTTACCTTCATATGACGTAGACATTACGTCTAATTAATACTGAACATGATTGATGACCGTTCTAATTTCCAATGTTCTACTTATGAACATTAATTAATTAATATTCGATATGTCATATACAGAAATATTAGTTAGCAAAAATAAAGTAATGATTTATTTCTTTTTATGGTAACACCTATTCATACTTTTTTAGATGACACAGGAGTTGCAGTTTTGTATAGATGTATTCTGGAAGCAACTGGACGTTAAAGCTTTTATAAAATCTTATTTAACAAGTAAATTTATTATACGTGAGTCTACTGTATCTCTTATAAAGAACATTATTGTATTCGTGAGCTCGGTGAGATTTATCACCTTTGAAATGTAATTTTTTTCCCATGGTTCACAATACGTTCTAATATTTTGCACAGAAAGTATAATATTAGCAGGAAAAATTCAAGTCAACGGGGCGCCCGGGCCACGCTCGTCTCATCAATTTCGCTTATTTTTTATTATTCCCACGTCTGGCGAATGTTTGAAGGCATTCTCATGCCTACAGTTACTTACTCTTTTATTAATAAAAGTTTACGCGACCCCCGCTTATGGTTGAAACAATTTTCACTCAGCCCGTGCTTCATTCCTGTTGCCTATTCAAATTTAATATTCAACAAAGTATTTTTATGTATTACTTTAGACTTTTGTAAATTTTGCAATATTAAGAACCTAATCTTTTCGAATATGAACTTCTATTTCGGTACAATTAAATATTTTTTTAGAAATTCAATAATAAAAATCAATGATGCAAACAACTAAAATAAATCATTGAAAATGAATTTTCATTTCCTTGGTATTTTATGTTCCAAATTTAAAATCAAACGCAAACCTCATACCGAAACGATAATGACGTCATAATACCAATTTGTGAATTCCTTGTTTAATTTCAATTGGAGCGGCACAATTTATTAGTAGGTACGTACAATGGTACGTAATGTCAAGGGGAAATAATTTGAGATTGCAGCAACAATCTAGAGGGCGGTTAAGAAAATAGCCGTACTGAATATTCAGGAGGCTAAACACAGGGCCGCATTGCATGGCTTGTTTTCATTAACATGATTGGCCTGACCCCGTTTTAAATCCCAACATGTTATGCCATTATTTTACCCGCCTTAGAATATTAACATAGATCAGTCAACATGTATGAATATAATTTAATAGGTAAAATTATTCTATTTGTCTAGATTCTATTTTATACGTTGAATCTTTTGCATATATGAAGAGTTAACTTTAGTTTTTTTTTAATCCTAGTGAGTTATGTAGTAAACCCATTCGTAATTTGTAAAATTGGTTCTGTGCCGTCGTTAAAGTGATGCACGTGTTTGAAAAATCGATAAAATTCTGTAACACGCTGTTAAAAACTGAACCAATTAAAAGTTTAAAGTTCTATGAATTTATGAGTCTGTTGTAAGCATATCAGATCAATTTGAAAATAAAGCGTGTTTTGCGCCATTGCGTTAGACTCAATAGGGTTTTAAATTATAATATAATTATTATGGATTAAGCCTTGTCGTTTAGTCCGAGTTATTGTATATTTATATCTAGCTGTTGCTTGCGACTTCGTCCCCGTGAAATTAAAAAATAATAAAATATTTACATTACTCACAGATAAATTACCTTTCTAATGGTAAAAGAATTTTTAAAATCGGCTAAGTAGTTTTTAAGTTATTTCTATACGTACAAAACTATAAATCTTTCCTCTTTATAATATTAGTATAGATATAGATTATTAGTAAATATATTATACAGGCATGTATTGAATTCATGAGTATTTGGTACATAATATAATGACTAAAATTAAAGTTATTAGAAAGAAAATATAATGCTTTTCAATAAGTGTAATTTCTCATTTCTAAATTAATGTATACAAATATACTCGTAATTTTATATGTAATATTTTATGGGTTGAGATTATCTTGAAATTAAGAAGTTGGTTGAAATTCTTATACATTCTCTTGTTCCCCTTTAATATTGGGTCTCGGATAGTAAAGCGCTAACACACTCTATATTCTTAGCATAACTATATTCACTTGGTCTATAAATTCTTAAATGCTAATGGAATTCTGTAACATATTCGTGCAAATTTCATTTTTCATTTTGCAATTTGTCACTTCCATACTTAAATTCTGTTACATTCATATGCACTAAACATTAACGTAACACATCTCAGAACATGAAAATATATCTTCATCAACGTCTCGGATTTACATCCCCTTAAAGCTGTAAAAAATACTACCGTATAAATAAATTATTTATAAAGAGTTTATAGTTGGAAGTTTTCTAATTCGAGTCTGTTTCTAAGACGGTAAATAACAATCGATAACGGCCTGATTTGTACCTATCTATTCACCTGTATAACTTTATCGAAACTGGAAGCCCCGCAATACTTGTGCCCGAAGATAAGCTTAAGCAAACTAAAATTAAATTTAAGTTAAGCGTAAGTCGACTTAAGTTTCTATCCAAATACCGCTTTACCTGTTTTTGCTAGTTTGCACATTAAAAATTTGCGGTCTGTGTCTTGCCTGGTTGTTTAAATAGAGATAATTATTACAATTCAAATAGTTGAATAAGTAAATTTTCTTTAATTATGAATGTACTATATTAGACTATATAATTTGATCGGTTGCGTAAGTTACGTTTAGAAATATATCCAAAAACTTAATTATATGCGTAGGAAGATATGATTTAATGAAAACTAGCCTATTTATTTATATGCCCAAGTGAATAATTTTATACGTATACATTTTAAACGTTCCATAGCAATTACATCTAGCTTTTTTACGTAAAACGTTAATGTAATGCTTAGAAAGAGATCAATTTTTTATTTATACATACAGTAATCGGAAATGTTATGCTATACTAAGCAAAATATATAGAACTAGCTTTCGCCCGCGACTCCGTTCGTGTGAAATTAAAAAAATATTATAAAACATAGCCTATGTTACTCACTGACAACGTAGCTTTCTAATCGTGAAAGAATTTTTGAAATCGGCCCAGTAGTTTTTGAGTTATATAATTACAATGAAACAAACAAAGTTTTCCTCTTTATAATATTAGTATAGATGAAAGTTACACACAAATAATCTTATACGCGTTATTATTTTATTATCCACTGATTGTTGTATACATGAACTGTATAGTTCTGTCTCAAGTAATGAAGCGCTTGTGAACATCGTGTGCAACGTGATCTCTCTGTAGTAAATGCGATAGCAATTGTTCCTCTCGAGGATTTGTCAGAGAATCAAAGCAATTTTCGCTCGTCAACAAGCGACGCTGAGGCTGACGTCCCCATTTGTCTGGAGTCTAAGCAACCGAATATACGCTTTTACTCAACGTGCCCGCTCTAACCTAACCTATCTCGACGCTATTTTATATTTTACTACGAATAAACTAAGATTGCATTTAAAAGTGTTCTATTCTTTTTAAATATTGAGGTTAAAGAAAAAAAAAATAAACTAACTAACTAAAACTAAAGCAGTTTTGCTTATATATTTTTTAACTTAAGGATTGTAAAACAATAATTGTTGTCGGAATGTGATCTTATAGAGTAGTTTAGAACGTGAATGTTTGTTTTTCCTTTCGAGGCGTTCTATAGCTACAAGTATCAAGAGCGTTGAGTCTATAACTATAACAATATAAGTATGTTAACATCACAAATCTGGTATACTACAAGGGTTATAACTCTTGAAAATATCGGACAACTGGGATCTAAGCCAACTGCACCTGCCCACTCAGCTGATTAACGGACGGGGCTAAACATCAACCAGAGTGCCTTGCCAACCGAAAATTGGCAACCAAAATTTAGTGGCGCTCTCGCCGGCTGCTGTACGGAATAGCTTGTACGGCCATACGAAATATTCAAGTCATGTTCTACCAGCACATGTAACTTGTGCTATGTCCACTACAGTGGTACAACTAATGTACGTTACAGAAATAAATTAAATTTTGCTTAAACGCTATTTAATAGCAAAGACTTTATAATTCTTACTCGATTTATTAATCATACTAATAATTATAAATGCGAAAGTTTAGATAGATGGATGGATGGATGTTTGTTAGAGTTTGTAGCCTAAACGGCTGAATGAATTTCGATGGAATTTGGTATAGATGTAGACGATAGTCTGGAAGAACACATAGGCTACTCACTTTTGTTTTTTTTTTAATTCCACGCGGACGGAGTGGCGGGCGAAAGCTAGTAAATTAAATAAAGAAATATATAAAAATAAGATAATAAATTAGAATTGACAGACTTCAGTTTGAATAAACTTGGTAGTCAATTACGTGAAAATAAGTCTACAGGTATAAGAAACACGGCTTGTAAACGCTGAGTAAACTCGCGCACGTAAGGAACGCAACTGCGGTTGACAACCTCATTTGTTTAGGCCGCCGCGCGTTTCCTTCATTATGATAAATATTGTAACATTGTAAGCCTGCATATCTACCAGTTGAACGCCTAACGAAATATTACATTTTCGTATTCAATGAAGTGGTAAAGCAAGAGGCATGTGAAGGGAAACTACGCACCTGAGAAATGTTAAAATACCTTTACATTGTATGTAGAGTCTTTAATAAACATAAAGTTTCTTTTACATGAAGTCTTTCGACTTCGGGTGTTTTCGGGTAATTTATGACATTTCTTGTAAATAATTGTCTTAATAGTTGGTGTACTTGTAATACTCGATATAACAATCCGTATTTCCAATAAATAATTATAGATCGTTACGATATGTTTCGATTAAGATATTGAATTGACGCCCACCGAGCACGGGCCGCGTGCGCACCCCATTGCGACTCAAACAAATCGAACTGACAGTTTCAAAAGATGGCCGCCCTACCAGTGCTTGGTGTTTATCATGGGCAAAGAGTAATCCTACTTATAAGTTTTATTATAGAAAAGCTAAATGCATTATATGAACTAACTACGCTATTGCACGTAGTCTATTTCAAAATCCACACAATGTTGCCACCTATTTTTAAATGTGGCCATAAACAAATTGTTGTTTAGTTATTATAATTATATGTTCATGAACATAGACTAAATAATATACACAGGTTACTGGTTTCATAATAATATAAACTTTGTTTTGTGCATCTATTTAAATCAATGATTTAGTAACAGTTAGCAGCAGTATGTGGTCTATAAAGCCCGTTTGAGGCGGTTAGTTCTGTTAGTTTTAACTGAAGAGTCGAACTGTTAATTTGAAACTGTCAGAACTGAGCGTCTATAGCAGGCTTAAGAGTAAATACGCAAATACTAATCTGGTACTATGTGTTTTTAAATTCATAAATAAACTTGCTTTGTTTTCGTTATGCGAGAAAAGTGTTAAGGTATTCGAATTTGGTATTAAGTAATTTCACATTTTTTCAACAATTTTTTTACAAAGGATAAAACCATGATTAACATAAATATAACAAATTCAAAGAATAAAGTAGATAATAAAAGAAAAATAAGTCAGAGAATTCCAATTACACTGCCCTCCATTGAATTTAATGAAATCTCCGCAGTGGCGTCTGACGACTGCACAGGTGTATTTTCGTTTAATAAACGTTGAGATGAAAAGGTCACCGTGTTATCAAGGGTCGCGGACAAAAGACACAAACCTTTTTGACCTTTTTCCTTGTCTTGAGATAAAAACAGAAAGTGGATTAAATGCACAGATAGTCGCTGCCCATAAAGAGATGGAACTTAAAGATAATCCTAACAAAAAGAAACGAGGCTGAGGGTTTCCTATCTCAGAAGACTTTTAGCCCTGGCATGTCTTTATGCAGGTGCCTTAATTTTATTTTAGATCGTAAACTGTTATTGTTTCTGTTAACGACAACACAAATCTTGTCTTTTCTTTAGTATTTTTTGGTATTTTTTTTTGTTTATTTATTATTTTCTTTATTTCCTGCTGCTGTAGTTCTTGCAGCAACCTTGTTGTCTTTGTAGTTAATTTCTTTTTTTTTAGCTCTTTACCTTATTTGTTTCTCTTTATTTTATTTTTACTCTTTTTTTTGGTAAAAAATTAAAACAGGCATTCGTATTATACATTCAAAGATTATAATAAGTCTGGCCGAAAAAAACCATAGAGTTTTAATAGTCTTTGCTTAGGCGAGATAACCTAAAAAAACTTCAGTTTCGTCAAGGAAAATCGCATATATTCAGATGATGACCAGAAGGTTCTGTTGTTTTAAATATATAACGGCGTGAAATGATTAACTTTGAACAATAAAATTACTATCAAATAATAATTTTGAGTCCTGGCAATATTTGAAATATTTTTTTGAGAGGACAATCCCGAATGGTTTGATAGATGTCAAGGCGGCAATCGAATTATATACTCTGTAACGGATGACAGTTGTCATTGAATGGTGGAATGATGCGCTTTGGTTGTGTGCACGTAAAAAGTGAATTGGTTAATCTCTGTAAATGTTTGCAATCCGGTTAGTTCGTGTTGTGCCGGTTTTACTAAATATTGAAAGACTGTGTTTCTGATAATACGCGATTGTTATTTAATTGCCTCCGACATACGCTCGCCCACAATGGAGTAAAGTTACCGTTTATCTGATCTACCTTCGGAATTAAATCCTACAAACCGCTTGTCACTCCGACATATACATGGACAAAGCTGATTTTAGAACGTTAAATGAGACAGGGGTGAACTTAACACTGATAGAAAAATGTAATTTTATAACTATTAAGGACATTTCTTTTTTGTGTATGTAGTGTGTTATTTATTTTATGTTCAAAGAGTCTTAAAACAATTATTTTTAAACTAGTTTTCGCCCGCGACTCCGTCAGCGTAGAAGTTAAAAAACAAATGTTAGTAGCCTATGTGTTCTTCCAGATTATGCTCTATATCTATGCCAAATTTCATCAAAAAACGTTCAGACATTTAGGATACAGACTTTAACAAACATCCATCGATACATCTAAACTTTCGCATTTATAATATTTGTAAGATTAATCTTAGTTCTTGAAAATTGAATTTTACTTTAATTTAAAGTTATTTGACAAGCATAGATGTCACGGATGAATTTTAATAGCGTTCAAAAGCGTAGCCATTTTTGCGGAATGTGCACAAAATCTCTTATTCCTCGAGCAATTCCAATTCAATTATTTGTCTTTGAAATTCAGTTTACCGCATAGAACTTGCGATGCACTTTGGCATTTCCAACTCGGTTATACTGAAATGGTATTATTTGTAAAGATTGTCATAAGTTCGCAGTTCTATTCGTGTAGCAATTTCATATTTGGTTCATTGTATGAATAAATTGGAAACAAAATATGTAACTTTTTGTTAGAAATATTTCAACTATTCAAAAATTTCTCTTCATAATTAGGCATTTGTTAGTATCATTAAGGTTTGTCTCAACATAGTTAAGAATTTTGATCATTTTATCACTCTAATATTTTTATTGTATAAACAACGAGTGAAAGTACTTCATTATTATTTTTTTATATGCATTTGATTATTCTAAATAAAAAGTTGTGGCTTGTTTGTAAAAACAATAAAACCGCATATAATCGACTGTTGTTCTGTTTATATAGTTACTTTCTTAGTTTTAATGTAGGTTTATAAGAAAATACAGCTTTTTCTCACAACTTTGGCTTGGTCGAATTCAAGCTACCGACAAAGTTGGGTATGGGGCCGTTTTTTGAATTTTTAATACTCCCTGAGTGCTTAGAATGTGCTCCGTGAAAGTTCGGAACTACTCTACGAAAAATTATAACGGAAAAGTTAATAATGACTTAATAAAATTGTTAATGAATACTATATTTCTAATATAAATATAATGTGATATGAAAAGGTTACACGATGAAATGACAGATTTTTAAAATGTTTAATACATAGAATAGATGGAAAGAATGTTGAGGCATGGGAAGAAATGGGTCTTTGAAAGCATGCTAAGATTGCTTCAATACTGATATTACAAAATATTTTTTTTAAATCATAATGTCTTTTGCTCCACCTACTCGTACATATTCTCACAAACCTATGTATCAAGAGTAAATACTATCACAAATGTATAAAAAAGTTATAATTTGTTGACTATTCTCAATTAATTGAGTCTGATTAAGTATTAAGGATTATTCAATAAAAATTGTTATATTAACTTGGTTGATTTAATAAAGACTAGCGGTGGCTCTTGACTTCATCCGCAAGGAATTAATAATTAAAACTTCAAGTAGTTTTCTAATAGCAAAACTAATTGCGAAATCATTATAACATACAATTATTAATTACATACAAAAATACATTCCTTTGTATATTAGGATAGATAAACATTGAAGGAATCAAGTCATTAATGGCAATTTACAGAGACGAATGGTCCAAGGTAGTTGTTCTTCAGGAAATATGAAGATTGATGGTTTTCGCTCGCTATAACTTATCTATTAACAACACGGATAGCTTCACAAAGCATAACATAGTTTGTTGGCGATGCAATTAGCCTCTTTAATACATTTTTACTTTTTATAGTTTTTTAAAATTAGAATTTACATTATTTTAAATTTTATAAATATTTTGGCAATCTTCAATAAATTCTCATAACGGTAGCTAGGCTGTTTTGTTTATAATTTTCCCTTTGTACATAAATTTTATCTATTTTCATTTTAAGTTTTTAGTTTGAATAAATTTCCTTTGATTTCTCCGCGCGCTTCTCCTTCCTGCTCTTCGTCAGTTTCATAGTTTAATCTATTTAAGGTTTATTTTGTTTACGACGATATAATTTGTTATATGAATTATATGGCCGAATCCTGAAACGAATCTTTAACACCTAATACAATTAGGAGTTAAATCGTGGCCTTATGATTTAAGACGTTGTGACATGTTTAAATTTCGTTTCAGTATTTGGCCTATAAATTACTATTCTTTTGTTATAATACATCTTTCTAATACTCAATTATATACTAGTTAATAATCATTCCAAAATTTTAACTTTAAAAAATACGCTCTAATATATTGTTTGCTAAAAGCAAATTTTCAAATGGATAGTTCAGAAATAGACTTAATTCTGTATTGTCTTCCATCAACCAACACATCTTGGTAATAAATTATTAATTAAATTAATATTACCGTAATTTTCCCTTGTTTCAGTTAAGTTCGGGATTGTGAGCGTTAACCGCCGATGTGAACAAATAGCTTGGAGAAATTCCTTAACATCTAAGCCAAGTATTTTGATTAATACATAGAGATGACGGAGTGCTCGCTACGCTCCAGTCCCACACGAGTTCTCTCACTTTGGACTCTTTTAATTGGAAGCTTTAATATCGCGGGTAAGTTACGCTATTTATAATGTTATTACATTTTTATAAAGAGAAAACTATCGGAAACAACGAGGTGTTCAACGACGGCCAACATCAGCAATATCTGAAATTAACTGGCACTTAATATACGCATGATATGAATATCAGTGATCATCATCAACTTGCCCTTATCCCTTATGGAGGGTCGGCACAGTATGTGCTGCTCTTCCATACATCTCTATCAGCCGTCATATCTGAATCCACTTCTTTCTTAAGCATATCCTCTTTCACACAATCCATCCATACTTTCTTCGGTCTTCCTCTTCCTTTGTAGCCATCCACATTCATTCTTAACACTTTCTGGTTTATGTCCCCATCGTCTCGTCGCATAACATATGAATATCAGTGATGATTTTTATAATGAAAAAGTTTTAACTATAGACTAGGAAGGAAATATTCAGAAAAGTTAACATGTTATTATAAAAATGAGCTAAGGTTTCGATATAGAATAGAAAGTAAAGTGAGATACAGTTATTTAAAATAATCTAACTAATATTATATTATACTTTATACTTTATACCAATATTATAAATGTGAAAGTTTAGATGGATGGATGGATGGATGGATGTTAGAGTTTGTAGCCTAAACGGCTGAACGGATTTCGGTGAAATTTGGTACTGATGTAGAGGATAGTCTGGAAGAACACATAAGCTACTCACTTTTTTTTTTAATTACACGCGGACGGAGTCGCGAGCAAAAGCTAGTGAATAATAAAATAGAAACGCTAAAAGATCCATTTTAACCAACGCTAATAGTTTTTAGATAACTTTCAAAGTTATGGTTTTATTGTGTAAGTTTTCTAAAGTCTTCATATAAAATTAAAAACTAACGTATAAACAGGATAAAGTCGGCGGTGTTTAGATAACAAACTTTATAAAGCTACGGAGCGCTTCAAGTTTATTACAGTAGCCCATATTTTTATAAAATCAGCTCGCATCTAAAGGTATACTGAAAACTAGTTTAGGAACATTTTTAAAAGTCCGCTTTATTACTGCGCCACCTTTTCGTAGACGGGCTAAAAAAGGTACACTATCTCGTAAATATAATCACTTCGTATGTGCAAATGAGTTCTCACAAACTTCCTTTTGAGTGACTTTATCCTTAACATGGACTCAAGTCTAGTGAATTTTATGAGCATAAAAGTCACCGAGCAATTCGTATACAAGAAAAATTGCGTTTTATGTTTATAAGTCGATCTTGAAATGACGTCACTCGTCTGCAGATAAGCTGTATATGGGAACATCACACGCGATTGTTAAGGATTTTCTTCGATACTACCAACTAGTCGATATTAATTAATTAGTTTGATGACTTTTGTTTTATGGATTTATAACGGATACCCAAGTTATATTATGATATTGTCATAAATTGTTCAATTCCAATGCTTTTGAAGTCGTAGTTTCCCCTATAAATATATATCATTCTTTTTTACTTAATAAGATCCATTATTTAAATTAGAATTATCAAAGTATTTTCCACATTGTAAGTCCGTATATAAATACACTAGCTGTCGCCCACGACTCTGTCTGCGTAGGATTATAAATGTATAGCATGTGTTCTTCCAGACTATGCTCTACGTCTGTGCCAAATGCCATCAAGATCCGTTTAGCTATTTACTATTTATGTATCTCACATTCTAAGAAACATTTGTCCATATATAAAAACTTTGGCATTTATAATATTAGTAATAAGTAAAGTTATGACTTGTCGAAATGTCATAGTATACCTAAATTCCTATATTTTGAGCTGTGAAATTTCACCGAGGTATAAAAAAGTTGTGTTAATGTCTATGCATCGTAAAGTTAAATTACGGCGTAGTTAAATCCCGGCAGGAATGTTACCCCTTCAGATTGTCGGGAATGTGAACCTTTGAGGCGCGAGTGTCGCCGCTTTGATTATGTGGAAACACGGAGTGCGCTTTTCATATTCAATACGAGTGTATGCGCGTTAAAAAGATTATTTTGCCACTTTGTATGAATGTATTTTAAAATTTTGTAAAGTTGAAGTTGGAAAAAAATTATAAAAGTAAAATATTTTTAAGTTACATGAAAATAAATCATGCAACGATGTTTAGTTACTTTAAAAAGAAAATGAGTATAAAAGTGATATCATTTTAAAATTATATTCAGAAAAATATATTCTAACTGTAAAGAAAAACATTTTCGTGTAAACATAAATTCGGATAATATTGTGTAGTGTTTTTGAAGCAATATCGTAAACTTTTACATTTTCAACAAATAGTTGGCCACAAAATAAATTACATAGTAAAATCACAATTAACTATTTAATTGGTGCTGGCAACGGATCGAGCTTGGGTCGTGTATAAATATTAAATACGAAAGCTGATTTCTTAAGTTACTAATAACAGTTTTAATTTACGTTACACGGGTACATCGATAAATTTAACATTTTTCCACACCTAATTTTTACGCCTTGTTAATATTTATAAAAATCTTTAGCACAAGATAGCATATAAAAAAGAGACCATAAGTTGCTGCCAACATCAAGAAAGAAAGATTGCTAAGGTTTGTCATGTCATGTCATGTCATTTTGACATTTGCTATTGATAATTTGACAAATGTAAATAATAAAATAAAGTTTTTATAATTTCACGCGGATGAAGCCGCACGGGAACAACTAGTAATAACATAAAATATATATGTGCTAAAATGACACAAATGGAGTCGACATCGACACTTATTATCTTAAGGTCATACAACACAAGCGAGTCGTGTTCGCACGTACGACGCTTTTTATTATTTCGTATTGTTCCTTTTGAAAATAAATCGGCGCGTGGGTTGCGTGCGTTGTATATATATTTTGCATGAGAAAGCGCTACTTCGCCCGGGGCCGGCAAAAAGGTGCGTGATTTTTGTCGGATATATACAGAGAATTTATGAGTGTAGCGTGTCATAAGTATTATTAGATAACCTATGCGAAAATCGACAGTAAATGTTGCTAATGTCGAAGACAATATGCTACCATGTCACCTACATATATACCTCCACGCCTTGCAATTCCTTAAGGAACACGTATATGTTATCTATAACACTTTAGCAAACCAGAGGAGTTTCTCTGGTGACCTTGTGATGGGTTAGTTTTTTTTTATCCTTTGTATTCTTCCACAAAAGTATCAGAATAAAATAGTTATAAAATAAAATTTTAAAGTAATCAACTTTCAATTTACGGTGAATATCGGCTGTCAAATTATTATTTTCCATTTTCCAGAGTGATTAATATTGCAGGCAATGTAACGTTCGATTTAAATACTTAAACAGGCGTTTTACAATTGGACTTCAATTATGGCAACTCATCAAAGGTGTTTGTTTTATGTTTACATTTTCTGACAACAGAGTCGGTTAAATCCGGGTTCTCGTGGGCAAATTTTCAATTGTTTTGTGCCATTAAAATGTTCGTTTTACGAGAATCGCCGCAAAACGTAACATTTGGTAATCGTCGATAATCCTGTGATTGCTTTTGAGAATTGGTACTTTTCTATGGTGTATATAAAATGTTAAATCCTAGATATCTCTTTGTTATTAAACAGTTAATTTAATCTAACGATTATAATCAATGTAACTATGTAATATAAACTGTCACCAAATACAAGTCAAAATATGTAAGTTATTTAAACATAATTCCCATTCCCAAAGTTAAACTCGAGTTTTTTTAATAAACTTAAAATAGAAAGGTTAGCTTAATTCCTTTGGGATATCATCGCTGGCTTGCTTCTTACCTGTTGTCTTAGTACGAAGTAATATTTTATTTTTGTAAGCCTGCGTCAGTTAATAGGTCTTCAGGGGTAAGGGAAAATAATATTTTGCTTCGCACGAACCAATGGGGACCTGAGAGCGGAGGAAAAATAATTCCTTTGAGTCGAAGCTGAGAGGTTTAGGAGAAATGAAGCGAAGAGAAGCTGGTCCCTTGCGCTCTCACGTTACCCCGTCGTATTCACTTTGCTAGATAAACCTGTCATATTTATATTTCATTAAACTCATCTTGAAAATAATTTCGTACTTTCAATGTTGAAATTAGATGGATATTATAAAAAAAAACACAGAACCATATTTTTACTGAAATTTTAATAGAACGTACACCTCCTTAAAAGATGGCATCATATTGATTTTGACATTTATTAGTTTCAAAAAGGATACTTTTTCTGTGACTCCCCTCTTCCGATTTAGGGTAAGCAACGCCTACTTTTGCAGATGTCTATCCGCAGCGGTCGCTTCGCTATTTAGACAAATTCCAATGGCCACTTGCTCGATTGTCAATTTTATTTGTTATAAAAAATAACACTCATTGCGGTAGGTGTAGGCAAACAGTCTTGAATACTTATTTCTTCAAATATAAATACTCCAACGCCATTAATGCTGAAGTTTCCATTTATTTAATCGTTACCTAGTGATTCATTAGTGTAAGGTTGACCTAATTTTCAACGTAATAAAACTCAAGTTACATAGTTCGGAAACGTATTTCCTGAAATTATCGAACCAAAAACACTAACGAATGGTTAAATGTAGCTGAGAAACCGGCCATAGTTATTACATCCAAAATGTAAATAGTAATATCGTTAGTTATACGTAGGCTAATTATTTCATAGCATTGCAAATACCGCTTATTGTTCTTGTTATGATTGATATGCTAATCATGGAGTAACTTATTATTCTGTCAGTTTCCATACACCTTGGTAATCACTTAATAACTGCTTTCTACAGTCGCTGACGTGCAGCTAACGAAAGGAATTCCGCTTTCCGCGGCACGATATCTCGGTACACCCTAACCACTGTCTGAAAGAAACAACGATTGTTTCAAAATGATTATTTACAGTACGATAAATTCTAAAAAAATGGGCTGCCAAATCATACTGATATTATAAATAGGAAAAATTAGTATTTTTTGTTTTTTGTATGTACTAGCTTTCGCCCGCGACTCTGTCCGCGTGGAATAAAAATAAACAAAAACCAGTAGCCTATGTGTTCTTCCAGACTATCCTCTACATCCATGCCACAATTCATTGACATCCGTTCAGCAGTTTAGGCTACAAACTCTAACAAACATCCATCCATCCATCTATCTACATAAACTTTCGCATTTATATTATAATATTAGTAAGAAGTAAGATCGAAATGACTCCAAAGCCGATTTCAAAAATTCTTCCACCAAAAACATAGGCTATTTTATTATTTTTTAAATGTCACTCGGACGAAGTCGCAAGCAACAGCTACTTATAAATATTGTACATAGCTACATATATCTAGATTAAAATTGGTATTGGAACATAGCCTGAAATAACGTATAGGACTAAATAAGTTTTTTTTAATAACACGCGGACGAAGTGACGTGCGTCAACTAGTGAATAATAGTTAGATAAACCAAATCAAAGAAAAAACTATAATTGTAAGAGAGCAGGGGTGTCGTAAGCCGAATCAGCCAAAGAAAACAACACAGGTGCAAAAACAGTCGTTATTGGTTTTACATAACCAATGCGTTCGATCTGCGCGCGGACCCCAGGTTGGGAACCACACGCAGATACAAAAATGTTACATATTTACAACATCGGATAGCCGTCACAGTACAGCAAGCGGCTATCTGCCGGATTAGGCCGTCACTACCGCAAGCAACCTAATCCAGCTACACTACAGTGCAATTCTGAATACAATTAGTCACAAGACAGCAAGCTAATATACTCAGAATCGCGTCGTAGGAACTAACTTGAGAAGACAACATTTGTTATCCCCCTCTGGTTTCTTCTCATTTGCGTAATGTACATGAAAAGACTTAACATAAGGCGCATGCAAAACAATATCGTGTTCTAAATACAGGTGGCGCCATCTATCTTGTACGTGAAACAACTGGGTTGCAGTGAATATTTGTTACATAATATAATTCTGGAAGAGAAACCGCGCATCTTCAATCGTATCAGTAAAAGAAAATATTTACACTATCGTTGGAAATAGCCGAAGGGATTTTTCTTATCCTTGATATTTTCTCACCTTTTCTTCTAAAATACTGATGTTATGTTTTTTTGATACTCAAATGCTCTTTAATTAATTACCAAAGCATATTTTATGATTACACTAGCTTTCGCCCGCGACTCTGTCCGCGTGGAATAAAAATAAACAAAAACAAGTAGCATATGTGTTCTTCCAGACTATCCTCTACATCTATGCCAAATTTCATCGAGATCCCTTCAGCTGTTTAGGCTACGAACGCTAACAAACATCCATCCATCCATCCATCTATCTACATAAACTTTCGCATTTATAATATTAGTAAGATTACTAGTCTTTCGATATCTACTATTTTGTTGTATGACATTTCAATAGAGAATATATTAGTAAGATATATTGAATAGAAAACTTTATAAGCAACTATTTGAAATATACTCAAATTAGGGGGTTCCGTTTTACTTTGAGATGCCAATTACTTATACGGCGACAAAGGAAGAGATAAAGTTTTGTGTGTCGCAGTTTATAAGTTAGATTAATTAGGTTTCAATCACAAATTGAATTTGTTCATTGAACTAGACAATGGAATGTACGTATATTTTCATCTATTTGACATTTATCCATTAAAAATTAAATGTCTTTGAGCTCCATTTGTGCATCAATAAGCCTAGTTAGACAAATGCTCATTTAAATAACTCTAGGGCTAAGTAACTATATTTTTTTGTCGAACTTATAAATCAAAATATTGATATATGCATGCTATTTGAAACTTGTTTATAAACCAATTTTTTGGTTTATCTTACTAATATTATAAATGCGAAAGTTTAGATGGATGGATGTTTGTTAGAGTTTGTATCCTAAACGTTTGAACGGATCTCGGTGAAATTTGGCATAGACGTAGAGGATACTCTGGAAAAACACATAGGCTATTCACTTTTGTTTTTTTTTAATTCCACGCGGACGGAGTCGCGCGCAAAGGCTAATAAATTTATAAACCAATAAATTTTCTCTTAATGCAAAATTCATATTGTACGCTACTAAAACCCTGCTTCATTCGATACTAAATTTCATAATGAAATTTAGGCTATCATTACCATTTAAAAATTCATTAACCTTATTATACTTATCGATTGGGGCCGCTTATTAAATTTACCTGCAACGCGGCACAAAGCCTTTTAGTTATTCAGCGATTTAATTACATAAATATAAATTAATTAACACTACAGGGACAAGGTACCACGAAAACCTCAACTGCGATAGCATCGTTTTCTGTTTTCGTTAATATCAAGTAAATTACGTTTATATTTAGTTTACGATAAAACCCTTGTTTATTATAATTACAATACATAACAAATACAATTATAATTGTTAGTTGCAAAAAGTTACAGATTAATCACTCATTGGATGACAGTTTCAAATTAATGAGTTGATTCATTTTTGACCGACTTCCCAAAATAAGTTGGCACTAAATTCGTCTGTATGTTTTTTTTTATGTGTGTTACGGCATAACTCCGCTGCTAGTAGACCGATTTTGATAATTCTTTTTTTACTACTTACTTTCGTAACTCACTTGGTTTTAAATTAAAATAACTGATCGGATTGTACAGAAAATTTAATGTTAAAATTTCAGTTTATAACATGAATTAATATTTAAATTACATGGAATAGTATATTCATATTTATTTTCGTTTTACAGATTTAGGTCAGATCATACACTTTACTGAATAGTGGTGTCGAGGAAGATTTTAAATACAGTTTTGCACGATGAATACAAGACCAGCCGCACGAATATGAACGCCCTTTATACCGCGGATGAAAATCTTATCAATTCCGTTGACCATGATCTCTTAGGAGTGCTTTTTTGTGATACGAAAATGATATTTTGCATGTATTTAGTATAACAAAGAATGGTATTATGCCTTACAACTAATGAGTATGCATAGATATATTACAATTAGCAAATTGTAATCTGGATCTCTGCGTACTCGTATGGATGACGAGTATGAGTCATATTTGTTTCTTTAGGACACTAAATTCTGAAGTCGATACTATTAAAATATAGTACTTATACTAAAACGAAAGTATGGATGGATCTCGGTGTAATTGGGCATAGATGTCGAACCTAGTTTGGAAGAACACATATGTATGCTACTTACTAAGTACTTATTAATACCGCGCGAACGAGGTCGCAGACAAAAGCTAGTATTTTATACGCATTAACAGACTATTATGAGAAATAATGAACTTACTCCAAAGATCTGAATTTCTTGGACATAAAGAGGTATATTGTTCGTGAAATTCAAAATGAGTCTCCTATTAGACAAGCAAATTAACTTAGGAGCGCGATAACCTACGGACCCTTAGGGATAACGTGTAATCAGTATTTCGTACGCATATATTCATACTTTGAAAATTACATTTGCAAGTCGTGGATGTTACGAAATGTTGTCCTTCTATGCCGACAAATTAAAGTTGCAAGCTGGCGACGGAAATTTTACTTTTAACTAGCTTTCGCCCGCGACTCTCACCGCGTTGAATTAAAAAAAAAGTTAGTGGCATATGTGTTCTTCCAGACTATCATTTACATCTATATCAAATTTCATCAAAATCCATCCAGCCGTTTAGGCTACAAACTCTAACAAACATCCATCCATCCATATAAACTTTCGCATTTTTAATATCAATATGATTGTTTTTTATTAAAGTAACCAGCAGGAATAAGGACTCTCGCACACTACAGACTTTTAATCGATCAAACTATCGACCAATAAAAAGTTTATAGTCTGCCTGATTAATGTTTAATAAATAATTTTGCTCGTTTCTTAATCTTCTATAGTCTATTGAACTATTGACTCTATCTCTTGTAAGAAAAGCGATAGTATAAAAATGTCTACTCAATTTCTCAATTCTTAATTGATCATCAAAGAAACCCTTAATAGTAGTATTAACTTTTCCAATTGAAACATGACCAAAATCAATAAAATTGAAATTACCAAATTTAAATAACAATCGTGTGTAAGCTAGTGGCATTAGACACCGACATCATAAGTCCTTTCACATAATCTCAATCGTACAGCCCTCATAAGAAACTTCCGCTTTTATCTCATAACTACTTCTTTACCTAGTTTAAATCATTACATTAAAATAAATATGAAATTAATTGAATTTAAAGTCAAGATGATCGTTATATACGCAATATGTAAGTTTTACTCTGCATTTAAAGTTTATTTGAAATCTCCCTTGAAAAAATATTACTTTACTATTTTTTTAAATACATTCCATTAAAATGTATTTGTAGCAATATCAGCAATAATAAACTAGTAATGTTCTTCTAGTTGGTTTTACAATATACTAATACCCGGTTTCCCGGTTACATTTAACCATTCGTTAGCGTTATTTGATAACTTCATGAAACGCGTTTCCGAATTACGTAACTTGAATTTTACTTTATTGAAACCGAGGTTAACTTAACACTAATGAATAGACAAACTTCAGCAACCCTGTATAATATGTTTTTCTTTAATAGTTCGCTTCCGATTTGAACAAATGTTCAGATATTTACAAAGTTGAACTATTCAATGTACTTAGTGGAATAAAGCAGCCGGTAACTCGCGAGTGGAACACGCCGTGTTACCCCGCTCTTATCATATGGTACATAATAATAAGCGGAACACATTTTGAACTTTATGTTACGTTTTAATTATGAATTACGTTATAATATGAATTGACCAACTTCGCTTAAGTGGCGAAAAATGCCACTACTGTTCAGATGTAAACGTAAACTAATTTTCGTGTTTTAGCTCTTAATATGTAGTTGTCTATATTTATAGTAATATGTGCACTAAAAATTAATCATCATCATCATCATCATCATTACCAGCTCACTATACGTCCCCACCGAGGGGCTCGGAGCCTACCTTATGTAAGGGTGACTAGGCCATAGTCATCCACGCTAAAATAAAAATTAAAAAATATTTCCATCATTTTTTCTAATTTTGTTTTTACATTGTCTTAAGTGCTTTAAACATAAATCAGTGAACTCTTGATTACAATCTGTGAAAACGCTTTGTGTTTTTACCTTTGTGATTTAAGATAAGAATGAATGTAAAGACGTTGAAGGTTATTCAAAACGAACTGCGCCTTTTGTTCCTTATGAATTTTAATTTGTTATTCATTTCCACGACAAATATGGCGCTTAATTTATTAAAACGATAAAATTTGAAAACAAATTGTCCCGAAGCAATCATTAAAATAGACAGAAGAAATAATGGAGTAAACATTATTTGAAAACAATGAAGGAATTCTTTGTTGATATTGTGTAGATAATTTTAATATTATATTATAATTTTGTCTACTGGTAATTTCTAACTTGTACCATCGTCTAAACGTTTAAGCTTGTGACATTAACATGCCGCGTATTCTGCTCTATCATGAATATTTATATCGACGCCGCATCAATGTGCTGTGATATTTAGCGTTCGCATATATCTACGGCTCTAGATGTTTGTGTTTCATTGTTATTCCTTCTTCGTGAGGATCAAGTTGATTTCGTCGCCGTATACATTAACAGTAAGGCTCATACTGATGTTTGATTAGTGTCTACTGTTATCATTTTGTAATCTTACGTTCATTTAAACGAAAAACCTAGCAAGTGATTTATCTTAATTTACTAACATAAATGGATGGATGGATGTTTGTTAGAATATGTAGCGTTAACTGCTGTACGGACCTCGATGAAATAATATAATCTGGAAGAACACATAGGTTACTTGCTTTTTAATTACACGTGGACGGAGTCGAATATAAAGTCCTGCAAAATTTCTCACACAAAAATGTGTAGAATCATTTTCTATAATACTTTTGTTACCAAACATAGGGTTAATTTTGTAATCTGTTTATGTCCATTATTAGCATTCATCTAAGCCATAGACAAATAAGTTATTTTTAAATTAAGTCTTAAGAGTGACTTATTACAGAAACCGTATACTCATGTCCAATCATGATCCGATTTAACCAGACAAAGAACATCTGCAATGTCGGATGATTCAGCAAAAATTGACGAGCGATTTCGTTCCCTTGGGAGAAGAGAAAAGTTAATAGATTACATTAATTAACCCGTTCACTGGACCGGGTGATTGTAGCTCTGGAAAGAAAAAAAGTGACAATTCGTCGATGCCCTGATTTTTTGGTGCACGATTTTACCTGGGCGTGTAACATGTTACGTTTCTAAAGTTTTCATAGTACATTTTACAAGCAAATTGTTTTTAAGTTGAAAAATATGCAGCAATATTAAAGAAATTGTGCTAGTCTCGGTATTAAGATAATTATGCATACAGTTATATAATGAAAAATTAAACTTTTTCGTGTTTCGTGTTTGCTTAAAAAAACAGCCGTAGATAAAATCTTATAATAAAACAGCATTTAATCTCTAATCGTTTGACTTGTTGAACTCAATCTTCGCTTCGAACACATTTCCCTAAAGAATTTCAGTTATAATAAAAAATGTCCTTACGGTGTATTTTTACAATTTTCTCTTTGCCTGCGACATTTTACGTTCCCCCAGCGACCAATTGTTTCTACCCTGAATTATACTGGCCCCTGGCTTTTATTGTCATTTTTAATGAAAAGAACTTCTTTAGACTCCCCGCCAGTTGTAACTCACTTCAGTAATAATAGAAAAACGAGGAAAGGGTTGATATCAGTGCGCTTGTAAATAAAAAATACACTTTTAAATAACTAAAATACAATAAATTAAATGCTCACAGATCTGCAATAATGTAACTATTAAAATCAAGTATCAAATTGCCGAAATTCACGAAATGATATTAAAATTAGGTGACATATTCGGGTCGCGTATCACGATACGGATAATGCTCTTCAAAGGAATATAGCAATTTGGTATGTTCGCCCCCTGCGTCATCGATCTAGTGTAACAATTCAAGCGTTACGTGCTCCTCGCAAACATTCCCTCGCTCCCTCGCGGCACGTAGCGTATGTGCCCCTTATAAGAAACAGATCGCAAATTGTTACACTCCGTCAAAACTACGTCCCTAATACATTCAAGAATATACCTGTGTAAATAACATTTATTGTTTTTATTAAAGAAAAAAGTTTTATCAAATCAAAACCCCTTGGCTTTTGATGCAAATCTATGTCATATACCTTCACGTTTGCAAGCTTAGCTGAATTTGGGAAAAAGTTAGGTTAAAGTTTTATAAATTAATCATGATAGTTTGACATTGTAGTTGTTAAAATAAAAAACGTGTAAAATCCACAATTTAATTACCAATAAATTCAACAAATATGTGAATAAATTTCGTGACATAAAATCTTTAGGATGAGATGATGTCCAGAACATTTGCAAAATAAGAATTCCATAATTGTAATAGCTACAGCACAAATATCCAAGTTAGATAACTAAGCAATATTCAATAACAACGGAATAGCTTTGGCAAGTAATATGTCTTTTCGGCAGCGCCACTATCGTCAGCTTAAAACAATTGTCTATCTTGCGTCACGTACGAGGGAACAGTTGTTTCCAATGTTTGCTCGTAAAAGTTGTTCGTACGTTTCACCGACACAAGAAAATTTTGTTCCGCGTTTTACAAAGAGTTATTTTATGTGACTTCAAGAAATATAAAACTTCAAAACAAATTACGTCAAAATATGTGCCAGATTAGAAACGTTTGTTCCATATCAATATTTTGATTTAGAGTTTTTTCACATAAAACTATGTATGCATGTCAAATCACTGGAATCTAACGAATGTTTTAAGAAAATGTCATCATCATCATCAACTTGCCCTTATCCCTTACGGAGGGTCGACACAGTATGTGCTGTTCTTCCATACATCTATATCGGCCGTCATATCTGAATCCACTCCTTTCTTAAGCATATCCTCTTTCACACAATCCATCCATACTTTCTTCGGTCTTCCTCTACCTTTGTAGCCATCCACATTCAATCTTAACACTTTCTGGTTTACGTCAGCATCGCCTCGTCTCATAACATGTCCATACCACGCTAACCTTTTGCTTCTCAATTTCTCCACCACTGGCGCTACTTTCAAACTTCTTCTAATGTACACATTCTTAACTTTATCCATTCTTGTCACACCTCACAAATAAATAAAGAAAATAAAATGTGATTTTTACAAATTAAATTTTGTTTTATGTCAAATGTAAGTGAGGTGTAGATTAGTGTATACTTAGTTTAATAAACAGGTGATTCTTTCAAAGACTCGTCAGCGTTAAGAAAAATCCTTTGATATATTGGATCGTTATGCGCGCCATCTCCTTTGTCGGGGACTTGGATTGTTAATCGGGCCATTTGTCACGATCATGCTTGGAATTCCGTGCAAAGGTACGATTCAAATTTTGTGAACAATTTTGTTCTCAAATCGCAATGATTGTCAACGATTCCTACTAAATATAACTGGCGGAATCCATTTAAATAATTTAAGAAATAATTGAGACATGATAATTTTATTCCGCTGCATATTTATACTTTAAAAGAACTATAATTTAGTAGGCAGGTACTAAATAAGGATCACGAAAAGAATTATATTCTGGGTGAAAATAGCAAGTGTGATTTATAGAAACGTAAATTCAGATTACGTTTTATAAACAGAGCAACTTGGGATGGAACCAAAGTAATGTATTTATTTTTTTCCAAATTCAGATCATATTATCGTGAATTCCATTCTTTTGTATTTAAGTCTCGTTGGTTGTCACATGTCAATACAATCCAAGGGAATCGTCCTTCTGTATTTTAATCAGCTAGTATCAACTATTTAAAGACAAAATTGTAACTAAAGTATAAAACAGAAATGAATAGACAAGTATTGTTTCGATAAAAAACATGTAACATTCGAAAATGAACAAGGCTTAAAAGATTTTTATTTGTAAAACGTTGAGTATTTTTACTTAGTATAAAAGGTATTTTATCTCATAAGTAACGTGTTCAACAGGTCTCCGGCAAGGGTGCTGGGTAAGGGCGGAGTCCCTCGACGCGGTCAATTTGTCAGCGGTGGCGGGCGGCGACGCAACACTGCCTTGCGACACCCGCTCGCCCCAGCCACCAGACGCACTATTACTAGTCGTCTGGTATAAAGATGATGTACCTATTTATAGGTAAGTTGTATGACTGGAGCCTAGATTTACGGAGCATCATGTTTATGGAATAACAGTGCAAATAATTCAATAGGGAGACATCGTCGTTAGTTTTGCAGACCTCATTCACATTACTTTACAAACGTTAGGTGAAAATTAAACACGAGGACACGAAGTGGATTTATAAGAATACAAGATTACCAAAGTCTCCTGTGAAATGAAAGAGATTACTTATTTGCTGCAGGTTACAATGTTTTTGCTGTTATAAAATGTATTAGCATACTGGAATAAAGTAAGTTAAATGCGCCACAGTATTCCGTTAGCATTTGTGAACGCAATTTCATTAGTGCTGTTTATGTATTCTACTTTAATGTCTGTACCGCTCGAGTAAATATTTGAATCTTAGCTGACGCTGAAGCTTCATAACTTTCTACCCTTGTAACTGTTTTGAAATATTCATTAATGAATGAGTTTTAATGAAGTTCCATTTCTTTGAAAGTATTAAGTATGAGATAAGAATAATGATAAAACTCTTTGATGACGTTGATTAACACGATATCTCCGTAAAATATTGCTCTGGTTATATTTAAGTTGATATTAAGTTAATTCTTTGCTTTAAATTCTGCAGCAGAAATGCGCTTATGTAAATTTTATCTAAATATTTTATTGCATATGAAAAGCAGATGGTATAAAATTACGCATTCTTTTTAACTAAGTATTACTCCTTTATTTTCGAATACAATTACATGAAACGTTTTATGAGTATTTCAAAGAAGTTGTTCAGTTATCTTGGTATCGTTATTCACGAGAAAAACTTAATAGATAACGAACCCCTTGTCTAGCTAGTGAAGTCAAACTTCGCGGTAAATTACAGCATTTCTACTAACAGGTCTGGAGGACGTTGAGATAATAGAATAAATAGTGCTTTTTCTAAGTAAAAATATTTTTAAATTAAAATTAGTGCTGTGACAATATAATACTGTATAACGTGTATGATATAATTTAACAGTATAAGTTGAAAAATGTGATTAAAATATACAAACTACAATATAAAGTTGAAAATAGTTTTTTTGCTACTTTTTTTAAATAACAATGATATAAACTTTATTATCTAAACTAGCTTTCGCTCGCGACTCCGTTCGCATGGAATTAAAAAGAAAGAAAGTGAGTAGCCTATGTGTTCTTCCAGACTATCCTCTACCTCTATGCCAAATTTCATCGAGATCCGTTCAGCCGTTTAGGCTACAAACTCTAACAAACATCCATCCATCCATCGATCTAAACTTTCTAATATTAGTAAGATAGTAAAAAACATTACAAAGTTGATGGTGACTTTTTGTCAATCATATTTGTCATGTATTTGTAAACTTTTTTTATATTTTAGACAGGCTACAACGTGTCTCAATTTACGTCGCTATTTTCTGTACTTTTTTATTTCTATCATATATTTGGTAGAATGTACGAGAATATCGGTGGTTTTTGGCTTGCAAAAAACATTTACATTCTAGCTGAATTTACGTGGTATTGTGAAATAAAACTTTTAAAATAATATTTATAGTTGTAGCTTAACTTAAAATTATAGATAAATAAGTTTGCGTGAAGATATAAAATGGTACAAACTTTGTGTGAAGTTTCAGAAGAAAAGTTACTATCTTTTACAAAATGTTGATGTAAGTTAAATAAAGTTTAACGCAAAATGTCACGTTTTAATGTTACTTTAAAATCAAATTATGTCCGGAATATTAAAATAATATTATTTGCCGATCTAAAACAATCTATCTTTAATATCATTTTCAATTAGAACAATATATCCATACCTTACTAAAATCCCATGACTTTTACAACAATTAAGGGAGTCTACAACTTTTACGAGTACATAATCATATAATATTTAATTTATAAAACTTTTTTTTATAAATTGAGAAGCAAAAGGTTAGCGTGGTATGGACATGTTATGCGACGAGACGATGGGGACATAAACCAGAAAGTGTTAAGAATAATTGTGGATGCTACAAAGGTAGAGGAAGACCGAAGAAAGTATAGATGGATTGTGTGAAAGAGGATAGGCTTAAGAAAGGAGTGGGTTCAGATATGACGGCTGATAGAGATGTATGGAAGAGCAGCACATACTGTGCCAACTCTCCGTAAGGGATAAGGGCAAGTGGATGATGAAAACTTTTTTTAACCTTAACAGCCTTGGTGAAATATTTGTGACCAGGCTCTTAGTATCAAAATGATGATATAGAGTCTTTAGACAGAAGCTTCCAAATTCCACTGTTGACTACAGTTGAGATCTATTACAAAACAATTTTTATATCAAACACGTATATTTTCTATGTAACGTAGTTGACAGTTCAATGTCAAACAGCACACGGTCGGTTTATCTTGTGACGTCACAAGATTCATGACTGAATCACGCACAAGCAATGTGTACATATTTTATACAACGTTCAGACGTTCATTTGTTATGTATGAGCGTTTGGCTGTCGTTAAATTAAGTAAATGCTAAAAAAAGTTCAGTAGAGAAAAAAAGTTTATTTGCCCTTTTTAAACACACTTTTACGTGTTCCCTCGCATTTTACCCCTCTGTTTATAATTTCAATAGTATGAACGTTGATATACATAGTAATTGAATGTTCTTTGTTTTATTTCATAATGACATTTTACACATAAAATACTGAATTAATATATCGAATAATATGGCATAGTTTAATTAATGCACTGGTTAATTTATTTCAAACGAGTACTTAATTCAGTAACTGATTATTTAAAATGATTATACTAAGATTAATTTTAATTAAATATTTTTGTTGCCAATTAATACTTTGATAAATTTAGTTACACCTAATTACTTTCTTTAGTTGTTAATAAACATCAGCTAATTAATGCTGAGGCTTTTTGCCACTAGATGTCGTTTTAATATTAAATACAACTTCACAGAATTCTATTTATATTATTTCAATAAAATTTATTGAGAATTCGGTAAGATGTAGATTAAATTATCTCAATATTGGCTGGCATTCAAATTCATAAAGCATTTCTAATAAACACTGTATTGCCTTCCAGTGATAAGGAATTTATGGAATTCTACAATAATATTACGGTTTTCGAAGTAAATTTTCAGTATTTCATACCATTTCGAATGTTGAGTATACTTTGATCTAATTCGATTATATTGATTTAAATGTGGATGTTTCCCGTTTGGCCATTCTGCTTTCCTACCAATTGGACCTATGTGATTTTTTTACCATTGAGTAGATGAATTCGATCGGCCCAATGGGAAAGGCCGATGGCCCGAGTTAAAACTCCCTTATATTCGATTAATTTACAAGGGATTGTACATCGGAGAGGAAATATACAGTTCTATTCTCATCATACCAATGAAAATATTTAGAAGAAAATCAGTATTTTTTTCATTGTATATTGAGTCGTAAAATTTTATATGAATTTCAATGAATAAAATAAAATAAAACATTTATTTTTTCAAATTATTAAAAGTAACATTTTCCGGTTTCACAACTCGGGACATTTTTTAAGGCTTTAGTTGTGGGTAGCGGCGGGACGCTTGAGGCTTAGCGGTCATGGTTTGTGCCAATAAATATCCGTTTTCTTTTTTTTTAACAAAAAGAACACTTTACCTCTAACGTTACCGCGATAACTTCACTTTTAGTGACGTTTGAAATATAAAAAGCGGTATAAAGTTTAGGGTGGGTAGAATCGAAATTTGCCATAAAATAAATTTAAACTAAAATGGTTGCGTTAACATTCTATATTTGAGTTAAAATGCCTAATTTTTAATAGGATTAGGCGTTGTAACTTATTTCTTTTTAAGATTTGTATTAGATGAAAACAAAACCTGATAAGGTTAAAAATACCTCAGGCAAAAAAGTAAAATTTTACATCACACCTAAGAATTTTTTTCTTGGTAAAAAGACTTATTAATAAAATTCCTGCGAGTGTAAATCGCCGTAGGGAGACGAACATAGGGGAATGAGAACAATCATCGTAGGCTTACAAAGTTTTACCATACCACACAAACTTGGAGCAAAATTAAGGAGAAATATTTCGCTTTGAGCAATTTATCTGCAAACTATATTCCATATTGTAATAATACTATGTATTTAATTAGATTATATCTTAACATAAATAATATTGGCGATATCATAAAACACTTGAGTAGTGTTTAAACTTCATTTTAGCTTAAACATACGTTAGTCCTTTTATACTGTGACTAGACGCTGCGTATTTTTAAGAAATCGCGGCTTTAGAAATATTAAAACGAAAATTAATATATACGTAAGTATTTATATTTAACACTAGCTGTCGCCCGCGACTCCGTCCGCGTGGAATTAAAAAGAAACAAAAGTGAGTAGCCTATATGTTCTTCCAGACTATCCTCTACATATATGCCAAATTTTAACGAAATCGGTTCAGCCGTTTAGATTACAAACACTAACAAACATCCATCCATCCATCTAAACTTTCGCATTTATAATATTAGTATGAAGTATGATAATGTTTTAAGAGTAAGAGGAAAGTCACGATTATAATCCACAAAGTCTTTAAACATCGATATCATTTAAGATGCTCTACCGTACACGAAAACGCCATAATAATCTATGTTACCGACTGTACAAAGAACTTTGCTAAGGCGCTTTAAGTCCGCTTAGTTATGAAATATTTATGAGTCGAAACGTTTTCATTTCAAAGCATAGCGGTAGCTGCTTTCACGCGAATTTCCAAGGTAACTGAAGGAAATAAATGGTTCACGATAATTATGTTTCGAGCGAAGCGCCATCAAGAAGGTAGGAATGGTGCCTCTTACGTTATAGCTATTATTCCGTTTAAGATACTGTTGGTTTTATCAAGAGGCCTTTAAATATCATTTGCGTATTGTATTATTTACTATATACATTTTTAAACTGTTTTGTTAAGTTTAAATAACTTTTAACAGCTTTAAAACGAAATAATAAAAAGTTGTTGAAAAATTGTAGACTTAAAAGTATTTGCATTTAAAACAAATTGATGGATGACGGCTGTGTTTTTAGAATTGATTTTCCTACTTTGCTATTAGAGAGAATATTGGTTTTATAATTAAATATGTACGGGGTTTTTCATTCATGTATTTCACAAAGTAAATTAAATTTGATGATATGTCGATTATCCACTGATATATCCCAGCTCTTGCAAGCTTATCCTCTTGTTGAACGTAACAATATTATAGCAAAAACGTCCGCGAGAAATTCCAACGTGAATTTCTGCACTGTAACGTTTATTAATGGTATCAATTCACGATTACGCCTTGTACGAAATATAATTATTTCATTTCACGAACATAATTTTCTTTTAAACGTTCTGATTGTCTGTGAAATGGGAATCAACAAGTTTGTTAACAAAGTTCGCTTTAATATTTCTCTGGAAAGTATACAAATGCTATTCGTAATTCCCGTGTGGTGTGTGGGTTTGCACTTGTTGAGGAACACCGGAATGTTATTGAACAACTAATTATAAGTAGAAAAATCATTTTTACTGTATCATAGAAATCTTATCTTTATAACTACTATATTCTGACATAAGGAAGCGATATATTTAACACTATCTGATGACAGTTACCAATTATTAATAATTACAGAAAAAATGTAAATGAATTGTATACTACCACCACATACAAATATCACCTTCTATAGAAAAGGAGATAAGCAAGAGTTTCCAGTTTCCTCTTTGTCAATTTCCCGGTAGTTTTAATTCCTTAAGCTTTCGTAACGGATATATTTTTAGATTTCAACAAGTAAATCAAAATACCACGAATTCGAGTAAAATGTTATAAAAAATTCAACTATCAGTCTACTTTTTTCAACTACTTTTCAGTTTTCGTGTTAATGTATTATATGTAATTTCAGTATATTTTTTATCTGATGTTCTGTGACCTTACATTGACCTTGAGAATACCCGCTAGTCCTTTACTTTAGGTCTCCATATTATTGATGTCTTTGTAAAATGTTAACACATGCTTAAATTCCCATATTAGCGATACATAGTTGTTTCGTATTTCTTTTCAAGAAAACATCCTTTTTTATAGGTTATGGTAATAGACACGATTTCCACTTTTTATACAGTCATATTGGTAACATTAAAGCCAGATACGCTAAGTTCTATCTGAAGGTTTTAACTGAACAGTTGAACTGTGTGTATAGGAAAAATCTTAGCTGTACAGTTCAATTGATTACGTAATTATGCGTACAAACTCACAGTTTTAAATGAACAGTTCGTCTGTTTAGTTAAAACTGTCGTAAATAAATTGTAGAGCATGAAATGTAACATGACATTAAAATGACCCATTTTAGAATTAATATCTTAAAATTGCAGAATAACAGATATATTGGCGACTAAACTCGAACTTCAGTTATTAACTGGGGTACAACTCAGCTTATAAAGGGGTACAAAGGTTTCGTTTTAAATATTATAACTATATAATGTTTTTGTCAGTTACGACAGTCGTGAGAAAAGCCCGTCCGCGCACTGGGCGGATGACTCGCTAGGCGGGCGGGCGCGATGGCACGCGGCGCCGCACGCTGCACTGCGCATACGCGACGTCCTGCCTACAGACCGCGCCCTCTACCGGTGTCGGGTCGACTTCAAAGTATCTCCCACTAGGAACTATAAGTTCATATTACACGTTATAGGTAAGTTAATATTAATGCATTCATTTTTACATTATCTATTTCAGTCATTTTATGGCGTGTAATTAAAAAAAAAACAACAGTGAGTAGCTTATGTGTTTTTCCAGACTATCCTCTATGTCTGCCAAATTTCATCAAGATCCGTTCAGCCGTATAGGCTACAAAACTCTAACAAACATCCATCCATGTAAACTTTCGGATTTACACCAGTTTTATAAGTTTTATAAAATAATTATAGTTTTAACTCTATTTGAAATTTAGTTATGACAGAGAATTTAAAAATGTATGCTACAAATAAGATTTCGGAAATGTATAAAAAGCGACATCTGTTGAGCAGTTCTGGAGATACATAGAAACAAATATTTATCCATCCATCTATCTATTCTTTCGCATCAATATTTTTAGTAAGATTATGCATTTTAGCCCATTTAAAATGAACTTGTGAAAAAGCTTGAACAAAATGTTTTTAAAAAAAAATCTGTAAGACTCAATCCACCTTGGTTACTTTCTAAGAAACTAGTAATTAACATATTTTTTTATAATAAAAATACAAGACCGTGGATTTAGTAGTAGCGTTTGTTTTTAAACTGTTCGTAGAAAAAGAATTTTCCTTTACGGCGTACATTGTGTTATAAATCTTTAATTACTGTGGTGTAGAAACAAGGCTTGTTATAAAACAACTCGAGTAGGTATGATTAGCCTTGACTCAAACGTACCAAGGTTTCAACGTGGCTATTATTAATTAAAAGTGTTCTGATAGTTTGAGTCGTTTGTAGAAGTTGTTTCGTGTTACATGGTTGAAGTAATTGATCAATTTTCAACCCCTTTTCCTGTACGTTTTAAATAACAAACCTTATTTGCACAAGGTTGAGGAACAGTTTATTGTTTGAAATTATTCAAATAGTTTGATTAGAAAATTATTTAAATAGTTTGCTTAGACATAAGTGTTTTAAATAAGCAGACGCTTGCAGACGATTTTTTTTTTATGAAATGAGTGATTTAAATAAAATAACTTCACCCAGTGAAGTTAAATCGTTTTAACAATTTCTTTGACGTAGTTTCATACATAAATTCATAAATAGGTTGCTTTAAAAAGAAATGTCTAATGCGATTTTTTTACTTAAACGTAGTCGTACCCGAGCTGTTATTTTACCATATTTTTCTTATCAAATATAAGTAATGATGAAAAAAAGTGCCCCTAAATTTAAATTACTGCTTTTGCAAACTCCACTTTGGCAATAAGCCAAATTAAAATTTGTTGTTAGTATGCTTTTTCTTTTATACTTAATATTTCGTATACGCTTTTATAAAATTGAAGTTCGTTTTGCAACTCACATAAGCATTAGTAATTAAAACAATGGGATATTATCAGTTTAATTTTACGCTAATAATACATTTTTCGATGTATTTTTGTTTTAATTATTAAGCCTAAAGGATTCTTGTTTAAGATATTTAGAAAATTAATAGTGTTGCTTACATTGTTTCTTAAATGTTAGAATACAAAGGCGTTTACGGAATATTTGTACCTTCATAAGAACAGAAGGCCACATCGAGTTCCTTAATATAACCTAACAATATCAAATGAACATAACAGAAACTTAATAAACGTAGAAAAATTAAAGTCGTACGATTCAAATTTTATCAAACTATTATTATTATATCAACTAATATTTATACCAATAAAGAACGATCATTCTGAATGTCTTTATAAAATTGTACTTTTCTATATGTAAATGTATATAGTATTTTTATAGATTCGCTACAAATATTTTTGGTTCTAAGCAAAACGGACATATGAAAAAAATATTGTAAGCATCAAACGTGAAACTTACGGAGCTCATTATGTGAAAACACGTCGCGGTGCAGTATGCTCTACATATTATAACTATATTACATGAGATACTAGTTATAGCTCGTGACTTCGTCCGAGTGTTATTAAAACTAGTAATATAACCTATGTTACTCAGAGGTATAATATATAATATAGTTTTAAGTAAAACCAATACAAATATACTAATTTTTACTCTTTAAAATATTAGTACAGCTAACTAACATTTCTATATTTTTTTTGAGTCTTTCATTCTATTTCAACTGAGGTCAGTGACTTGAAACCTTATTTTATTTTACGTTTATTGTTGCGTCATTTGTATTTTTTGCGCAAGCTTTTTATGACGTAGCGGTAATCCTGCATAATTGACATTTTCTGCTAACAACAGAATATGTCGATATGATGCCTTTCAGAGAAACGCTATTAATTTTTTTATTTACCAATGTTGTTAGGTATATGTATTAAATTTATGAAAAAATAAACTCTCAATTAAAAACAACAATTTTAATAAAACAAAATTGATTTACGTAAATGAAAACGTGTTTATTAACGGTTTAGAATTTATATTTCGGGAAAATCCAGTTACGATTAGGGTTTTCACATTTCAAAATAAGTAAAAACCCAATAACGTTTATAACAACTTCGTTTGAACCCAAACATAAATATATTAATAGTACAACAACATTGTCCTTTTTACGTCTTAAAAAAAAAAAAGATAAAATAATTTGTGAAAAGAAGAGAGTAACATAAATACGTTGTTTCAGAACTTCCTGAGAAACCTAAAATATTTGACGCACGTAAAAAGGAAATAGTAGGAGTAGCGGGACCGTACATAGAGGACACCAGTCTCAAACTGACCTGTGCTGTAAGTGGAGGTAAAAGTAATAGATATCGTTATTACTGGTATTGTGTTTAAAAATATAACATACAAAATAAATTCTAAATCATTTACACTTCACTAACTGTACAATTGGGGAATTTGTCGGTGTTCCACCTTAAAAGCTTTAGTCGTTTAAGCGTTTTGTACGTGTTGAAACGACGACGCGGAATGATAACCAATAGGATGCATTTAACGTACTAAAACGTTGGTCAGTAGTGCGTCGCTAATTGCTTTTTATTATTATTCCGTCGTTAACTCACGTTGTCTAATTAGTTACTTGATTAAGCGGTGTATCTTTCGTTGCAAGAAGGCAATTTCTCTGTAAATGATTTTCATTACTGTACAAAAAAATGATAATGTATTTTATTCGGTTTGTAAGTCAACAAAATAATAAATCTGATGTAAACATTTCTAAACTAAAAGCTATACAATTTGACGTCGCTAAAAGCAAACGACTAGATTAAGTGAAGTTAAAGAGTGACGGTAACAAATTTAATTATACCCACAGGTAAACCGATGCCTCGCGTTCGCTGGTGGAGAGACGATAAAGTAATAGCAACATTAGCTCCCGCAGAAGACTCGCGTCTCAGCTTACTCGAACTTAAGATACCGAAATTAAAGCGAGAGTATTACGAAGCGGTATACACTTGTACTGCGGATAATACCGCCCTCGTACCACCTTTGAGAACCAACGTACAAATACAACTTTATCGTAAGTATACCTTTATTATTAATATTATTGTAATAACGTATTTAACTTCTCCTACAGTACTGACTCTGAGAATGACGCGCTATTCTCAATTAACTGAATGATATTCACAGATGTCATAGGGACGGGATGTATATGCCAAAAATATAGTGTTGTGCCAATCCTCCAGCGTACTCGTAGTACTGATTTTCTTCTTAACAATATAGATATCGTTAATAATGAACAAGTAACCGTCTTTGCGTCAATTAATGTATGAAGAGATATGTTTCTAGCAAAATTGATGGGTAAAGTTTATGAACGTAAAATTAAAAACATGATTTTGTGAGTTTTGCCTAATTTTAGAACGAAAAAGAAGCCGATCACGTTCGCTTAGGCGGGCTCTTAGTGTCGTTTCTACTGAATTAACACTCAGAGTTTCCCTTAATGACTAAATAACTCTGAATTCGTTGCTTAAGTAAAATTTGCAAGAGAGTATTCCGTTTTAAAATAAACGTGATATTATAAATGGCCGTATGATATATTTTTTATACAACCACCTAACAGCAACAACTCATACGACGTTACTGCAAAATGAAATCCAGCGAAATCCTAGCGATTAACCTAGATCAAACGGCAGGCTTGTCCGCGGCGCAGATTATCTCAGATATGACGTCGGATTACGGAATTCTTTTGTGCCATTCTACCGGCACGCCAGAGCTCGATCATTAGTTTTTATTTGTGCGGCTTCATTGTCCTGTAGTAACACCATCGCTCCCCCAGAATAACAGGAAATTATTCTCCATTATCATAATATTATTCGGCTTCTAATGCACGCCATGCCAAACTCGCTAGTTCAACTTTCACAAACTTTTATGGATGGCGTTACATTTTCGTCGTTGTACTTTTCAATTTGTGCCGCTAATGGAATAAAATTAGCTCTTTTTAATCTACATTTATAAAGCTTAGTACCTAAACGTCACTTTAATTCCTTCAGGTATGGTAATTATAAAGAAATAACCATTAAGGCTTTTATTACATCTAACGCGGCGATTTTATTTAAGCTTGTAATAAAATGTTGTTAAAATTATGATAGTTATAAGCCTTAATAATTACTTTACTGTTTACAAATGTACTACTAATACATTGTTGATAATTAAAATTTAGAAATAATTTGTCAATTGTTTTATACGAGTTGTAGGGTAATTCCATATTTTTATCGACAATTACACAACATAGTTTGTTTCTATGATTATTGAAACGAATTAGTTAATAATTCTTTTAACTACTACATTAAAGAAAAATGTACTATACAATTTGTTAAAAAAGTTCATTAATAGGATTAAAAACACCTTTTTACTACGTGTATTTCTATTCCATCTTTTGAATTAAGGTTAAAATCCTTTATGTACAGTACGACCACTACTAGTGGAAATTCTGGCACGAGAACAGCCGCTGTCAGTAGGTCAGGAAGCCGAGCTGGCCTGCAGAGCGGTCGGCGCCAGACCTCCAGCTATCATCACATGGTGGCTAGATGATAAACCAATCGTGGTTACTGATCCTCAAAAAGTAAGTGACAAATAAAAACGTCTATCATGTATGCAATATAATAATTTTACTAAATTAAGTATTATATAAAATTTTACTTGTAACATAACATATTTCAATCCTTTTACCGAAGATTTTTTGAAAAATAATGAGTATTGAAACATTATTATGCGTAGGTTTGCGAAATGCAATTTAACCAGTCTATATTTATCTCACTAATATTATAAATGCAAAAGTTTACATGAATGGATGGATGTTTGTTAGAGTTTGTAGCCTAAACGGCTAAACGAATCTCTATAAAATTTGGCACAGATGTAGAGGATAGTCTGGAAGAAAACATAGGCTACACGTTTTTGTTTTTTTTAATCCCACGCGCACAGAGTCGCGGGCGAAAGCAAGTACTTAATAACATAAAGAGGTAATATTTTTATTTTTGTTTGTATTGAAATAACTCAAAAACTACTGGGCCGATTTTAAAAATTCTTTTACCATAAATATGTACGTTATCAGTGAGTAACATAGGCTATATTTTTTTAATTTCACGCGGACATAGTCAACGAGTTATAACACCTATTTATCAATGTCTAGCTTTATTATAGGAAGTAATACCATAGGACATTAAAAGCTTTTGTCTTATTCTTAGAACTCGGATGATTTCAACGAAACAGTGTCATTCCTGCGATGGACGCCCCGAATGGAGCACGACGGGCGGGTGCTCACCTGTCGAGCGTCGCACCTCAAACTGGAGCACACCACTATTGAGACCACCATGTCACTCAACTTGCATTGTAAGAATTTTTCTTTCTCACAATATAACACAAGTTTTTTCCACCGACGTTTTTATACTTTGTTTTCTTAATGAATGTTTTGTGTTTGCTTTGTGTTTGTTTTATTTCGAATGCCTTCATTGACATTTGACACATATTTCTAATGGTAAAAGGGGTGGAATAATTAAAAGTTTTAAAGATGCGAATTTTATTTTTTTATAGTATGGTTTAGATCTTCTTCGTTTCATTTATATCAAATAGATTCAAAAAATATATGGAGGAATCATAATTGACACTTCATTTGAGACATTTTTCACATCCACTAACTCTATAGATAGAGTTTTGAGGCTATCTATAGATACTCGTAGATAGCCTCAAAACCACATGTCAATATAATTAATTATTATATTTAAATGTTTATACTTTAATATGTGACACTGTTTAGTTTATTTCATAACAAAAGATGGGGTTTATTATAGTTTTGTAAAATGTTTTATAACATGTCAATACAAGGACATGAGGTGGCACTAAACTTGACAACATAGTACCTTTAAAGAAGTTACCGGTGAAAAAATTTTGTTCACTATGTCTAATCTATGAATATCGTAAATGACTTATATGCATTATGTGATAGATTATTTACGTGTTTAGATGTGCCGATCGTAGTTTTGCAATTGGGGTCGAAACTGAATCCCAACGACATAGAAGAAGGTGACGATGTATACTTCGAGTGCGTGGTGCGCGCCAATCCGCCAGCTTACAAAGTAGTTTGGGAACATAACGTGAGTAAAATAGCTTAAACGTGAGTTTCATGTATGTAGAACAAATAAAGTTCGCTGACTCGAGTAACTTTATACAGCTTACTTTAAACCTTAAACAATGACAAAGCATCTACGTAAGTGCATAGACTAAGTAAACTCAGAGGCTACTTACAGCATTTCATTATTAAACTAATTACTATTATATGATAGTCTTGTAGGACTTCTAATTTAAGAACAGATTTCATAGAATAGTAATACACTATTACAAATTTATTTGAGTCAAAAGTGGCGCTTTCTAATTTAAAAATATCACAAGATTTTTCTTGGACTGTAGTTGTCTTGTCAGGTTATGTGTTTTGTATCATTTTCCATGCAAAGTATATTTGTGACTAGCTAAATGAATATATTGTCTATATTAAAGATTAAATCAACTTGTTTACTTTCTGTTTGAACTTCAAGCTCTCAAACAATGTTGCATTGCTCTTTTAAATTTCTAATACTTACAAGTCCTAGATGTTTTGTAATATGGAGTGTAACTTTTTACTTTGACGATCTTAACCACCGTATCAAAATATCTGACGATAAGATTTTATAAATAAAAATGCAAAAAACAAGATTTTAAAGTATTTTTGCCACAAAAACCCACGCTTTTCTTAAATTACCCCTTCTAAAGTAATGTTTCGGTTTTCATTAAGATTCGGGTTGTTAAAAATAATCTTTCGTACCCAGGGTCAAGTAATGACGCACAATCAGCGGGCGGGAGTAATTGCTGGGTCAGCACATTTGGCTCTACAAGGAGTGTCGAGAGAACAAGCGGGAAGATACGTGTGTACCGCCTCCAATGTGGAAGGGGATGGCAGATCTCCTCCAGTCAATCTCTTAGTTATATGTAAGTAAATGAAAACTAGTTATTGTTCGCGACTTCATCCACATGAAATTATAAAAACTTTATTTTATTGTTAACAATTGTCAAACTTTTAATTGAAAATGTCAAAATTCAAATGCACAAATGACAACGAAGACCGTACATTGGATAACAATTACCGTTAACATGGCATCCTTGATTCCTTGATGTTGTCAGTTTGTAGTTTTTGTCCCTTTCCCGCATGAAGGGTTTTTCCAGTTTATTTACTCCCTTCTTTCTTTCACTATTAAAAAGCTACGTTATCACAGAGTAACATTATATTTTTAAATTTTTCGTGGACGAAGTCGCAAAACAGCTAGTTATTAATATACCCGAAAATAAATAAAATGATAAAATTTGTAGCAAAATCAAACAGCAATCTATTATACTTGGTAGCGTAAAAACAAGAAAGAGGTCACATTTTCAAAGACAAAGGACTTCAGTATTTTAATTCAACGCTATTGACACGTCTCGCTTCATTATTATCTATAAAGCTTCGTACACGCTCCTCGCTTGTTAGGACTCTTAATAAGGCCCTACTTCGTTACCGATACGATCGATATACGCTCGCCTACGGCGGCCCTCACACCGTTATATAGCTCTTTTTTTATTAATGGCAACCTGGTGAGGAAATAATAATTATGCAGACAGGGATATCGTCTAATTGCTAGATTATTTTATGGTTACATTTTATTCTATTAACGGATTATTGATCGTCAATTTTCCCTTATGTTTAAAACGTGGATCGTTTAATCGATCTTAACTAGTTTAGCATGGTATTATTTTTTATTTGACATCTAACTACTATACAATCGGCCAAATACTGAAACGTTATTTAAATATGTAACAGCGTCTTAAATGATAAGGCCAATCTAAAACTCAAAAAATATTTTGACATTTATCCGATTGTAATCGGTGCTTATGAAGCAAAGTATTTAAGATTCGTTATTAGGTCGAAAATCCTTTAATGGGTACTTAGGAGGCCTTATTTGGATTTATCATACTGAATAAACAATTGAATACTTTGAGTATGATTGAAAAAAAAACAATAGGAATAGCGAAACTATTGCAATGTGACCAAGATTGATTTTACTCCCGAAATAGTTTCCCGATACGAAAACAGGTTTGTAGCAACAGTTGAGTGATGCGATGTACGCTAGATGTGAATTCAATTTTCGCTATTGATGTCCCGCGCTGCCGTTGCACGGCAAGCGTCTGTGACGATAAACCATACAGATTTATTAGCACGTATTTATTACTTACATGGCTTATTTTTACATTTCTTTTTTTGAAAATGTTTTATTTTTGTACCTTTTTGTACATAATTTATTGCTGCAGTTAAAGAAGTTGTATTAAAGCACTAGCTGTTGCTCGTGACTTCGCCCTTGTGATTTTTTTTAAACATATCCTATATTAGCATATGTATTATATTACTCACTGATTACATAGCTTTTTAATGGTGCAATAATTTAAATTTGTTTAGTAGTTTTTAAGTTCAATATGTACAAAAATCCAAAAGTCCAAAAATACAAATCTTTCCTGTTTATAATATCAGTATAGATCGATAATATAATAATAGGTCTATGAGAAGGACTGATTTACATTCATAAAAGGCTTAAATAGATAGATAAGATCTTGATGTGAATAATTCTGGTAATATTAAAAAGGTTTTAACTTAAAAGTGTTGTCTTAACAGCATAGTTTTTGTGCTGCCTTAATTTGATTTTACGCCTGTTTGTTGTATAAAACTTCCTTAGCATTGCAGAAAGAAAACTTAAGTATTTAAAATGCTTCAACGTAACATCCTGATTCTATTAGAGCTTTGTTTTCTTTATTGTTAAAGTTTCAAGCGTTGCTTTTAATTTTTAAATTGTTTCTTTTAAGTTTGCTAAATATAATACTTAAGGCGGAAAATATTTTAAACCAAAAGGATTTGTTAGTACAATCTTTAAAGTTGTTAGACACATAGAAACACATTTTTTATTGTTGAAACATTACATTGTATCTTCACAAGTTACAAAACACGAACGAATCTATACTAATATTATAAAGAGGAGAGATTTGTATTTTTGTATGTATTTGATTAACGTAAGAACTAACTAAAAAAATCTTTCACCATTAGAAAGCTAATTTAACTATGAGTAACATAGGCTACATATTTAATTATTTTTTAATATTACGCGGACGAAGTCACGAGCAATAGCTAGTTATAAATAACCTAAATCTTCCATTGAAAAGACAACGTAATGTATTATTACGTTTTTGCAGTCTGCCACTGAAGCGCGGGTCATTTAGTCGATTTGTGGTGGTTAACATAGTAGTTTAAAAAAAAACAATATTTCGCGCGATTCATGAAAAAGGCCCGTTAAACGCATAATTCGGTGTCAAAGTAATCCCTCGTGCCAAGAGTTAATTACGTATATAATTAAAGAAAAAGTTGTCTCCTATAAGTAATTGAAGCCTATAAGGTAATTGTTATAAAAACAGAACAAGTAACTACCAGTAAAAGCGTCGCAACACTATAAATAAAGGTTGTTAAAACTCTATTTATTTCAACTAGGACGCCTCATTGAACACGATCCTAAAGCCTTAGATACTTTGTAAAACAACAAATGTAGGACGGTAAAAAGTTCGTGAAAAAGCCTTACGCGAAGCTTAGTATCGGCAATTGAACTTCCTGAAATTCTCCACGCGGTAAATTTCATCTGTAAAGTATTACCTAACAAATGACTTTAAAGTAGTAAGAATGTTTAAGTTAATCTTGTTGGAATTATTGTTGGATAGTTTGTGCTGCATTGCTCTTTCAGTTCGAACGAGGGAATACAAATTACAACATTTTTAACTAAGACAATTTTAGATCCCTTTTTTCTCATACCTGTCAATTGGATGTAAAAATAATTAGGTATATTAACTTCGATTCAAGTTTTTAACTTATAAATGTAAAAAAGAAGTCTATGTATTAACTTACAAATGTAATGAAAATAAATGTTACACTTAATTTGTGGAGTTTAAAAAAGAAATGTTTATCAACAGATAAGCCTGTGTGTAAAAACACAGAAGTAAGTATAGTAGGTGCAGCTGCGAACGAAGCAGCCAAAGTTACTTGTGAAGTCGATGCTTTTCCACCGGCAAAGAACTTTCAATGGACGCTGAATAACACCGTTGGAACAGTTGAGCTAGAAGCGGTAAGAAATTTACTATAAACTAAATGTATTTATAAATCGATTCTTTGAAAACAAGTATCGGAACCGCTCATTATGATAAAACAAATTAAATACTACAACGTAAAGCTCGTTCTCGCAATTAATTCCTTTCCGTGTTAAAAGAAACAATCAGAAATAAAATCGTTTTAATTATAATCTTGTTTGTTCTAAAAGGGAAAGTTTACTGTGGACGGCTCCGGTCGATCCGTTCTCTCGTACACTCCAAGTGGGGAGACAGACTATGGTACTCTAGCGTGCAGAGCAACTAATCTAGCTGGACAACAGATAGAACCTTGCCGATATACATTGTTACCCGCTGTCAAACCGGATCCACCGACTAACTGCTCTTCGTTAAATCTAACTGATGATTCCGCGGAACTGCGCTGTGTTGCTGGTAATTACTTTTAAGATATCTAAAACTTACAATGTAGGCACACATTTAAGAAATATATAGACTAGACATAAACAACATTTTTTCACCGGTACTTCTTTTAAAGGTACTATGTTGTCAACTTTAGTACGCCACCTCATGTCCATGTGTCGATCTTTTGTTAATAAATAAACTAAACAGTGTCACAAAATAAAACATAAACATTTAAATTTTATTTAATGACACCTATTGGCATTTAATTTAAATTAATTATATTGACATGTGGTTTTGAGGCTATCAATAGATAGCGTTAGTGGATCATGTGAAAAATGTCTCAAGTGAAGTGTCAACTATGCTTCCTCTATATATTTTTTGAATCTCTTTGAAAGTAGGTTATATTCTTGTGTAATTTTCTGCCATCGTATCTTGTTTTTGGATCATTGTTACTCCCAGTGTAATAATAGTCATTGCTAATTCATACTTGGGATCAATGAAATAGAGGATTTACAGAGTTTAAATTTTGTAGGTTATGATGGAGGTCTTCAAACCACTTACGTAGTGGAAGCTTGGGAGACGGAGGCATTAGTAGCTAACGTGTCGGCGACTGTACCAGTTTGGAAGCTGCACGGGCTTGGCTCAGGGAAAGCGTTAACACTTGTATTTTATGCAAATAATGCTCGAGGAAGATCAGAAATTACAACACTCAGAGTTCACACGCTTTCGAGGCTGGCTTTGCAGACTGGTGAGTGCCAAGAATAATTTATTTTATATGCTGATTATTATGATTTGTAGCAGAGTACTTGGAGTATTTAGAATCTTGCCCGTAAACCGTAAAAGTTACTAGTATTAAAATTTATGTGGTTTTAAAATTTTGACATTCTTTGTAGTTCAAACAGATGTTATTTGAAGCCCAAGTTTTGTCTATGCTCGAATAGGACACAGCGTAAATATATTACGGGAATTGTATATTTTTTAGAAGCAAATACAAGAAGCAACAGAGTGGACAGTAGCTGGGCGCTGGGCATCGTCGCTGGGATCGCTGGAACGCTCATAGCGGTTACTATCATCGCTCTAGTTGCAAAAAGAAAACATCATCGACCTCTACAGTATGAAGGTGACACTTGCTCTTTTAGTTTAATACTATTACTAGCTTTCGCCCACGACACCGTTCGTGTGGAATTAAAAAAAAACTTAGTAGCCTATGTGTTCTTTCAGACATCTATACCAAATTTCATCGAAATGTGTTCAGCCGTTTAGGCTACAAACTCCAACAAACATCCATCCATCCATCTAAACTTTCGCATTTATAATATTATAAGTATTAAGTCTGATTAGTATGAACAATTTTTCCTACCTTTGTATAATGTTTTTACTTTCTTATTTTCTAATTGGTTAGATGAAATCTTTTGCCATTCCAACCAGCGACTGTTCCATTCCATACCTTCTCATCTGAAGTATGACATTTTATTGTATCCCTTATGGCAACACTGTCCCGACGAACAGTGATGCCACATCGAATACGGATATCGACATATCACTAACTCATCGGTGCTGAATCGTTGTCACGCCGCACTTGTGACAATTATCTGTTAATAAACTATACTTCTTACATTAATTAATTATTGAAATACTCTAAAATACTTTGAGTCAATTTATATTTGATAGCAGATATCGCGTTTCCTTCTATTATTTCCAATTTACCTGTAATTTCAATATCTATGTCATCGATACGTTCGGAGCTAAAGTGCGAAAGATAATCAAATCCTCCAAGAGACTCGTTTTATTACAATTACCAGGAATGGCAAATTAAATATATCAAGGACAAATCCACTTTATGTATTTTTGACTGATTAATTTTAATTAGAAGTTCTATTGATATCTGATCTAGTTTATTTCCAAGATAGCTCATATTGCTTACAAATTTATTTAAAACTAGCTGTTGCTCGCGACTTTATCCGCCTGGATATCAAAAATAGTAAAAAATATAGCCTATGTTACTCACTGATAACGTAGCTTTTTAGTGGTGAAAGAATTTTTGATATCAACCCAGTAGTATTGAGTTATTTCAATATATACAAAAAACCAAACCTTTCCTCTTTATAACATTAGAATAGATTTGTTTTTTAAATATTACAGAAGTGTAGTTTCTATATTCTGTTCTATTCATGTTTCAAGCTAGTATTAGCATTCTCAGTGTATTTAAATACATTATAATACCATCGAAGAAATGAAACATTGCACCATAACTAAGAAAAATGTTTCCACATTATTGCTACACAGACGAAGCTATTCAACTTTGAACGCATACTGCACAACCATTCCTACTGTAATTCCTTATTGTAGAATCCTATCGTTGGAACATATATCTCACTGGCTTCGCGTGTTCCATGCTCACAGTTCAGAATATAAATGTGCTATGAAATTTTCCTATTCTATCTTATTTTTCGAAATAAGCGGAAACTAATTGCATCAAATTAAACAAAGAAATTCCAGTCCTTAAGAATTAATATCGATATTTTTACCTTAGTATTACTTTTTATACAAATATAGAGTAAAGATTTAATTCTTATAATGGCTTTATTTAAGTATTAAGATAAATCATACTAATATTATAAATGCGAAAGTTTAGATGGATGGATGGATGGATGCATGTTTGTTAGAGTTTGTAGCCTAAACGGCTGAACGGATTTCGATGAAATTTAGTATAGATGTAGAGGATAGTCTGGAAGAACACATAGGCTATTCACTTTTGTTTTTTTTAAATTCCACGCGGACGAAGTCGCGGGCCACAGCTAGTAAAATAATAAAACATAGATAATTACGTCTTCAATAACTTATCAAGAAATGTTAATCGTACATTTTTGGATTTTTTCTTCATATTCTGTATAATTATGTTAAATCAAGATATCAAGTAAAATGATTGCGAAAAATTATTCTTTTCGTAATAAATTATAGATAAACGTTCAACAAATACTTCCTATACTTGAACAACGAAAGTATTAGCTTTGAAGAGGTTAGGCAAAGTTTCACGGCTATCTCTGACCTTAAGTTTTTGCGAACATTGACCGAAGCCATTAGTCTAGTTTCGGTTAGAATTGCGTTATTTCTTTAACATACAATAACGTTAGCTTGTAATTATGGACCATATGTGTCACGATAAGGCAGTAAATGTTAGTAAATGCGTACAAAGAGTCAACAAAACAATTTGGATGGAATTAGAGACTATAAAATACGTGACTCATGACTTTAAGCATTTAGCCTAAATGTACAAGTAGTAGTTGTTAACGCCATGGGTGGTTGTTTAAAGTGATTAATGTTCAATCTGCTATTGGACTAATAGATTTATTATTTTTTGGAGATTTAGGGCCTGTCCCACCACTGGCTGATAGAGGCGCAGAAAATCAGATATTTCCACCACATATGTATTTTACACGTTGGATTGTTACTACACAATTTACAATTTGGTGGGACAGGCCCTTAATTCTTTTGTTTCCCTTTAGAACTAGTTTCCATAATTGTTACCGAAATGTAGATACAGATGTTTTTTTTTTTAATAGATTTGTTTTCTTGTTTCTTTCTGACATTTGTGAATAGTGATAGATTTTATCAAATTTATATACAGGTGATTCTTAACGGACGGATTTATATCAATATATTAATTATACATTTTCGAAAAAGTCTAAAAAGCTAAAGCTTTTGAGGTCCCCTAACTCCACATAAACGTTGACCTCCATTGAGAATCACCCTGTATAGGAAAAGCTAACTGATTTAAATAGATCTTCAAATACTGTTTGCAAAAGATACAATATATCTGAATGTAGTCTACTAACATTTTCTACTTTTCTTGGTAGTGAAATTCTCGTATATCTGCACGATAACATCACTGAGGATTGCATGCATAGCTAAAAATGTTGAAAAATACGATACATTCGGAGCTCGCGAGGTGCAAAAATGTGACGTTCGGTTGCAATAAAGTGAAGTATGTAAATTTAAGACAAGAACACCGTTGGATATTTCAAATTCCCGTAATATTTAATCTCATTACAATAGTAACAACATGTAGAAATAATAGTTTATCAAAATCTATGTAACTAGCTGTTGCTCGCGACTTCGTTCGCGTGAAATTCAAAAATAATAAAAAATAAAACCTATGTTACTCATTAATAACGTAAATTTTTAATGCTGTAAGAATATTAAAATCGACCCAGAGGTTTTTGAGTTATTTCATATAAAATACAAATTTTTCCTTTCATAATATTAGTATAGATAATGGAAGTAATGGTGTCGACTAAGGATGATAAACCCTAGCTTCTTCGTTATCGAGCTCATAGAATCTTAAACAATATGAAAAAAATATTGTTGTGTGACTATAAAATTAGTTAACGTACAAAGGGAATGTTTACAATTAAGCATACGTACATAATTTACATGAAAATCTAGTATTCAATAATTATGGTCACGAATTCCCTTCACCGCTATTATGTACGTTTCATATTAACGTGCCTTTCGAAGCACGAAAACGCTCGACATTAATTGCTTCTAAAGCGGTCATACATTCAAGAGTTGACCGACCGAAACGTCGACCTGGACAATCATTTACTCTGCAATTGTACCATGAAAGTGTCCTTTAAGTGGGTTGGTGGTCAATATATTTTTATATAGATTTTAGGTTACCTCAATCATTTTGAACACAAATCACGTCTAATATTTCCCGTAGAGTATTCGAAATAACTACAGTGTTTTTCTATACTAATATTATACAGAGGATAGATTTTTTTTACATGGAATAGACTCCAAAACTTCTGAACGGATTTCAAAAATTATTTCGCCAATGTGAAGATACATTATTACTGAGTAGTAAGTAATGTTTTACAATCACAGGAAGGGTAGGGATATGACAGAAAAGCATATCTTTTTTGTCATATCCCTACCCTACGACGTATTCTTTGCCACCCATGAGAAGCCGGATCAGATTGCTATCCGATATAAGTTGTAAATGTTTAAAAACGTTATAACACTGTAGAGACGGCAATTTAAAATTATTTCTACGATTCCTATTTAAATTTATTGTTTCACTTAAAGAATTAACATATAAATTTTGTAAATTTAATCTTATAAATCGTATTCACGATCGTAGTGAATTTTACTGATGAATGGAGACAGATTCTCTCGCGTGTCCGGAATTTTCTGGCGCAAAGATCGACTCGACTACGGTTTTCACTGCATTTGAAATGTGATTTATGTTCAGCATTCCCGCTGAAATTGCATATGTTTCGTCACTTAGATACAGACGTTTTATTAAGTTTTATACAATGTTCGCAATACTGCAAAGAATATTACTAAATTCAAAATTTACTGCCATCTAATCCGACATGAGCTAGTTTAAAATAACATTTATAAATGTTTTCCTTAGATATTATCCTTTATTATACTAACTAATAGTAGTTAGTTAACTAATAGTGTTTCCATAAATTTCCATTATGGTTCTAAAATCATAAATCTAAGGAAAAGCCTTTTTTTTCTTTTCTTTCTTTATAACATAAGGTGGCAAACGAGCAAGAGGTTGCCTGAATCCACCGAAATGGCGAAGCGACCGCTGCCCATAGACATCCGTAATTGCAGATGCGTTGCCTACCCTTAATTGAAGAAAAGACGCACATAAACAGGATATTTCCCCTTTCTGTGCGTCTCCTCCGCTGTCAAATCCACTTTTCCTTCCCATCCTTTCCTCTTAAGAAAAGGGTGGAAAGGAAAATGGACTAAAATTTGGCCTCCGGCACCACACTCATGAAACGAAACGCGAAATTGCTCCCACTTCACGCCTGTCTTCTGTGTGGTCGTGGTATTGCACCGGGCGAGCCGACCCATTCGTGCGAAGATGTTAAAGCAGGCTTTACCACTGTTATGAAAATGGATCATGGAAATATTTAAACTCCTTTGTTATATTCTGGTTTCGAGGTTATCTTCTAACCTCCAATATACTGAATTCATTCCTAGTCTATACCGCATAGATAGATAGATAGTTTGGTGCTTTAAATAGATATCTATTCAAGATTAGCATCAAACGTAACATACGTACATCAGATCCAGTGACACCGATCATCTGATTTGATATGTTCTATACATGACGTACGAATTGTATCTGAGTATCTGACATCCATGAAACAAAACAGTGCTGTTGATTTGGGATTAAAACCAAAGATAAAAGCACAATGGTTAAAAGATATCCTTGTGATTGAATATCTCGGTTTTAAACACTAAATAAAAATTAATTTTAAGTTTTTTCAGCTCCAACGCAGACCGCGAAAGCGTATAAGGGTTCGATACAACCCGTCAATCATTCACCGATTCAGCCTGATGACAAGAATCCAGACGTAGTCCCACTAGGTAAAGGTAAGTGGCGGCTTTTTAATTCTTTTTTTCAGTCAATGAGATTGTTGTTTAAATCTCTAAATAGACTATGACACAATAAAACAGTCTGATATGCTTTAAGTTAACTCAATCCAAAACAGTAAAATAAAGTAATTATGAGCTCGAATTTTATGTATTCAAGTTATATTTAAATAATTAATTGCTTTTGGCCGTGACTCTGCCCGCAAAGAATTTAAAAAAAAAATAACGTATGTGTTCTTCCAGACTATCCTTTTCATCTATCCCAAATTTCATCGAGATTCGTTCAACCGTTTAGGCTACAAACTCTAACAAATATCTATCCGTCCATATAAATTTTTAAATTTAAAATAATAGTAAGATTAATCTAGATTCAAACATCACAAATTTATCTACAGATCCATCTAACGATAAATCTCGAAACGCTAAAGCGTTATGAAAATACCACGGCTGAAACGATTAATTTTAAAAATCCTTTGTTCTGGTTAAACTCATTCTCAATGGAAAGCACATTGGTGGTATAAAAATTAAAAACAAAGAACTATTAAAATGGAGGAAACAAACCCCTCTATTCAGATTTCAACTGCACGCGCGACTCGGAGCGGCCACCTGAGCCGCCTCCCTATGGGGCTGTGGTGTCGCCCCCTGTCGGCTCCTCCAAGAGTACTCACAGCTTGCACGACGTGCGGTCTAACACGCCCCACACACCTCACACGCCGAACACACCGGCCTCTGATATACAGGTAATGATAACAATAATAATGTCTTTATTTCAAGCTGAAACATAGCTCAAAAAGTTCTCTTATAATATGTTAGTACATTGTGTATAACAATTAAACTAAATGTCGAGTCCTCATAATTTACGGATCACTTACTATACCATACCATCGATAAACAACTGTTTGACATTTGAGTATTAAGTTAGTCAATGGATGATATTATAATTTTATGTTTAATAAATATGATTCAGAGCGTCGGTGGGTTTATGCACTTGACTTGAAATCCATAGGACCTGGGTTCGAATCCCACCATGTACCAATATGATTTTCGATTCATATGTATGTACATAATAATTTGCCTGACGTTTTTACGGCGAAGGAAAATCAAAGATATGTGTGTAGTCAACCCGCACTGGGCCAGCGTGGTTGACTATTACCTAATCACCCCTCACATAGGGTAGCCCCTTAGTGGTTACATATACGAGTAGTGAGCTGGTCATTAAATATTATTCATCGATTTTTTTTTCTTAAAGTCTTTTTAAAATCATGGCACGAATTTTAAGGATATGTTTATGCTAGACGATTTCCAAATATGTTATGTTGATACAGAGTATCGGTACTTTGGCTGAAGACCGTCGTAGTGTGACCAGCGGTACTTTGTCCCGACGGAGAGAGGTGGTCACCACGAGAACGCCGCTACTTGCCAACGCGAGAGAAAGCTGCGTTTAGATAGATTATACTAGACTAGGTAATTTGTAATATAAAAATGTTTATACCAGTGCAAAAATGAATTATCGTAATATTTTTATTTTATAAAAAAAAATCATTTTATGTTTTTTTACATTTTTTGTTAAATCTTTTGAGTTTTTGGCCACTTTTTTTGTAAATCTTCCAGATTAAGTTTTAAAAGGCACGTATTGGTAGTTTTTTCTTTTGTAAAAAATCAGAATGTTTTTTTCAATTGAACATCGAATGTAAAACAAAGACTGTTTCAGCTGTCATTTTTTTAATTAAACAAATTAGTGATATAAGGATGTAAATAAAAAATATAAAATAAATTATTTTCAAATAAAAAATACAAACACTGTTTGTAAAATATAATTAAATGTGAACATTAAGTTAATTGACGAAATATTTCGTATATAATATTAAAAATTGACACTTTATTATAAAAAAAAATTTCGGAAAAATTTGAAATTTAAACAACAAAATCTTAAACAGGTTAGCTCAAATAAATGAAAAGAAAAATTAAATTAAAAAAATTAAATTTTGTTACAAATCTTATATAGTTGTTCTGTAAACTTCTTGAAATATATTTACGAACTAGTTTCAATAGACATACAGACAATAAAACATGTAATAGATAATATAAGAAACACATCTTTTAGAATTAAGTTTCTTACATTATTTTATAAAAAACATCTGTATTAATACGCTCGTGATAAGAAATAAAACTATCATTGATTTTAATGCCGAAACATTTACATAAAAAACATGTTGCGTTTTAATTATTTTTTAAGACAATTAACATGTTTTTTTGACCGACTTCCCAAAAGAAGGAGGTACTCAATTCGTCTATACGTTTATTTATGTGTGTTACGGCAAAATTCCGCCCCTGGTGGACCGATTTCAAAAAATCTTTTTTGTCCGAAAGGTAGCGCTTGCAGGTGGGTCCCATTTTTTTAAATTTTTGGAGTCATTATGTAATTGTTTCGGCAAACTGTCGGTTTATCAACACATTGACTCATGATTTTCGAAATCATATTTCAATGTAATATTTAAGAAACTGTTTGAATACTATACGTATTGTATGTTATATAGAAATAAATTCACTGTGATGCTAATAAAATTTATTACTTGTAATGTTAACTCTATATGTATCACTATTATACATTTGTACATAAAATTTAATGTTGTCCTTAAGATAAATGCTACGAAGTCACTAGATATTTATGTAACTATCAATTGGTTAAATTGTATAAAATGTATTAAAAAATATGTTATATAAAATATTTATTTATTAAATAAAATCACTTGTTGGTAGATAAATGTTAAATTAATTTTGCAATTTAATTTTTACTCTGTTTCTTTTTTTGTATAATTTTTGTTTCAATAAAAAAATTCTGAAGACTTCTCGACATATCGTATCGAATAAGCAGATATGTGTAAATTTTCTTGATATATAATAAATTTGCTTATTAGAAAATTAACAACTTTTTTATTGCATTAATTATTACTTTTAACAACACCTACTAATTATTTGGGCCATAATATTATGGTGAGGTCATGGCGGGTGTACCATAGCGAATTAAATTGTACCACTTGTAAACGTACCTGTAATGTACTATTTTGTACCTCGCTCTAAAAATATTGTACCATCTCCAGAACGAAATTAAGGTACACCCGCCATATTGACGTCAAGATGTGCAGTTACGAACACTGCAACGTAAACTCTGGTTACGACCTACCTACATCATCTTCCTCCTTATCTTACTCTCGTAGGGTCGGCGCAACAGATTTTTGTCCTCCACATAACTATCATACGTCATCTCAGTCATCACTCCCTTCTTGAATATGTCACCTTTCACGCAATCCATCCATCTCTTTTTAGATCTACTTCTACCGGTGTACAATACAAAATAATTGAATGCATACCTATATTTTTTTTCAGAACACCAATATTTTACATGTAGAATCCTAATATTAATAACAAGTTCGATTTAAATCACTATATCTGTGACCAGTTTTGCTCCAATTAGCAAACGATCGCTAGAGAACGCTGCGTGTCCTGTGTGCATATGTAATCGAAGCGCTCTTCCCTTCAATTTAACGTAGCAACGTTCTGCTCCAGGTATATTTAATCATCGTTTGAACGATCAATTGAAAAGAACGAGTAGAATTCATGGTTGGGAAAAAGCACCATTTCACGGTTATCGACGTATGCTGCGCATAAATCTATTTTTTTTCAACGGAGAATATTTTTTCGTTTTGTTTTTTGATCAACAAGCATTGGACTTACATTAGAAGAAAAAAAAATGTCTATTAACAATTTAGTATTTACGCCTTTTTTAATAAATTATAATTGAATAAAAACAATGAATTCAATATTTAATTCCATAATAGAAACATGTTACGTTTAAAACAAACTAAAATTAATTATAGGCCTACGCTCTGATATTACAAATAATAGGTCAAAGTAACAAAAACGTTAATATTTAACAACGTAGTTCGACTTCATCCTTGTTTTTACTTCAATGAAAATAAAGCGAATTCCCGTGAGATTCATTTGAGTAATTGATACGTACGCCCCGTCAGTTTAAACGACGGGCCATTACTAGACCGTTTACCCTGCACTCGTAATCAGAAGAAAATGGTCGGTAGTTGGCGGCTAGCTGTTGTTACGAGGTATTACGAAAGAACAGGCGTTGAATAAAAACATGCCAGGGAACATTTTATGTTGTAGTTTGTTCTGGTAATTTCATTGTCCCTTTTTACGAGTTACAGTATTTGCACCCTATAAAATATTGGATAAGTATCTCTTAGTTAAAAACTTTTGAATGAACAGCTTCAACCTTGGACAAATGTTGAAATACAAAAAAAATATATAAAAACGAGCAATCAAATGGTTTCTATAGCTCTGTCTAGACTCTTTCATTGCTTCCCTTGCAGTTTTTTTCGTATTATCAAAATGTTTAAAAACACGTCAACGTGATTTTTTACATTTTTTCTATAAAATAAAAAATATCCTGAACATCGTTGTCGAGGAGGTAATAACTGTCGACCACGAATCCATTGAATTCTCCAATGAAAGTGGCATTCGAAGCTTTTTCGTATTGTTCATAGCAGACAAAAGGCCTCCTTCTCTTATTGTTTTCGTTACCCATAAAGCATTGTGTCCACTGTCGCCGTATCGACGTCGCCTGCTGGAACCAGAAATAAACGTAACATCAACAACATTGTTTAAAGAAAATAATGGACTATACTTCATATTTATAAATATTATGATTGCTAATAACCGCAGTACAATATGTGTAAGTCTATATAATAATGATGACTGTCGAAACATTCCCATTAGAATTAGATATTTACGTTTTACGTTAATCTTAAGGACAGAGCCATCTCTCGGTAAAAAATATAAAGTAACCAATTAAAAATTAAATAAGATATTACATAGAAAACATTTAGCTAAAACTTTACAGCGCATATTTTTGTACGTTAAACAATTATTTGTATATAAATATTACAATATGGTACACCTACATTAAGGTAAAGAAGCATATACGTTAAACGTTTCTATGCTTTTTAGAATCTCTTTTATGCTTTACAAGAATAGTTAGACGTCTTGTATGCCAGTTTCTCTTTATTCAAAAGCAACAATTCCCAGCATTGATGATGCTCTTTGTTTCGTCTGCTAAGAAATCTTGTAATCTGAAAAATAATTACAGTATATGAATAAAATTTTAGTCCCTTTCCCTTTCCACCCTTTCCTAATAGGAAAGGATGCGAAGAAAAAGTGGATTTGACGGTGGAGGAGACGCATAGGAAGGGGAAATGTCCTTTTTATGTGCGTCTCCTCCTCCGTCAATTAAGTTGTTGTGGGCAGCAGTCGCTTTCCATTTTGGTGGATTCAGGTGGCCGCTTGCTCGTTTGCCACCTTATATTATTAAAAAAAAGGATCAACAATTAACATTTGTCTTCAAATGTACTGACATCCGCTTTTCAATTATTTTTATACATACGAATAGATCACTGGGTATGAGTAAATTTTTACGATGCTTACCTAAAATAATTGAATATCAGAACTTCAAATAAATAATTTCGTTATCATCCAGAAATATAAGTAATGGTTTGGCATAAAAACAAATTAAATTAAAAAATGTTTAGATTACTAAAATTGACTTCATCTCTGTCCGACGCAATACAAAATTCTACGAGATCTCATTCTGGTATTATATGCAAGGAATACTCGTTCAAATAAAAACAAATTGTTAGTATTTCTCGATACAAACCTAAAATGCCATACAGTCAAGAACTCTCAAGATTCTTACAGTTCAATAGCTCTTAAACAACGGAGGCCAACTCTACTTGGAAATGTGTACTCTGATGCTAAAATATCGAAAAATGTTATACAAAATCTTACATATATTTTTACAATTTAACATTCTACAAAAACACTTCTACTAATGCAACACATTTAACTTTTCTAATGTAACTCGAAAAAGACACTTTTGTTTCTATTAATTGATTAAAATCTAGGATGACGTTCCTAAATAGAAGATACTAGACAAGGCTAGACCTTCTATCTTCTTTCTATAATATGTACTTCCTATACAGTGGAAGAAGATTTATTTAGATTCATTGACAAACTTTACGCTACATTTTGAAAGAATTTAAATACTAGCTGTCGCCCGGGACTCCGTCGGCTTGGACTTAAAAAAACAAAAGTAAGTAGCTTATGTGTTATTCCAGACTACACTCTATATCTATGCCAATTTCATCGATATCCGTTCAGGAGTCTAGGCTACAAAGTGTAACAAACATACATCCATCCATCCAAACTTTTGTAAGTATGTATATTAGTAAGATTAGAAATGTATAAATAAATATTTAACAAAATTGTTACTCCATTATAATTATTATTAAATGGCAATATCTTTAAAGACATTTTAAGGCATGAATGAATTTTGGGTTTTGTTCTCAAGTAAGTATTATCGAATGCGGAAACACTTCAATAACTCGGCAACAATGAAGGTATTGAAACGTTCATAAAGAGAGACTGACGTTGAATGAAGCCTTTTTGGGGTTAATAAATGAAAATCGATATTTTGTTTGTTGAAATTTTAAAATGAAATATAACCTGGTGCCTCTTGGATTACTACGTTATTATTTAATAGATTATTTACTTTATTATTATAAAATTAAGATGATAGATAAATTAATGTAGCAATATAAATAGTAAATAGTGTCCTTTTGTTTATTTACTGTTTTCTTCTAATTTGGAATAATAAACATAATAGAATATCTTATATAATCGTCAAATTTCCACTTTCATGAATATTGGAATTGTGTTGGAAAAGTTCCAAAAACTCCTTTCAATGTGTTCTAAGACAAATGAAATGGGACTGATGGGAAATACATGGAAATAGATATATTTATTTTTATTTCGATAATTGTAATCATAACCGTTTGCTAAAACTACAGGGCCAAATAATATGATTCCTCATTCTATTTGAATGAAGTTTCCTAATTAAGAATAAAAGACCTAATTGTAGCTTTCTTAACGTTTTATTAAAACTCCATAAATGAACTGTATGATATTTGTATGCCTTAAAATTACCTAATCCAACATATTCAGTACAATCAGAAAACTGTCTACTAATCTCGAAATGGACGGGGCAAATACGACAACAAACGAAATTGACTTTGCACTAGAGCGAGTGGGCCAGCGACGCTTGAACTCCCTCGGGACACTTCGGTCACTTCCTATCCGGTCCGAGACAAATTTCAAACGTTAACTGAATACCCGGAATCAATTACAATTTCTTTGTGTCGATTTATATTCACTAAATAGAATTCCGTTGAATTCTTTGGTTTGTATGTTAACTGTATTAGAGTACTTTAAAGATGCAGTTTTGTTATTAAATTCAGATGCAATATTTTCTTTTACTTCTCTAGCAGTTGATTTAATAAATGGATTACTGCTACGATAACTTTTTGTATTTTAAGCAACGTCACGGTTACCCATTCTTATTATTGTAAGTACAATACAAAGTCAATAATTAAATCGAACCTAAATTGACTAATTTGACTTAATCAAAGATCTTTTAATGCTGGTTATAGACCTTCCAATTGACACGCACAGAAATGATCAATCTCTACAACTTTCGTCAAATATAATAGTTTTTAATAGAAAATGCCCACTAACATGTTACATATGATTTGTCTATTTCACATATCACTATCTATGTCGCATGCTATAACATTTATTTAAAAAGTTTATACAAGCTCCAATTAAAAAAAAATAATTACAGTATTCCTCAGCCGTATTTTGTGTAAGGTATTCGTGTTCGTTGTTTATAGCCTTTGTACAATCCATTATTTCCTCGGCCTTATGTTTGTTTATAAACAGAAGGGAACCCGCTAGTCCCGAGTTAGTAATAAAACGCCCTCAATTTTGATAATTGCGTAGGGTTACAGACATGAAATTGTTTATGAAATTCAAATTAAAAATCAATATACGTTAGTGAGCAAATAAGAAATAACTAGTAACATTACATGTTACAAACTTTTACCTCAATAGCTATTTGTCTACTGGGTAAAGCATTAATAGTTTTTATTCGTCATTCTTGAACAATTGAAGCTAATAATGTGGTGGATAATAATGTAGTGTCGATGGTTTTACGTATTATATTATGTATGCCTTAAGTTTTATGTAACACGAGCTGTCGCCCGTAAACTTCGTTAGCGCAAATTTGGACCACCCGTTACGCCATCTTGACAGCGTGGAATTTAAAAAAAAGTATTCTATAATATGCTTATCCATGTCAGCTACCCTTCAGTGAAAGTCCCGTCGAAATCGGCCCAGCCGTTTCGGAGATTACCTGGTACAAACGCGGCTTGCGGGCAGATAGACAGACAGACAATTTTTTTTAAATGCGATTTTAGTTATCAGCAACGCAAATACATCATCTTCCCGAAATCTGGAATTTTTCTTTTAATATTACAAACAGACACTCCAATTTTATTATATGTATAGATTGATCTTTTTCATGCAATGCCTACTGTTTTATCTTTTTAGTATTAAATGTTAGAAAAAATATTTACACAATGATTTCATGATTTTTGATCATTAATTTAACAAGTTGTTGAAAACATTCCATTGCAATTGCAACTCAGATTATCATTTTGTAGTTTCAATTGCATAAGTTTGGACAATTTGCTGTTGCTCACTATCCCGCACCCGCAGTCAGGGCTCGCGTTAATGACTTCTCATGTTGAGCACCTTTTACGATCCTATAGAAATAACCATACCTTTCAATTCAATATTAAGTGTTAATAGAACTATAAGAAAAACGTTTTAAATCACTACAGTGGACAACATTCTTTAAAACACTGAAGAAAATATTTCCTAACATGTAAGACATTTTATTTTTTATAACGAAGCGTTCCAGCCATATACGTCCCCACTGAGGGGCTCGTAGTCTACCCTATGTTAAGGTGTCATGGCTATAGTTCCAGCCAGTAAAGGTTCAATACCTCGAAATTAGTAGTCATCTTTCCCTTCACATTATTTATTACCAATAAATGATGGCATTTAAAAATAGTATATGTTCTATTACATAATATAAAGAAATATATCTATACTGTTACTACAGTTTTACTGAGATTATTTTATTTGAAATTATAATGACGCGAGTATTGTTTGCTTTTAGAGTTGCAACAGAGTACTGCGACAAATTAGTTCATGTTTTATGGAGAGGAAACTTCCTACAACATCAACAGTTACATTGTTATATTCTAACAGAGAGAGGAAGACAACATTAGATGTTTCTAATTAGAGTTAGTTATGGCATTTTTATACAATAATTCTTGATACTTGACATTATACAAACAATCTTACACAAGACATTGACTAAGGGCCTGTCCCACTAAATATTAAATTGTCTGATAACAATCCAAAATGTAAAATATGTGATGGAAACATCGGATTTTGTTCCTTTATCTGACAGTGACATCATCTTTAAGCTATCTGAGCATCTATCAGCCAGTGGGACAGGTCCTTAATGTAATAAAACCTCTTATAAAAATACGGATGTTTTTATTATGTAAATGATAATCTATGACAAAAAATATTTGTTACATCACACGATAATCTGAAAAAACACAAACGCACCTCGCGCGTTAATCGTAATTGGATCCCATAACAGAGTCGGTAAAGCCTCAGCGACATATTGGTGCATTAGGGCCCGATGTAGATCAACGGCGGCCGCGCTACGGATTTGTAAAATTTATTCGCACGACCCAAATGCCTCTTTGTTTGCTTGTCAAAGAATACGATATACAGATACTGGAAGTGACAAACATGATTCTATATTTATTTATGTAAAAAAATAACTGACTATCAATGCAGCGGAAACAGTCGAATGGCGGAAATCGTATTCACGAACACGTCAAACTTGCTTAAGCTTCTTTTCTTCTTTCAGCCTCATGAAAACTGCCTGAATGTTTTGTAAAATTTGTACTAAAGTTAAAAAAAACTCATACATTTATTATAAAATAAAATACAATGGCTAACTTTTGTAAATAAGGCATCAGTTTTAAATACATCGAAGAGAATGAAAATTTCCTTATTATTTCTCTGACTGTTCCATAGAATGTAATTCCGCGTCAGTCCCATGTGGGTCATTCACCGCTACGTACGAATTCCGCTAAAGGCGGTATCATGGCAGCGATGGAAAAAGATTGGTATCGTCTCTCATAGATACGTGTTGCGCGAACCAACAGTCCTTACCACTAGGGTGAAATTAATCTTCTTTTAATGGCTAATATTTATTACTGTACTTATTGTCTAAATCGAATGGCTTACGTGAAACATAATTCTTGGTTTAGTGATTTTATTCTAAACCGAATTCCTAAAAGTTATCAAAACAGGTAAACTCTCATAGGTTATATAAATTACTAGCTGTTGCCCACGACTTCGTCCGCGCGGAGTTTAAAAGTTCAAAACTTTCATTCGCCCCTTTTTAACCTATTACCTAAAGTATTATCTTAGTAGTAATCTACGTAATAACAGAAATCTACTGATGCCAGATTCCAAATTTCTAAGCCCGATAGTTAGTGAGCTGATTTTTCGGTTACCCTGATTGTTTGCGTTCACAATATCTTCTAAACTATAAGTCCAATTTAAATACCGTAAAGGACAATTTTATTCTACATTAAATTCTTCTGGCAACAATAGCATTTATTTGAATAAGGATTAATATTGAAATCAATAAAAGAACGCCGCAAATAGCGTAAATGAATAGTACCAAATTAGATTATTGTATGTGATGTGTATTTTATGTAATAAATGCGATCTTAACGTTAAATAATGTTTCTAAATTAGTGGCCGGGGTAATGGATGCGAAACAATTCCCATTTGTCACTGTTTGATTGTAAACGCGCTGCGGAGGTATTCAATACAATCAATTAATATAACAATAGTTCGCAAACAGCCTTACAAATATTACCGGCGAATTATTGCTATTTCTAAACATTTTGAGTCTTTAGTTTAGCGTTTGTAATAGTGACATTGCTTAGGTTTCATCTTGCTTTCTCTATAATAGCTTGTATCTATACTAATGTAATAAAGCGTAAACACACACTACTTCGTGGGGTAGGATGTCAGCAATCACAGCATGTTTTTGAATATTCCTTTCTTTAATAAAAAACCCTACACTTACGACAGGCTTTAGGCTATATATTTTCATGTAACGGTAATTTTGACATTTGCAATTGAGGTTTTGACACATGTAAACAATAAAAAATAAGGTTTTTATTATTTCATGCGGATGAAGACGCACGGGAACAACTAGTCCCATATAATGATAAAAATAGAGGAAGACCGAACATAGTATGGATGGATTGTGTGAAAGAGGATATGCTTAAGAAGGGAGTGGATTCAGAAATTACGGCTGATAGAAATGTATGGAAGAGCAGCACATACTATGGCAACCCTCCCTAGGGATAAGGGCGAGTTGATGAATAATATTAATAAAGTTATTATTGTCCGTAGGATAACAAATTTTGATGAAATTTTTACTCTGTTTAATATGAGGTAGAGGCTTTAAGTCGTAATTATATTAAGTTAAATTGGCTGTTGCTCGCGACTTCGTCCGCGTGGAGTTTAAAAGTTCAAAACTTTCATTCGCCCCTTTTTAACCTATTACCTAAAGTATTATCTTAGTAGTAATCTACGTAATAACAGAAATCTACTGATGCCAGATTCCAAATTTCTAAGCCCGATAGTTAGTGAGCTGATTTTTCGGTTACCCTGATTGTTTGTGTTCGCGATATCTTCTAAACTATTAGTCCAATTTAAATACCGTAAAGGACAATTTTATTCTACATTAAATTCTTCTGGCAACAATAGCATTTATTTGAATAAGGATTAATATTGAAATCAATAAAAGAACGCCGCAAATAGCTTAAATGAATAGTACCAAATTAGATTATTGTATGTGATGTGTATTTTATGTAATAAATGCGATCTTAACGTTAAATAATGTTTCTAAATTAGTGGCCGGGGTAATGGATGCGAAACAATTCCCATTTGTCACTGTTTGATTGTAAACGCGCTGCGGAGGTATTCAATACAATCAATTAATATAACAATAGTTCGCAAACAGCCTTACAAATATTACCGGCGAATTATTGCTATTTCTAAACATTTTGAGTCTTTAGTTTAGCGTTTGTAATAGTGACATTGCTTAGGTTTCATCTTGCTTTCTCTATAATAGCTTGTATCTATACTAATGTAATAAAGCGTAAACACACACTACTTCGTGGGGTAGGATGTTAGCAATCACAGCATGTTTTTGAATATTCCTTTCTTTAATAAAAGCCCTACACTTACGACAGGCTTTAGGCTATATATTTTCATGTAACGGTAATTTTGACATTTGCAATTGAGGTTTTGACACATGTAAACAATAAAAAATAAGGTTTTTATTATTTCATGCGGATGAAGACGCACGGGAACAACTAGTCCCATATAATGTTAAAAATAGAGGAAGACCGAAGATAGTATGGATGGATTGTGTGAAAGAGGATATGCTTAAGAAGGGAGTGGATTCAGAAATGACGGCTGATAGAAATGTATGGAAGAGCAGCACATACTCTGCCGACCCTCCGTAGGGATAAGGGCAAGCTGATGAATAATATTAAAAAAGATATTGTTGTCCGTAGGATAACACATTTTAATGAAATGTTTACTCTGTTTAATATGAGGTAGAGGCTTTAAGTCGTAATTATATTAAGTTAAATTGGCTGTTGCTCGCGACTTCGTCCGCGTGAAATTAAAAAATAAAAAAAAATATAGCCTATGTTACTCACATAATTTACCTATCTAGCGGAGAAAGAATTTTTAAAATTGACTCAGTAATTTTTAAGTTTTTTCAATACATACAAAAAAGATAAATCTTTCCTCTTTATAATATTAGTATAGATTGGTAAATACGAAGACAAGTACAACCAAGATTGTATTTTAGAAAGAGGAAAATAGAAGAGAAAAACTAGAAAAAGACATAGAAAAACTTAACTCACTTTTAATAACTGCTATTCAAAGTACTATAATAAATAGCAGTTACGAGTTATAAGCGAGGTCAGTGAGTCAACAAGTCTCAGCCATCGAACTTTTTTATTAATGTTCTTTTTTCAAACATAGAAGTACTTTTAATTCGTATCAAAACTTTTATAATAACTACTAGGTAGAGTTTTGGATCACAATTGTTCCCGTTTTAATTCTGAAAATAAACCTAAATAATCTGAAAATTAATAAATGAGTTTTAAATTGCCTTTTAATCATATTAGTAATTAATAAAATAATAATAAAAGCGCCAATAGCCTAGTGGTTTGGGGTACGGACTACCGATCTTGAGGTCGAGGGTTCGAATCCCGCCATTCAACTCTTGTCGTGAACCATATCCTAGCACAAGCCTAGAGCTTAGTTGGAATGGTGAAAGGAAATATTAGTAAATTAACAAAAACCCACTAATATTTAAAAATAAAAAAATATGTGTTGTGAACACGCACCTTTATAGTTTGAATATCTGTTATCGGTTTAGTTGATTTTTTAACCTATTTTATTTGAAAATAGTCGATGAATTTGGCACTTTTATTTATTTAAAAATGGAGACGTATCGGCTAACCAAATAAAATATTCTTTATCTGTTCACTAGTGAATTTTAAGAAACTTTCGTCCTTTGTAATGTGAGTTTGAGACAGAAGTACTCGTATAAAATATAACTATATCCAATATAAGATATTAATAGAATTTCACGTATATCCATAGAAAAAAAAATTCTATACTATAATAATATAATTGTGAATAATATAATATAAATCACATTTAAAAATAAAAAAATATGTGTTGTGAACACGCACCTTTATAGTTTGAATATCTGTTATCGGTTTAGTTGATTTTTTATCCTATTTTATTTGAAAATAGTCGTTGAATTTGGCACATGTTTTATTTAAATATGGAGACGTATCGGCTAACCAAATAAAAGATTCTTTATCTGTTCACTAGTGAATTTTAAGAAACTTTCGTCCTTTGTAATGTGAGTTTGAGACAGAAGTACTCGTATAAAATATAACTATATCCAATATAAGATATTAATAGAATTTCACGTATATCCATAGAAAAAAAAATTCTATACTATAATAATATAATTGTGAATAATATAATATAAATCACATTTAAAAATAAAAAAATATGTGTTGTGAACACGCACCTTTATAGTTTGAATATCTGTTATCGGTTTAGTTGATTTTTTAACCTATTTTATTTGAAAATAGTCGATGAATTTGGCACTTTTATTTATTTAAAAATGGAGACGTATCGGCTAACCAAATAAAATATTCTTTATCTGTTCACTAGTGAATTTTAAGAAACTTTCGTCCTTTGTAATGTGAGTTTGAGACAGAAGTACTCGTATAAAATATAACTATATCCAATATAAGATATTAATAGAATTTCACGTATATCCATAGAAAAAAAAATTCTATACTATAATAATATAATTGTGAATAATATAATATAAATCACATTTAAAAATAAAAAAATATGTGTTGTGAACACGCACCTTTATAGTTTGAATATCTGTTATCGGTTTAGTTGATTTTTTAACCTATTTTATTTGAAAATAGTCGATGAATTTGGCACTTTTATTTATTTAAAAATGGAGACGTATCGGCTAACCAAATAAAATATTCTTTATCTGTTCACTAGTGAATTTTAAGAAACTTTCGTCCTTTGTAATGTGAGTTTGAGACAGAAGTACTCGTATAAAATATAACTATATCCAATATAAGATATTAATAGAATTTCACGTATATCCATAGAAAAAAAAATTCTATACTATAATAATATAATTGTGAATAATATAATATAAATCACATTTAAAAATAAAAAAATATGTGTTGTGAACACGCACCTTTATAGTTTGAATATCTGTTATCGGTTTAGTTGATTTTTTAACCTATTTTATTTGAAAATAGTCGATGAATTTGGCACTTTTATTTATTTAAAAATGGAGACGTATCGGCTAACCAAATAAAATATTCTTTATCTGTTCACTAGTGAATTTTAAGAAACTTTCGTCCTTTGTAATGTGAGTTTGAGACAGAAGTACTCGTATAAAATATAACTATATCCAATATAAGATATTAATAGAATTTCACGTATATCCATAGAAAAAAAAATTCTATACTATAATAATATAATTGTGAATAATATAATATAAATCACATTTAAAAATAAAAAAATATGTGTTGTGAACACGCACCTTTATAGTTTGAATATCTGTTATCGGTTTAGTTGATTTTTTAACCTATTTTATTTGAAAATAGTCGATGAATTTGGCACTTTTATTTATTTAAAAATGGAGACGTATCGGCTAACCAAATAAAATATTCTTTATCTGTTCACTAGTGAATTTTAAGAAACTTTCGTCCTTTGTAATGTGAGTTTGAGACAGAAGTACTCGTATAAAATATAACTATAATAATATACTTGCATTGTTTTTCTTCAAGACAACTAAGTCTGGGGAGTTTACATATAACTAATTTGATATTTTTAAATTTGTTTTATAGCAGTATTCAATGTTAAAGCAATAAAAAGCAGGTGCACGGCCGCACAAGCCACGATTACAACAAAAAGCCGGTGTTTTTTGCCGAACAAGCGGTTTAACTATAGATTTATTTAACTGACAACGACGGAACATGTGCTGCGATATAAATTGCACCGCATTTCAAAGCTGCGCGACGTGGATAAATTGCAAGATTTAAAAATAAAAAAATATGTGTTGTGAACACGCACCTTTATAGTTTGAATATCTGTTATCGGTTTAGTTGATTTTTTATCCTATGTTATTTGAAAATAGTCGTTGAATTTGGCACATGTTTTATTTAAATATGGAGACCTATCGACTAACCAAATAAAAGATTCTTTATCTGTTCACTAGTGAATTTTAGGAAACTTTCGTCCTTTGTAATGTGAGTTTGAGACAGAAGTACTCGTATAAAATATAACTATATCCAATATAAGATATTAATAGAATTTCACGTATATCCATAGAAAAAAAAAATCTTTACTATAATAATATAATTGTGAATAATATAATATAAATCACATTTAAAAATAAAGGTGAAAGTTTAGATGGATGGATGGATGTTTGTTAGAGTTTGTAGCCTAAACGGCTGAACGGATTTGGATGAAATTTGGTAGAGATGTAGGGGATAGTCTGGAAGAACACGTAGGCTACTCACTTTTGTTTTTTTTTAATTCCACGCGGACGGAGTCACGGGCTAAAGCTAGTACTAAATAAAAGTACTATCTTTACCCTGTTCGTAATAAAGTTTGTTGGCTAATAGTAACAAATCTTTAGGGAAGAAAAGCCTTTTTATATGATAGGGATCAATTCACCGACACCCCAAGATACTGGCTTTGGGGCTTTAGAGATTCAAAGGATTCACACATTCTTTACTTCACAGTTAGGGATATACGTCGTAAGTCAAGTTGTCTAAATTAAAAAAAAAGATACATTTTTTTTTAAATAAAGAGTATTTAGTAGCTGATTTTAAAAGAAAAAAGCCATTTATTAAGTTCGTCTATTGTATTATAATATCGCCAAATTAATTCATGTAAAAATTCTCTTATTTTAACAATAAACTTTAGTAAGTGTTTTGTTTTTTTTATATATTTAATGGTATTTAATATGTATGGCAGTTTTTTCTTCAGTACCTGTGATAGACTTAAAGCCTATGAAACTAATCTAAATTAAAGAATATGTTACTCCATATTAACATAATTTAACAGCGCCGTGTTGTGGTATTCCTCTGTGACCCCTTTTAATTACTGTTCGGCCCTGCATGTATCATAAATTCTAATGGAATACAGTCCTAACATAGCACCTAACGTTAATAACAGTATCATATTATATTAAGAACCAAAATATCTATAAAAATAAAGAAAAAACATGATATTATAATTTTAAACCGAATCTGGGTTAAGTGAGTTGAGTTCGCGAAATAACAATCATTAATTAGTAATTCATTTCCAACGTATTACAAAAGTAACTAATAAAAATAATCATATCTGCATTCTCTTTTAAGGATCATTATCTGTGTATTACAATATATTTCAGATCTGATTTGATATGCAAAAAAAATGTCATAGAATATGGAATCTTTTTGAAAACGAAAATGTTAACTTTGTTTTCACGACTAGGTTTTGCTCGCGACTTCGTCCGCGCGAAATTAATAAACAACTTAATAAGAAGATTGTGTTACTTTCAGACTATGTTCTACATCTGTGCCAAATTTCAGGGATATCCGTTGAGCCGTTCCGAAGATACTTCCTAACAAACGTTCAACCATCCATCCATCTAAATTTTGACATTTATAATATTACTAGATTTCGCTCACGGAATAAAATAAAACAAAAGTAAGGAACTTATATGTTTTTTCAGACTATGCTCTACATCTATGTCAATTTTTATCGACCCATCAGCCGTTTAAGCAGTAAACTCTAACAAACATCTATCCATCTAAACTTTTGCATTTATAATATTAGTAAGATTAGTAAAAAGTATGATTTAACGATTATGTGACTAAGAGAAAAGAACTCTAAAATTGAAGTTAAATTTAATCCATTATTTCGGTACTAAAGAGTGAATGTATGCAGTAAATAGAGACTAATGATGTTAGTCTTCGTCTGATTTATGTGTATCGTGTGAATCGTAGCGCGGAGATTACAGCTGGAAACAGTCCGCATTTCACTATGGAGAGTTCAGCAGTAAATTATAAGCCAAAATTGTTAAACCTGTTTATCCGCAGCCACGGAAAACAAATGAATTCGAACACAAGACTTGGGGATCGAATAGAATGTTCTGGAAACCAAATCAAGCGATCCAAGATGGCGATTAATCATGTTTATAAAATGGTGAACTTGGATATTTCCTTGACTAATAAAATTATTTGAGACTTGCTTTTGCTCGCGACTCCGTCCGCGTGGAATTGAAAAAAACAAAAGAAAGCAACCTATGTGTTCTTCCAGACTATGTTCTACATCTATCCCAAATTTCACGGAAATCCGTTCAGCCATTTAGACTACAAACTCTAACAAACATCCATCCATCTAAATTTTGACATTTATAATATTAGTAAGATTAGTAAAAAGTATGATTTAACGATTATGTGACTAAGAGAAAAGAACTCTAAAATTGAAATTAAATTTAATCCATTATTTCGGTACTAAAGAGTGAATGTATGCAGTAAATAGAGACTAATGATGTTAGTCTTCGTCTGATTTATGTGTATCGTGTGAATCGTAGCGCGGAGATTACAGCTGGAAACAGTCCGCATTTCACTATGGAGAGTTCAGCAGTATGTTATAAGCCAAAATTGTTAAACCTGTTTATCCGCAGCCACGGAAAACAAATGAATTCGAACACAAGACTTGGGGATCGAATAGAATGTTCTGGAAACCAAATCAAGCGATCCAAGATAGCGAGTAATCATGTTTATAAAATGGTGAACTTGGATATTTCCTTGACTAATAAAATTATTTGAGACTTGCTTTTGCTCGCGACTCCGTCCGCGTGGAATTGAAAAAAACAAAAGAAAGCAGCCTATGTGTTCTTCCAGACTATGTTCTACATCTATCCCAAATTTCACGGAAATCCGTTCAGCCATTTAGACTACAAACTCTAACAAACATCCATCCATCCATCTACCGCATTTATAGTATTAGTAAGAAGATTTATGATCGAGAAGTTAGTTACTTCTAATTTTGTTCATCTATAATATTGATTTGTTTCAAATGCTTGTAATGCTAACCATTTTAATTTCATGTTTGGCTGGTACAATAACGAAACCCAAATCTCTCATTATTTCTGCAACTCTTCACCTATCACAATCTTTACTAAAATAAAAAAACACAATTTTAAACGTCCTTTCGACAATAAGTACAAAAATGTTTAAATCATTTTATACAAGGTATTAAAAGTTTACGCTTTTTCATACAAAATGTGCGCAGTAGAATAATGAGAGGGTGAATATATGCGTAATTGTGTTTTATACGAAGTTCTATGTGCAGAGCTGAATTAGTTTCAGAACTCGTTTCTAGTGCTTTCCAACTTAGTTTTTACTCATTAAGTTGCAGTACTATATTGTAGTATTCACATAAATCCTTGCAATAAAAAGGATCATTATAAAATTACTACCGACAATAATTTTAGGTAAATAGATTATTTATGTAGCAGTTTTTTTAGGCCAGCAAACGAGCGGCGGGAACACAGAGGTGGTCAACGACGCCCATGGACATCCGCAACACCAGAGGAACTACAGATGCGTTGCCAGCCTTTGAGGAAATTGTAGGCTCGCTTCTTGAAGGACTTGAATTTCAAAGAATAAACTGACTGACTAAACTATCAACAAATACAATACGAAATAAAACTACTGGGTCTAGAGACGGCAAATTTTGCATAGAGGTTTCTGTTGAAAGGATTTTACGAAATTGATCCCCTAAAGGTCGACAGTAGATCCAAAGTTTATACGGAGCAACGCCATTCCATCGCTCATTGTTTCTCGCAGTTATAAATCTATTTAATTGTTGTCTTTTTATCAATTTAAAATATTTGATAAAACCTCTTCATTTTCCATATACTACCTACTAATCTTACAATGTACTGGGCAAATACGACGACGGAGTAAATTGAATTTGCACTACAATGGACAGGATCGGCGACGTTCGATCTCTTATGGGACCGCGCGGGCACTTTCGAGACGGTCGCGGCCAAGTTCATTCGATTAAATTGCATATTCGAATGATTTCATAACATTGACCGATTTATCGATTTTAAGAATCGATTTCGATATAATGAATTGTCTTTTTTATTTGTCCTAATATCTTTTCAAAACGTCAAGCTAAGACTAAAAGTTGGTGCATTATTAACGTAAGTTTCTACTGCCGAAAAAACCCTTGAGACACTATTTGGCATCTCAGTGTCTTAAAAGAAAATCATAGGGATGGCAACATATCTTAAGAGTTTGTCAGTGTAAACGGCAATGAAAGTCAATGCAAATACTGAAAGTCCAACTGAAAATAAAAGTGTAAATAGTGTATTCGATTGTATTAAAAATAACTTGTTTTAACGAGCTAGATATGATGCCACGTTCTATATTTGAACAATAAAAACCAGGTGTACCAGCATCCGAGCCGCTATTACAACAAAAAGCCGGTGTTTGTTCTGCCGAACAAGCGTTTTTGTTGCAGTTTTGTTTAACTGACAACGACAAAATTCGTGTCACGATATAAATTGAACCGCAATTCAAAGCTGTGCAGCGCAGAAATATTACAATATTCGAAATAAAAGCGGTACATTTTCAAACACACCTCTAGTTAATTGACTGTATGAATAAAATAAATAGAACGTTATGGTAATGGAAATGCCGTTGAAGTTACAGTTTAAGTTACTTATTAAGTTGATACCCGTAGATACATAAAGGTAAAAGTTGTACGTTTACAGGCAGTACAAAAAATATATAATATAATAATGCTATCTTTTTACCGTGACTCTGTTCGCTCAAAATAAAAAAAAAAACTTAGTAAGCTGCCGCTAAGTGTATTTTTGAGAATGTGTTTTACATATAAGTCAAACTTCAGCCAAATCCGTTAAATAGTCCCGGAGCCTTCTAACAAAAATCCAAACATTTGCATTTATAATGCTAGTAATAGTAACTAAGATGGTTTTAAAGTATGGTAAAGCAAGAAGTAACTGGATACCTAACAAGATCCCTTGATATGAAATTGGCGTTTTGGTTTCATGTGAAATGCTTTGCATGAAAATTCATTTACGCTGTGAAATCGACAACTTCGAATTTACTCATTCGTGTTTCCGTGGTCAGCTGTAAAGCGTTAATCGGTGACCGGTTGAAAAGGTACCCACCCACACGATTACACGCACTAGTTACAACTTTAATATATTAAATTTAGTTTAAACTAAAAAAATATTTTATTGTTTACATATGTCAAATTCCAATTGTCAAAATGACATGACATGCTAGCTTGTGGCTTATGGTCCCTTCTCCACATTAGGTTTTTTATCCAATCTATTTACCCCCTAAGTCTTATAGCGTGAAAATATATAGCCTAAAGCGTGACGTAAGTGAAGGGGTTAAAGAAAGAATTATTCAAAAAACGCTGTGATTACTGACATCTTACGCCACAAAATAGTATGTGTTTACGCTTTATTATATTAGTATAGATTAAAGTATAAGAGACAAGACAAGCATACGTTTATATACATCTGCATTTGCTTATATTACATTTTGTTACAACCAGCTTATAGAGTGAACTTTCCAAGTTAAATATGGTTCTGATTTTGTGTCGTCCTGTGGTAAAACTTTCAAAATAAGGGTCGCTTCTGTTTGACTTGATTGGGATTTCCGCTGTTTACACCTAAACAAACAATATCTTCTTGCATCTTACTTGTGTCTCAAACTTCAATTATACTCAGTTGTAATACCTATTTCACACATTGTTTTTCGATTATGAAAATTTATAAAGATTTCGATCTCACATAAAAACAAAAAACATGGAATCATAGGATCACTAATGTTTTTACGAAGATTAAGAGTTCAGTTTTAACTGTACAGTAAAAATGACAGATAAAATTTTGCAGTTAAAGACTAAGGGCATGTCCCACCACTGGCTGATAGAGGCTCAGATAGCTTAAAAGTGACTATCAGATACAGTACCAAAAAATATATAATATAATAATGCTATCTTTTTACCGTGATTCTGTTCGCTCAAAATAAAAAACAAAAAACATGGAATCATAGGATCACTAATGTTTTTACGAAGATTAAGAGTTCAGTTTTAACTGTACAGTAAAAATGACAGATAAAATTTTGCAGTTAAAGACTAAGGGCATGTCCCACCACTGGCTGATAGAGGCTCAGATAGCTTAAAAGTGACTATCAGATACAGTACCAACATCCGATACTTCCATCACATATTTTATACGTTGGATTGTTATTTGACAATTTACAAGAATTGTGGGACAGACCCTAAGTGAAGGAAATCTATAAATGTTATTGTATTAAATGGGTATTAAAATTTCAGTTTGTATCATATTTTTTTCCAAATTCGCAAAGGGAAATTTCATAAACGTTTTAAATAATAAGTTTACTCCCCGCCTCAGTCAACGTCAACAGTCACAAAGTTCGTGAAGTAATTAAAGCAAATATTTATGTCCCAAACTTGCTCTCCAGATAAATTTGAAATTCAAATCATAATTCGTAATTAGATTTAGACATCTATTTTGTGTCTACTTAGAGAACTCGAGGCTGTAAATATTGAGGTTGTTTTCTTGGAAACAATTATGTGTTTGACTGGAAATGAATAACTTTAGTTGAAAAATTGATGAGTTGGTTTGGAGAATTCTAGGAATATTATAAGTATTCTGTCATTATTTAGGAGTGAAATATAAATGATTTTATCAAATTGTATTTATTGTAATAAATAATTGTCTGTAATTATCTACATCTATCAACAAACAGCTACAGCAAAGCTATCAAAATTTTACTGCGGATTTGAACTGTACACCAAAAATTTAAATACCTTTTTCTTAACTTTCGTGTATATAAATATATTTCTATAAGATTTTACTCCATATTCAAAGGTAAATTTAAATTAACAAGATCAAAGCATGCTTTTAAATTATTTTTACAAATACCAATTACTCACAAACCGAATATATCTGCAAAAAAATATTTTTATAAAATGTTACATTTTAGATCATGAACATTACTAGAGTGTCAGCTCGGTCACGGGAGAGTGCACATCGAGGAAGATTTTAATGTCATCCCAACTTTTAACACGCTCTTATTACTTTGATAGACAGAAATCCCAAAGCCGCCAGACCTGCGTCACTTTTATGAATCACGAACTTCGGGGATTTTAAGAGTAGTTCTCTAATGCAATAAGCTTTTAAGGCAGTATTTCTAGTAGGAAAGATTTGAGTATGCAGAATACGATATAATTTAAATACCTGAAAATTAAGAAAAAGAAGAAGAAATGAAGTAAGTATCGATAAATGTTTTTTTTTTTTAAATAATAACTCAAATAATATTTTAAATATTGTTTCGTCTCTCAGACGCTAAAATCATATATTGCCTAACTCAGATCAGCCATTTCCTCGTTCACAATTTCACCATATAATTGATAGTAAATACTAAACAGTGGTTAATATTGACAATTCCATTTATCGTATTCACAGTTCATTTACCTTAAATGCTATAAAATGGTCAAATTATTTTCTGTTACACTAAACCAACGTTACCACAAAACTGCCAACAGCAACAAACCGCGTAATAAAACAAATCGTGGTTCTGAATCGTATTAACATTTTATTTAAAGGTTTAATTATGCTTATTAACATGGAAGGTGGCAAACGAACAGACCACTTGGTAATGGTAAGGAAGTGAGGTAACAACTGCCCATTGGTAGAAAGTTTCAGAACTGGATCACAACACACATAAAAGAAAACATACTCCCGATGTGTAAAGAATGTATTAAGATTGAATGTGGATGGCTACAAAGGTACAGGACCGAAGAAAGTATAGATGGATTGTGTGAAAGAGGATATGCTTAAGAAAGGTGTGAATTCAGATATGGCGACTGATAGAGATGTAAAGAAGAGCAGCACATACTGTACCAACCCTCCATAAGGACAAAGGAATTTTGATGATGATCTGCCAAAATATATGCTCAAGGATCTACCAAATTAGAAGGTAAGAGAGTTTTAATACATAAATTTGTATTTACAAATTATAATAGAGTACACAAGGAGTTTCCGCCAGTACTTGAGTTTACAATAACAGTTACCAGCTTAGTAAAGTAATTAAAGTAAATGTTTATTTCACTAACTGGCTTCCTCAATAAATTTGAAATTCAAATTGCATTTCATAATTAAGTTAGAACGTGTACTTTGTTATAGTCAGACAAACAAAGCAAGCTCAAGTGAAACGATCGAGTTGGAAAGTTTCTCATCTCGTGTTATCCATAAACAACTCCATATTAATTTTAGTGTGAAAAAGGTAACTATGTAATCTAAAGTTTATGGTCAACATCTGTTTGTGCCTTTCCCCCAATCACTATAAATCGACTTTTCTCTTCATCACTCTTCAAATAACGCGTTTCCTGGCTTCTAGATCTGTTACTTTCATATCATTTAAGACCGTAGCGTAGTCACCAACTGGCAGGTATCAATCAAAGTTCATATAGCTCAAAATAAAAAAAAATCAAACATTCAACTGTATAAGGACAAAAAAAGAAATCTTAGGATGTGTACAGCTCCCGTACGCAATTAAGATACGTTTATAGCGGTCCTCTGGCCGTTTTATTGCAGAACGTTTAAATAATTTTATGAGATTGCGTTGCTAAATTGCCCTTTATTCTTTTATTAACTGCCTCGAATCGCATATCACATAATGCTACGAAGTTTTTTGGACGAAGCTCAAATCTGAGCAACACAAAAAATCTTACTAATATCCGTGGAAAACTGTATTGTTAGATACACTAGTGACCTCTATATTCTCTTAATGAGTTTTACTGAATGCTGTGGTTTAAAAGACTAAAAATGTGCTCCGATTATATTAAAAACGGAATTCAATCGACGCAAATTTTGCTGACTCCGAATTTCGTTCGAATTCAGTAGTTCATAAGAACTAAAATTACAACTAATATAACTTAGTTGGTACGAATTACAAAGTAAATAGGTAAAGTAAAGTTGATATTGTAAAGATGTATAGTGCTGTTTTATTAAACAGAAATTATAAATCTGAATACAAAAAAGATGGAATACAATAGAGATTCGTAAAATACGAGGACACTTTGTTATCTCGTAAGCGTTTATAAGCCGTCTTGCGGCAAAAACAGACGCCACTGTAACCGAGATTATAATATTGGAGTTTCAATTGCACAAGTTTGCGTAGTTTGCTGTTTCACACTATCGTGTGGCGGAGAGAATGTGTACTCCCGTTAATGTCAATATATTTAACCACAATGAGACAATTATTATTTTTATTGTTTGTTTTCAAGATACTGATTTATTCATAGATTTCGTAGCTAATAATGAAATTGCTTTTTTTATATAAAATAAGCATAAAACACAATAAAAAACAAAACCGACTTCCAAACAAAATACACTAAAAACAAAATATACTAAAAACAAAATCTTCTCAAAAAAACAGTACACTAAAAAGTAACGAAATAATTTCTTGAAAATAGTAAACCTCCCTTATTGTAGCTGTTATGTCTATATTGTACAATTATTATCACTTTGATGTCGGTGTCAGCCGAGGTATATGCAGTGATATTTCTACGTAAGGTTTTCTACATTTTTACCATAACAATTGACAATTGAAAGTATAGTAACGTTTTTAGTAATGACTGACACCGACTTCAAAGTAATAATAATTGTACAATATAGACATAACAGCTACAATAAGGGAGGTTTACTATTTTCAAGAAATTATTTCGTTACTTTTTAGTGTACTGTTTTTTTGAGAAGATTTTGTTTTTAGTATATTTTGTTTTTAGTGTATTTTGTTTGGAAGTCGGTTTTGTTTTTTATTAAAAAGTTTATTTATTTCTCGATTTTAGTGAATCTAGACATCGCAGTATGATAATCACTAGCTTTCAAACAAATAATGAGTTATCTAAATCGATTATCTAAGAAATTAAGTAAACAACTAATACATCGTTGCGATCATTCACTCATAATTCGGTGCGGCCGCGCGCCGTTGTTGCCCGTGAGTTTTAATATTTTGATAACTTCTAGAATCTTGCACAGAATTACATACTGTAAAAGGCAATTACGATCTACATATAATACTCTATCGTGAAAACATATTTATTTGGATAAGGATTCATACCAAATAAGAATAAAAGCGTTTTAAATAAAGTCGATTGCACTTATTTGACGGTTTTCTCGAAACAAACGGTTATTGTGCGACAACCTTAAGAGATAGATATATGTTATCGCTGACTTTTATTTAGCAAATTTAAAGGGCTACAATTCTTCCATACATAATTTTTGTGTAAGTCTTATAGTTTAGGCTACGTAAGCCAAGAAAGCAAACTTTGTTACAAGTTGGTATTTTTTTCTGCGACTCGTAATTTGCTATTTATGATATCTCCTAAACTATTTATCGGAATTACACAGTTCCAAGGGTATTTATAATCTACATTAAATTCTCTTGATGATGGACACATTTATTTTGATAAGGATTCATATCGAACACGAGTAATAGCGTTGAAAGTGGGTATAGATTTTGATCGAAATTTTAATGAAAAAAGTGGTTATTGTGCGACAACCTTAAGAGATAGATATATGTTATCGCTGACTTTTATTTAGCAAATTTAAAGGGCTACAATTCTTCCATACATAATTTTTGTGTAAGTCTTATAGTTTAGGCTACGGAAGCATAGAAAGCAAAAAAGACACCAAATTTCGTCACGCAATTTTGAACTAAACTATTTAACTACGCCGTAGTCTTTGACTCCAAAAATCAAACAAAAAAATGGGACCTACCTGCAAGCACTACCTATCGGATAAAAAAAGAATTTTTATAATATCTGTACGGAGTATTGTTATTGAAATTATGAAAACTTCTTCGTACAAATGACCTTCCAGTTGTAGAAATCCACTACAATAGGTCGTTCTTTTTGATTGTTTTATCTTTGTCGTTTTAATTTCTGCAGATTTAGGTCAGGTGTTCAGCTTTAATATTACTGTTTTAATGTTAAAAAAAAATAAAAAAAAAAATAAAAAAAAAATAAAAAAAAAAATAAAAAAAAAAATAAAAAAAAAAATAAAAAAAAAATAAAAAAAAAAAATAAAAAAAAAAATAAAAAAAAAAATAAAAAAAAAAATAAAAAAAAAAATAAAAAAAAAAATAAAAAAAAAAATATATGGACGAATTGAGTACCTCCTTCTTTTGGGAAGTCGGTCAAAAATAGCACAAAACACAGCAATAAACAAAGTCAAACATGCGAATCTCGCAAATGGTAGTTGTTCATAATTTATAATTGTAAGACCAACGGAGAGAGTGCACATTAATCGAATCATGAAATAATTTAACAACCGCAGCTTGGACATTGATTCGTTTGTTCTCTCCAACATGCTAAAAGTAACTGTTTTCACTGTATACATATATTCATGAACACATCTTTTCATTCCACTCTTTTTGTTAATAAAAAAGAAAGACAGCAATATCCGCTAAAGCAAATGCCACGGCTGTGGAATTAAACTGTTATTTTAACAAATATTCTGATATAATACTTCTAAAATTAGTGTACAATTCCATCCTACATACTTTGTTATTCGAATAAATCATTACTTTCCTCTCAGTCGGACAAAAAGGCGAATTTAAATCCCGTACAGCGACTGTGTTGTTTGCTTTTACAGCTGCAACTGAGAACTTGGACAAATTAGTTCATGTTTTATGGCCGCAAGAACTTTGTCTTCCCGTGACAAAGAACATGTGTTATCGATTCCAGTGTTGGGCTACAATGTCTAGGAAATGGATGGTCTAATGTTACATGTTGATAAAAATAAATTTCATTAGGATAAAAGAGGATACGCATACTCGTTAATTGATCACTGTTGGGAGCCTTAGTGTAGGTTTCTGAAACTAATTCTACACTAAAGACTGTGAATATGGCATTAAGATAAAGATGTCGCAAGTACAAACTTCTTAAAATACTTTATGAAATTTTATTGAAATCTAAAATTATAACAAAAATAATATTGTTATTTAATTAACACGTTTTATTTATTTTATAATATCTGTACGGAGTATTGTTATTGAAATTATGAAAACTTCTTCGTACAAATGACCTTCCAGTTGTAGAAATCCACTACAATAGGTCGTTCTTTTTGATTGTTTTATCTTTGTCGTTTTAATTTCTGCAGATTTAGGTCAGGTGTTCAGCTTTAATATTACTGTTTTAATGTTAAAAAAAAATAAAAAAAAAAATAAAAAAAAAAATAAAAAAAAAAATAAAAAAAAAAATAAAAAAAAAAAAATAAAAAAAAAAATAAAAAAAAAAATAAAAAAAAAAATAAAAAAAAAAATAAAAAAAAAATAAAAAAAAAAATAAAAAAAAAAATAAAAAAAAAAATAAAAAAAAAAATAAAAAAAAAATAAAAAAAAAAATAAAAAAAAAAATAAAAAAAAAAAAAAAATAAAAAAAAAAATAAAAAAAAAAATAAAAAAAAAATAAAAAAAAAAATAAAAAAAAAAATAAAAAAAAAATAAAAAAAAAAATAAAAAAAAAATAAAAAAAAAATAAAAAAAAAAAAAAAATAAAAAAAAAATAAAAAAAAAATATATGGACGAATTGAGTACCTCCTTCTTTTGGGAAGTCGGTCAAAAATAGCACAAAACACGGCAATAAACAAAGTCAAACATGCGAATCTCGCAAATGGTAGTTGTTCATAATTTATAATTGTAAGACCAACGGAGAGAGTGCACATTAATCGAATCATGAAATAATTTAACAACCGCAGCTTGGACATTGATTCGTTTGTTCTCTCCAACATGCTAAAAGTAACTGTTTTCACTGTATACATATATTCATGAACACATCTTTTCATTCCACTCTTTTTGTTAATAAAAAAGAAAGACAGCAATATCCGCTAAAGCAAATGCCACGGCTGTGGAATTAAACTGTTATTTTAACAAATATTCTGATATAATACTTCTAAAATTAGTGTACAATTCCATCCTACATACTTTGTTATTCGAATAAATCATTACTTTCCTCTCAGTCGGACAAAAAGGCGAATTTAAATCCCGTACAGCGACTGTGTTGTTTGCTTTTACAGCTGCAACTGAGAACTTGGACAAATTAGTTCATGTTTTATGGCCGCAAGAACTTTGTCTTCCCGTGACAAAGAACATGTGTTATCGATTCCAGTGTTGGGCTACAATGTCTAGGAAATGGATGGTCTAATGTTACATGTTGATAAAAATAAATTTCATTAGGATAAAAGAGGATACGCATACTCGTTAATTGATCACTGTTGGGACCCTTAGTGTAGGTTTCTGAAACTAATTCTACACTAAAGACGGTGAATATGGCATTAAGATAAAGATGTCGCAAGTACAAACTTCTTAAAATACTTTATACAATATTACAATATAAATTTTATTGAAATCTAAAATTATAACAAAAATAATATTGTTATTTAATTAACACGTTTTATTTATTTTATAATATCTGTACGGAGTATTGTTATTGAAATTATGAAAACTTCTTCGTACAAATGACCTTCCAGTTGTAGAAATCCACTACAATAGGTCGTTCTTTTTGATTGTTTTATCTTTGTCGTTTTAATTTCTGCAGATTTAGGTCAGGTGTTCAGCTTTAATATTACTGTTTTAATGTTAAAAAGAAAATAATTTATAGAGTTGCAACTTCTTACAAGAACACTTTATTAAAATGTACTATTTATTTCAATGCTTATTTTTCTCCGCAATGTTACAATTTATAAAATTTATCAGTATCATAAACTTCAAACGTGTCAATATTCCAACTGAAATAAGTAATTCTTGTTTCAAATAAAAATGTCGAAATTTGCAACAGCGATATTATAAAACCAAAACAAACTGGCATCCGCGCTTTGTTTTCACCGAACACTTATTTTAGCAATTCAGGGTTTTAATTGAAAAATCAAATTGATAGGATTTAGACGTCGCTTCATTTTTTCACGTTTGATAACAAGCTTTTAATTAGTTTTTCGAACGGAAAGGAACCGAGTCGGGCGGTTAATTTAGTTATATTTTTTTATAAAATAAATTAACTGTAACATTTACTTCCGTAGAATAAATTCAAATTATTGTCAATTCCATTGCCATAGTTAGCAATATTAACAAGATTTTTGCAGTTTTTATTTCAAAGTCATAAATTTTATATGTATTTTAATTAGAAAAAAAATATCCTATTAAAGCTTACATTTATAATAGTGTCTCAGTATATATTTTTAAATAACAAGAGGAAACATACAAGTATATCTCAAAGTACTGCAGGTCAATTAATCTTTTTTTTACGTCCGCATACGAAAATAAAGAAATCATTCACCAATTCAAGCTGTCAAAGTGCTACGGTAAATAAACGATGTAATTTCCTTTTGACTCAACACAAAATAGGTGTTTGAATTTTTTCCCACTCATAACTGTCTGTCTGCTGACGGCCGATGGTGGAATTATTAAAACGATTACGTAAAATTGGTTTTAAATGTCTCCGTTCTTTGTTATCCTTTGCATACAATACAATATTATTCGCTACATAACTACAAATAGTTGAAATAGTGAGATAAGAGTTTCTTAATAGAGAAGTCATACTTCTTAGTACACAAGTCACACGGTGATGTGTGACTTTGCACGCTTTGCAGCACGTCAAGAAGTACTGCATGGCCCTACTGCTCTGCATAACCGATCGCCCGTCGTGTAGACTTAATATTTATGTTTCTAACTATACTCCTGTCTCACCACTGGCTGATAGAGGCTCAGATAGCTTAAAAATGACGTCACTGTCAGATAAGGGAACAAACTCCGTTATTTCTATCACATGTTTTACACGTTCGATTGTTATCAGACAATTTACAATTTGGTGGGACAGGCCCTTAGTCTTTAACTATTTTCATGTTTTTAAGCACCTACTAATTCTAAAAAACTAAAGTAAGAATTATCGCATTGATAGAAATTATACAATTTTTCCGCTCAATATCTTCCTTCATTTAACAGACACGAACGGACGTTTAAATAACATTTAATCTAACTTCTAGTGTTAGTTTAAGTAATAGATTTTTAAGTTTGTTTGATTTGTTAGAGCTCATACGTTATTTGAGCTAGCAATTGTATTAAGTTTGAAAATCCCGTAACGAATATTTTTTTTTTTTAATAAAGGGGGCAAACGAGCGACGCAAACACCAATGTGGTCAACGATGTTTATGGACATCCCCAACACCAGAGGAACTACAGATGTATTATAAGATTTGGGAATAAGCAAGAACACATTGTAATTGTTTATTAAAAGTAAAAGTCTCTAATTGCAAGTTCTCTTAATGTCTAGGTAACAAGGTTGCTGCATTAGCGACAGCAGCAGGTACCCGGGCCCCTGCTCGGGGTTACAACAAAGAAATGACTAGGTAATAATTATTTTATTTGCCTTTTAATTTACTTAAAGCAAGTCGTAGGAGATTGTTAATTAACTTTCATTGTTTTTTTTTTCTCTTTCAATTTTAGTGAAAGAGAACTAACTAAAAGTAATTCAATTCTAGTTCCATAAAGGAATTTGGTTAAGCACTGAACTTGGATTTACCCATGTGTAATGAAATTTAACCGAGCGCTTGAGCTATACTACAAAGGTAATCTTCAAATACGAGTACATTGGGATTAATTGGAAACAAATTGAGACACGAATGGACGGAAATTTTGACATGGAATCCTGACTTCGAGGAACAAAATAAATTTGTAATTTGACGCAAATTCACTTTCATCAGAAAATACGAAAATAAGGAAAGGTAAAAGGGAAATGTAACGATGAATATTTTATGATGAGAAAAAAATAGTCCATTAACATAGGGGCTTCGTAATTTCTCTTGACGCATGTAAGGGGAAACTTATTAATTTGCGACTTAATGGAGAGGCATCCGAGAGCGCGTAGAAAAGCTTTGAAAGTAACTTGGTAGTAGATAAATATCATGATAATAATGTTTTTTCCCAATTTAATATTAGATGTGACAAGGAAAATTAGGTTGGAAAGTGAATGACAGTTGTATATCTGCATCTACGGAATTGTTCGCATGTTAATTACAGATACTACATTAACTATTGGGCTTTATATTTATTATTTTTTAACAAGCCAATAAGACATTTACCAAAGTCCTTTTTTGTAACAAGGGGAGAGTAAACGAACACGGATCACTTAAAATTATTTGATCCGACAATTATAGACAACGCAATACCATTACAAGATATGTTCTTTTAAATGAGACTTGAATATTTTTAAATTAAACTTATTTTGTAATTCTTACCAATAGCAAATAGGTTACATGGGTTTTTCTAATTTATTCTAATTCCGTGCGATAAAAGCGAAATTTCGCACGTAAAAGAACTTACTAAATTGCTAATTTAAAAAGTTACTATGTATGGAAGTTAAATATTAATTAGAATTAGTAAAAACTATATTAATCCTTTAAGCTATTAGTAAATTCGTTTTAACTTTCCATCCGCAATCAACACTTTCTACTTGATAAAGTTCGTCAATATTAATTCAATCAAGTGTTAGTCTAACGTCCAGCAATGTTAGCACAAGTAAGAGCCATCACATATGTTGGCTTTGAGCTTAAAACTTATAAACGGTGTAGATTTCATTAATTGACAATTTTAATGAATTCATCCGAATTGAATAAAAATCTTGCAATAATACAAACCATGCGTGGAACGCAAAAGGGCCTTATACTTTCAGATTAGCGCCATTTTAATACAGTTCAAGCTCGACGGTTTCGGGTGAAGAAAATCTTGACATAACTCTTAATCGACAGAGCAGGCGACGTATAGGAAGGGGAAATATCCTCCTTCTGTGCATAGAACTCCGTCAAATCCACTTTGTTCATTAAAATTGTTGTTTTTGTTTAGTATTCAATTTTAAACATATTAATGTTGAGAGAATTTCTGTGTAGAATAAACACAATTTATTTACCTATTGACCTTGCTCTTTCCTTAAACCTAAAACAACAAGGTAAATGAAGGTGTACCAAGTAACAAAGGGAGAGTCCAATTTGAGGGTCAAAATAAACATACAAAATTTGACAATTGTTATTGGAATATTTGAAATTGCCTTTCAATTAATCCATCAACATAGAATAATTTTATCAGTATTAAATGTTTATTACAAAAAAGAAGAAAAAATCCAATCACATCATACTAATATTATAAATGTGAAAGTTTAGATGCATGGATGGATGTTTGTTTGAGTTTGTAGCCTAAACGGCTGAACGGATTTTGATGAAATTTAGTATAAATGTAGAGGATAGTCTGGAAGAACACATAGGCCTTTTGTTTTATTTTAATTTCACGCGCACGGAGTCGCGAGCGAAACTAGTAAAAATATAAAATCCTCGAAATTCATTCATTCGCTTTCTAATTCCAAAGAGTTAGTTGTTAAATAGACATACTCAGTTCTGTATAAAATGACTACCAAACTTTAGATTTTTACGTTCTAAGGATATAAAAAGCAGTAAAACTGAATCCAGTTAATTGAGCAGGTTTGATATTACAGCTTGATTAATGCCATAATAAATCTCCGGATCCCAGTCTTGTTATAAATTAAAACGCTTATTCAGAAATACTTTGTTATTTCGTCAATCAAATGAATAATAAAATAAAAATATACAATACGGCTTTAGTTTTTTTTTAAAATATTATAAGGTGGCAAACGATCAATTTCACCGAAATGGCGAAGGGACCACTGACCATAGACGTCTACAATTGCAGATGCGTTGCCTACCATTAATCTACGGAAGAGGAGACGCACATAAATAGGATAGTTCCCCTTACTATGCGTCTCCTCCGCCGTCAAAACCACTTTTCCTTCCAATCCCTCCCTCTTAAGAAAACGGTGGAAAGGAAAAGGGTCTAAAATTAGGCCTTTGGAACCACACTCATCAGACGAAACACGGAATTGCTCCCACTTTACGCCTGTCTTCTGTGTGGTCGTGGTTCCGTATTGCGTATTGCGAATTTTAATTGTCATCGATAATCAACTCGGTGTTTCCGCTGCTTGTTTGTGATCTTCTCTATTAAAGAAACAAGGAACATGCAACTTCATAGCTTCACATGTAACTAAGTTGCATAGCCATCTCCTTAAGAGTGACTCTCGTTGATATGTTTTGCTTTTTCTTTATTAAGTTTTTTGCTATATTTATTAGTTTGTTTATTATGTAGGATGTAAATTTTTGTATTTGTTTTAGTATTATGTAGGATGTAAATATTTGTATTGTTTGTGTTAGTGTTAATTTATATGTATTAAATTCCCTTGTGTTTTGTCTAGCTTCTCCTGTCTCATTGGGTTGCCTGTAAGATATTGCTCATAGCTATAAGGCCGCCCTTGCACATATCTTGTATTAGTATAGTTTAAACATTTGTAATTTAATATTAGTGCATAAAGTTTTAAAATAAAATAAACAAATATAATAGGTCAAGAAAAAACATAACACAAACTACAAGAAACAAGGGTGAAGCTTTAGTAATTACGAAGCAATTTCCACGATTCACGAGTATGCATTGAGAACCAATTAAACTATTTATAGCGTTGGAACATTAAGTTTAGCAATTTAAATTAATTGCTGTATCAGGCTCTGATCCGTATTTGCCTTTTAATACTTAAAAGTACTACAAAAAATGTTACTTTTTCATCGCTGGTTTTCTCTCATTTTATTACAGTTATAGAAGTCGTTTCATCGTAATTTCAAATACTGTTTACAATTACGGCTATGCTTTTTGTCAAAAAAGCAAGAGGCCTCCTGATTTTACCGTAATGGTGAAACATCTGTTGCTCAGAGTTCATGCAATTGCAAAGGCATATACATTAAGGAGGTGAAGCAAGAATATTTACCCTTGCTACGCGTTCCCTCCCCGGCAAATACACTTCCTCTTCCCATAATTTACGAAAAGGGATTAGGATTAAAATTAATTAGAACCCTCTTTTATTAATATTTCCTCTGTTATTCATTTTTTTTCACAAATATCATTACTAAAATGCCTTTCAGACTTCTACATGTTTAAAAACATACACATGCCTACAACGATGACTGGATAAATTTAACTCAAAGTAAAAGAAATGTATACCATATAAACACATAAAGAGAAGAATTTGAAAGGCATAAGTAATAAATCGATCGGGTAGTATATCTAGCACCATTTTATAATGTTATCTTTATTGTTAAAAATGAATATAAAACAATTGAAAGCTGAATTTAAAAAGGAGCTTTGCCATTAACGAATAACGTATAGAAATGTAAATACGATATAAGCTCCGGAAATTTCTAAGCCCAGTCTGGCGAAGAATTAAAAATAAAAATCGGCCGACATCTGCAAATAAGGAAATTATGAAACCGCAGCAAAAACTGGTAGCCGCGCCTTTGTTTAACACCTTTTGTTTTAACCTTAGCTTTTAATTGAAATATCTAAAGCTTGGTATTTAAAAAACAGTAACTTTGTGAATAATTAAAAAAGCAAACACAGAAATATTGAGACATCAGTGTCAATAATGCGAAAGTTTAGATGGATGGATGGATGTTTGTTAGAGTTTACCGCCTAAACGACTTGACAGATTTCAATGAAAGTTGATGTTAACCAAAGTCTGGAAGAAGACATAGGCTACTTACTGTTAATTTTTTTATTTCACGCGCGGACGGAATCGCGGGCGAAAGTTAGTAAGACTTTAAATTCCAGAAAGTAAACCCTGGCACTAAATGTATGTCATAAGAACTAATAGTCCCAGATTTAAATCAAAATCTCAACAGAAAGCATTAAGCCTAGCATTATTTTCACTTACTTGTATTGCGTACTACAGGTACTTCCGTAGTAGCGAGCGACTCTTTGTTCGCTCCTGTTACTTCAAAAGTAACAATGCCCGATATTTCTTTGTATATTGTGCCAAAGAATTTATTTCTTGAAAAGAAAGTTTCAATCCATTATGACCACTTCAACTAAAACTTTCACAATTATATTCCCTTAAAGGCCTGAAGAAAAACGACTATCAAAATGTGTAGGACAAAGTACACCTTTTACAGTGGTAAAGCCCACTTTAACATCTTTGCACGAATGAGTCAGCTCCCGTTAATACCACGACCACGCAGAAGACAGGCGTGAAGTGGGAGCAATTCCGCATTTTGTCTGATGAGTGTGGTGCCGGAGGCCCCACTTTAATCCCTTTCCCTTCCCATCCATTTTCTTATAAGAAAAGGATGAGAAAGGTACGTGGATTTAACGGTGGAGGAGACGCATAGGAAGGGGAAACATCATCTTATGTGCGTCTCCTCCTCCGTCGCTTAAGGGTAGGCAACGCATTCCCTATTACGAATGCCTATGGGCAGCGGTCGCTTCGCTAGTTTGGCGGATTCAGGTGGCCAATTGCTCGTTTGCCATGTTACGATATATATAAAAAAAACCTTTTAATAGTTTACTTGTAGTAATTTCAGTAACGATATCTTTTAGGTAAACCTAAGTTGATCATAAATTATGTAACATGTTAACTTTATTATTATTCAAGTAATACATATTCATTATTTGTGTTCGTCATTTGCAATTCATATTTTAATCTGAAAGTTGTTCGAAGTATTAAAAATCAATAGGTTAACCGTGAACATTGGAATTCTTGATTGGACTTGATAGAGTCGAGGTCACGGCTTAAGAGCTTTTCAACTATAGAGTAGTCGATGGTTCTTTAACTTAGTGGCATTTTGAGAATTCATTGAAGGTAATATTGACTTGAAAGTTACAAAATTTCGAAATCAAATCTCATTGTGTTTTCATTCCTGACATTTCTAGTAATTTATAACACTCCAAATTATGGGGATTGAGGTGTTTGATGCCGTATGTAAAATACATTAGTTTTTATACATGATACAATAAGTTGATTAATGCTTAAAAACATCCAAAGAAGTAAAATGAAAACGATATTTCTCTAATGATTATTTTCCGAGAAAAGAAATATCGAACCCAATGCATTGTAAGTTCTCAATAAAAGCCGCTAGTCTTGGGTGGCAATAAGTTACGCTCACGTTCTTATCCCAAATGCGGTCCTCGTGCGTCTTCTAACCCTTACGTTACGAGGATATACTTATCTTTTATTCTACAAAACCGTGTCACTATTGTAATCGAAATAGATACACATATAATCTGTGAACGACCGGCGAGGGACTAATGTATAAAATTTAGTTGTTTCGAAGAGAGTTCGCCATTTTGTGTATTAGCCACGGATTTTAGTGAATAAATAGTAATGCATGTACCATATGCTACTATTTTTGTAAACACGTACGTTGTTAGAAAACACAGGTAATCTCACGTTATGCATTCGGTGCATTCTTTCTTTGAACATGAAATATTTGAAAAATATAAGCTAAAGAATTCTAAATAGATTAAGTTAAACTTTATGTGCATTACATTTTACAATTGAAGTTATATTTTCGAAACATATATTTTATACTATCGAAAATTATATTGCAATCGCAGCTGAATGAGAAAATCACATCTACAAATTCCAAGCACGGACTCAGTCGATCTGAATTGGTTCCTAACGGACCGATATCTATAGCTAGGGCTTAAATAAAACGGAATAATCATAGTTACGTCTTCCAGCATTTCGGAACAAAGCCTAAGAAGTTTTAACATCGGTGCCAACCCTAGAATAAGTACAATAAGGAAAATTATGAACTTTTAAAATTAGCCAAGACGGGAACGAAAACGATGAAGATATAGTGTACATATAGCATTAGAAAAATTATTTAGAAAATTTCATAATTATTGTATTCAGATTTCCTGACCATTTAGGAGAAAAAGCAATAAAAGTTTGGACGTAATTTATAATAATTATCTGTAGCTTGTTTTGTCACCAATGAGTTGGACACGGCGTCTAATGATTTGGGAAAAAGGCTCAAGGAAAAGAAGAGATATACGAAATCTTTCAACGTAAATACAACGATAGCATCTGCGAATAAGCTGCTAAAATAATAAGAAGAAAACAACATAAAAGAATAGTCCAATATTGCGGTTCTGCACAATCGTAAGGCGGCGCACATGACGATCGTAAAAATGTGAATGGCATATTGAAATATTCTTCGCGACCCTTTTTCTTCCAATTTTCTTTTTCGCTCTATGTAACGTCGATATAAATCTAACCAGCAGCCTGTTACTTTCGATTTGTATGTTTACGGCTTTATAAATGTGTACTTTGTATTAAACTGTCCAACAATGTTACATAAATAATGTACAGGGTTTTGTAAAACTAATATCACTTGATAATGACAATACCAACACTACAGATGATGTAGCACGACTGCCCAGGGCGATAGAAACGGGTGCCCAGGTCTACGAATTCCTCTCATATAACATTCTTTAACGACCATCCTCCTATCCTAGTCACGGTAAAAATAGGGGGCAATAAGAATTCTCGCCCAGGGCGTTACTAGCCGGTTCTGTATACTGATAATGTTAATTGAAATATCTGTTTATTTATCTTTTATTATTTTTTACTATTTCACTTTAACATTACATGAACCGTAGTATAAAATGTAGCGCAAATCCTAAGCGCCTTTCTCTCGACTTTAAAAATTTAAAGATCTCTCAAGAACAACTCCAGACTTACAACTGCGAGTTCACAATACTCATAGAATTTATTATAAACTAGCTCCTAAAGTTAGAAAGGAGATGGTCAATTTCAATGTTAAATCTTTATTTTTATTATCCCTCTGTAATGTTACTTTATTACGATGTGATTGTTAAATTCTATGCCGAATTTTCTGACGTAGTTATAACATTTTCCTGTCTATTTAGTCACATTTTAAAGAAGGAAAACGATAAACAAGCAACAGGCTAATAAGTTAATTGCAAAAAGTCGCTTATATATGCAGAATCGGACAAATCATCTTCTATTTATTACCCTTTCTTTACAAAATTATTGTTAGAGAACGAGGGCTTGGAATGTAAGTCTGAAAATGCCGCGACGAGTAAATTGTCAAAACGATACTTAAGTCGATACTCCTGGTACATTTTAAACCTCATTATCTAAAGAGAATATTATCCTTAGAAAATGTGTACAAGATTATTCTATAATATCTTCCGAATTCCCACAAATATAATGTAGTCATCCAATTTCAAATATTTCTTTGAATTGATCTCAATCCAATAGATTGAACGTGTACCGCTTATGCCATTCAACATCTAAGGAAAAAGATTCTCTTTATTAACATTTCTTAAAGCTTTGATCCCACTTCGTCTAATTTTAACGATAGCAAATTTAAATCGGTTTTCGTTATCTTCGGAAAAAAGACAAAAGGAAATCCATAGATTGTAAAGCAGGAAAGGAAATCTTCGTCCTTAGAATGGCTTAATGTGATGGATTATTTGATATTCTTTCTTTAAGTATTTTTATTATTTCCATAAATTAATGCTTCCAAATACCATTGTTGTGAATTTTCTAAAAAAAAAAAACTGTGAAATCTGAATGTTTACCTTAATTTAATGGTAAAACTTGAAATAGCATAATACTTACATTCAATTTCAATGTCAGCGGTCAACTGTCAAGATTGTTTTAAAGAAAATAATTTTATTTATTTATGTTTTTGGTTGTGGTTCTTTAAGAATTGTGTTTACTAAGTAAGAAAAACAAATTGGATCGTAATGAAGTAAAGAAAATATACCATATTTGCCCCTTTTTACAAAATTATTGATGCAAGATTTGACAGGACCTATACGAACATTTTTAGTACCAAGATGATGGCAGTGATGCTTAATGAACAAATTTTAACGAGCTTTGACCTCAACGGCTATAGCCTGAAACTCAAAAAGCAGAACAAGAATTACATTGTAGGGAACGGTACCCATCACAACTCAGAAGACAGCAACAACAACTATAGCCCAGGGTACCAACCAACCAACCAACAAAGAAATCAAGTGAGAAAGACCACAAACAGAACCATAATAGTGGAACTTATTTTTAGTGATTACTTACTAACTTATTTTTATTTTTCTGAGTGTGTGTGTGTGTGTTTTATATTTCACGTTTTTATTCCTTGTTTGTTTTGTAATTATTTTAATTTTTAATGTGTATGTATAATCAATAAAATAGTTAATAGATATTATTTAAGTAGTCCCTAGGAGGGTTTGGCGTCAGGCAGGCGGCCGGCTTGTAAAAGATTAAAAGCCAAAACATTATTACAGTATGTGTTGTAGCGTTGAGAGGTTACGGATTGCGAGTTGGAATGTTGGGACAATGACAGGCAGGGGAAGGGAGTTAGCAGATGTGTGTAAAAGAAGAAGAATAAATATAGCTTGTTTGCAAGAGACGAAATGGAAGGGATCGAAAGCTCGAGAAATTGGAGAAGGATATAAATTTTACTATTGTGGAAGTGATGGTAAGAGGAATGGAGTGGGGATTGTCCTAGATAGTGAACTGAAAAATTGTGTTACGTATGTAAATAGATTGAATGACAGAGTGATTGTAGTAAAATTAATGATAGGAGATCTGGTTATGAATGTGCTGAGTGTTTATGCGCCCCAGTCTGGATGTGATGAGAGTATTAAAGATCAGTTTTGGAAAGACTTTGATTCGGTTGTGATAGATATCCCTGTGAATGAGGAATTATATGTGGGAGGTGATTTTAATGGGCATGTTGGTAGAATGGGTACAGGGTATGAGAGAGTGCACGGTGGCTGGGGGTTTGGGGTAAAAAACGTCGAGGGAGAATACTTATTAGACGCATCCATGGCATATGATTTGGCAATTACAAATACATTTTTCCAAAAAACAAACGAACATTTGATAACTTATAAAAGTGGCGGTAGGGCAACACAAATAGATTATATTCTTACAAGAAGGGGTAAATTAAACTCAGTGAAAAATTGTAAAATTATACCGGGGGAACATCTAACAAGTCAACACCGACTGCTAGTAGCGGAATTCAAAATTAAATTGAAATTCAAAAAGTACAAACAAAAATCTTCCAGCAAAATAAAATGGAGTATGCTAGAGAAGGATGAATGTGCAAAAGAGTTTTGTAAGCATGTGGTGGATAAAATGATAGAAATGAAAGATATGACTGGAATGACAGTAGATGATAGTTGGAATGAAATGGCCAGTTGTATTAGAGGGGTGGCGAAAAGTGTGCTAGGAGAGTCGAAAGGTAAAGGGAAAATTGAAAGGGAAACTTGGTGGTGGAGTGCGAATGTGAGAGAGGCTTTGAAAGAAAAGAAGAAAGCATTTAAGGAATGGCAAGCCGTGGATGAGGATGATAAAGATTTGAAAGAGAGTAAAAGAGAAGTATATAAGGAGTGTAAGCGATGTGCAAAAAAAACAATTGCAATTGCTCGGGCACAGGCGCAAAACAAATTATATGAATCCCTGGGCAGCCCGCCAGGACAAAAACATTTGTTCCGCATAGCAAGAGAGAGAGAAAGAAGTGGAAGAGACATAAACAATATTAGATGCATAAAAGACGATGTAGGAAAGGTATTGATGAATGACGATGATATTAAAAGGCGATGGAAGGGATATTTTGAAAAACTGATGAACGAAGAGAATGTTTGGAGTGGAGTGTTGGATAACATGCCAATTAATATTGGTATGGTGAAAGAGATTAGTGTGGATGAAGTGAAGAAAGCAGTGCAAGGTATGAAGAATGGTAAGGCCGTTGGGCCGGATGGAATACCAGTGGAAGTATGGAAGCTGCTAAAGTCGGATGGATGGGTGTGGCTGACTTTATTCTTCAACAAGTTGTTACAGGAAGAGATAATCCCAGACGAGTGGTGCGGTAGCGAACTAGTGCCAGTTTATAAAAACAAGGGGGATGTGCAGGACTGTAACAACTATAGAGGAATAAAGCTCATGTCACACAGTATGAAAGCTTGGGAAAGAGTGATAGATGCAAGAATCAGAGAAGAATGTGAGGTATCTCGGAACCAATTCGGATTTACGCCGGGTCGGGGGACTACGGACGCCATTTTTGCCATTCGCCAATTATGCGAGAAATTTAGGCGCGTGCATAAGAACCTGCACATGGTGTTCGTAGACCTCGAAAAGGCATATGATAGGGTTCCGAGGAATGTTTTGTGGTGGGCTTTGAAAGTGAAAGGAGTGCCTGGGAAATACCTGCAGCTTATTCAGGCTATGTACTGGCGAGCCAGTACCTACGTCCGGTCCGCTGCTGGCGATAGTGACAGGTTCGGTGTCTCGGTGGGCTTACACCAGGGGTCGGCTTTAAGCCCGTATCTGTTCCTCCTGGTAATGGATGCTTTGACATTAAACATACAGGAGGAGGCACCCTGGTGTATGCTTTATGCCGATGACATCGTGCTTGTCGGGGAGGATGAATGCGAGGTACAGAGCAGGTTGGAAGAATGGCGAGTTAAATTGGAGGGAGCTGGTCTTAAAATCAGCAGGACCAAAACAGAACATTTATTTTGCGATTTTGGCGGTCCGACCAGCTTCTCTCCAATCGCCTTAAATGGCGTGCCTCTACCAACCTGCTCCGATTTTAAGTACCTCGGTTCTCTAGTCCAGTCCGACGGTGGCGTTGACCGGGACGTGAAAAGCCGAATAAATGCAGGTTGGATGAAATGGCGACAGGTTACTGGTGTGACTTGTGATCCAAGAATGCCTCTTAAGCTTAAGGGACAGATCTACAAGTCCATCATTAGACCTGTCGTATTGTATGGATCTGAATGTTGGGCCACCAAAGTTGCGGATGAAAGGAGATTGCATGTGGCTGAGATGCGTATGTTAAGATGGATGTGTGGTGTGACAACAATGGATAAAGTTAAGAATGTGTATATTAGAGGAAGTTTGAAAGTAGCGCCAGTGGTGGAGAAATTGAGAAGCAAAAGGTTAGCGTGGTATGGACATGTTATGCGACGAGACGATGGGGACATAAACCAGAAAGTGTTAAGAATGAATGTGGATGGCTACAAAGGAAGAGGAAGACCGAAGAAAGTATGGATGGATTGTGTGAAAGAGGATATGCTTAAGAAAGGAGTGGATTCAGATATGACGGCTGATAGAGATGTATGGAAGAGCAGCACATACTGTGCCGACCCTCCATAAGGGATAAGGGCAAGTTGATGATGATGATGATGACTTGAAATAGCATAATAATTTTAATTTCAGTAAAAACTATTTAACACCAGCTTTCGCCCGCGACTCCGTGTGCGTGAAATTGAAAAAAAAAACAAAAGTGAATAGCCTATGTGTGTTCTTCCAGATTATCCTCTACGTCTATGCCAAATTTCATCGAGATTTGTTCAGCCGTTAAAGCTACACACTATAACAAACATCCATCCATCCATCTAAACTTTCGCATTTATAATATTAATAAGATTAGTAAGGTTGCAATTATTGATTACTGTATATTATGGTAACTATTAAACGTAAGAAATCTGTAAAATAGATTAAAAATTATAATTAAATTTGATAAAATGTGTGTTGTTTTACTTCATTCTAAAATGCAATTTACCTCAATATAGGGAGTAAATTGTGGAGACAGGGTCGGTACTCCATTAGAATTTATGATACATGCTGGGCCAGACAGTAATTAAAAGGGGCCACAGAGGAATAACACCGAAATGTTTCAAACTTATGGCATTATACTGGTTTGAAACAGTATAACACAAAGTCCGAATCGCTTGTTTTAGATTTGAAAACCGTTGTAAATTAAAATCGGTATGCATTTATGAATACGACGTACTAAAATTAGTTTTAATAATTAAACTTGCTACTTGCGTGGTTTGTTTATTTCACAATAATATTATTAACTAGCTTTCGCCCGCGACTCCGTCCGCGTGGTATTAAAAAAAAAGTAAGTAGCCTATGAGTTTTTCCAGACTATCCTCTACATCTATGCCAAATTTCATCGAAATCCGTTAAGCCGTTTAGGCTACAAACGTTAACAAACATCCATCCATCCATCTAAACTTTCACATTTACAATATTAATAAGAGTAAGATTAAAAGATATATAAAAATGTATTTTTTTACTAAGGTACAGAGGTATTGTGGGATAATTATTTAATCAAAATGTACAGATGCTTTGTCAAATTACTTATGTCGCTTTTCATTTTTAAAGCATCTTTCGACAGCTTCATCACTCACTTCAGGTAGGATCGTGGTTAAGCGCTAGCTTAACAAACACAAAAAAGTAATAGCGGTCAGACTTTTATTATAGTCGTGGGAGTAGTTAGGCTTTACATCACGTTACTAAAATTAAGCAAATATATTTAGATTTAAAACAAAAGTTTCGGATGTCGTAAAATCATTACTATGTAAAGGATACAAGCTTCGGGTAAAAATAATCATACAAACTAAAGAAATTGTTTTATTTCTAACTAGCTGTTCCCATGCAGCTTCATCCGCATGAAATTATGAAAATTTTATTTTATTGTTTACATTTGTCAAATTATCAGTTGCAAATGTTAAAGTGACATTACATGATAACAAACCATGATAACCTTGCTTCCTTAACGTTGGCAGCTTGTAGTTTATGGTCCCTTTCCCACTTGAAGGTTTTTTTCCAATTTATTTATCGCCCAAGTTCAATAGCGTAAAAATATATTGCCTAAAGCATGTCGTAAGTGTAAGGCTTTTTATTTAAGGAAGAATTATTCAAAAATATGCTGTGATTGCTGACATCCTACGCCACAATATAGTGTGTGTTTACGCTTTATTATATTAGTATAGATATAGATGTAATTCATTAAAAAGCCAGTAAATATTCAATGACATTAACTTCGTGTACTTCAATAAAACTAACGTTACAGTAAAGTGCAAAAAGTAAATCTTTTAAAATCGTGAAAGATTTTAATAACTTTCAAACGTGGCCGTCATTCCATATTCTAGATTTAATTTATTTTGCCGACTCGTCTCCGCGGTCCGGTGGGCTTGCAAAAATAATTACTCCAGCAACTGCATTGCGCTTTTGGAAGTGGTGGACTGATTTGAATAAATGATTTGGTGTCTCGGAAATTATTATAATAATTAAACATAAATTCTCATCTTCACTTCGCAGTCAACTTTTAACAAGATATTAAAAAGGCAAACTAGAAACAGTTTACATTTCTAAAGCAATAAAGCAATTTTGAGGAAATGATCTTTGTTCAATCCATTTGGCTATTAAATGTAGATAGGCAAAACAATTGTTAATGCCCATAGGAATATTGATGTGTATGGGCAACGGGCTTCGCTTTTTCGGCGAATTTCCATCTAAATTTTCCTAATTTCATGTTATTTAGTATTCCGTAAACTAAACACGATCTGATCGCATTCCGAACGGATCCGATGGACTGTGAATATAACGGAACAAATATTCGTGGGCTAACACAATCAATGTTCGCCACCGCTCAACTATGTGATGTTAGTATCTGTTGTTTTGAATTAACTATTACATTTAGAAATTACAAATTGTTTTATCCCCTATAACTATAACTATAACGACTACCAAGATGTTATTTAACTAGTTTCAGTCGTGATTTTTGTGAAATTCAAAAGTCAAGAAAGAGAGGAAATTGGTAAAGGGATAAGAGGTATGACTCACAAATAAGTCACCGGACGAATGGCAGAAGTACGAGTCCATGATGGTACATTGATTTCTTGATAACAGGAAATCAATCATACCTCTGTTTAGAATGTTTTAATGTCAGAGTCGACACATCAATGAATGCAATGCGCATTTTCCGCTCTATAATCCCTGGATTGTTGCGTTTACTTGAACGTTCACGTATTGGCTTTAATTGAAGCGGGATCCAACCGCGCTTTGACCGTAAGCAATGAAACAGCGAGGAATTAAGTTGAACATGAGTATGGAACATTTCAATCAAAGTCCTTTCTATGCATTATTCAACGAGCAACACTCTACCGTGGTAATTGAAATGCGCCAAACGGACCGAAAGGGGCCCCTCGATGGTAATCACATTGACACCTCGCATAAATCACTATAATCCCTTTCCATTGATGTTATTACTATAGTTGCGTCGAAGCCCACATGTTCGCGGTCTCATCTGTTTTAAGCAGACAACGGTACTTTTTAATTTTAAATGGAAATTGTCTTGCAGAAGTCTTGAATGTGGACATACACGCTAATAGGAGAAGGTAATACGTGACACGTGACTTCGTCAAGAAAGAAATAACTGGCATAACCGGTGATAAATCTAAGTTGAAGAAGAAAATCTATTATACTTTGTAGTTTAAATATAATGGTTTTATGACTGCCATATGATGAAGATGACCAAAATTTTCCTCATATCTAAATTGTTTAGATAATTCATGTAATAAGGCTGTGTAATATGATATGCTTTTTTTTTAATGCAACGCCAACAATGTTGCGGGAAACCTTAGCGGTTCCCTTCAAAAATCTGTTCCTCCGATTCGATGAGCCTCAAACAATACAACAGCCCTAAGACATCATAGATCAAGTATTTGAAATTCTAAATAAAAATACATTATTTATCTTTAGGAATAACAAAGATCTTAATTTAAAAAATGGAGTGATATTAAAAGCGAAGAAAACGCTGTGAAAAACAACTAAATTACTTAAGACGAATAAAATATCACTCGAAATAGTCTAGAATATTTATAAGACCGCTTACCATTCGTAATTAATAAAAAGAAACTTTTGATGTAAGTAAATATTCGCTTTCAAGTTCTCGAATTTCGTATTTAAACAAATATCTTTCTGTCTTCACTTAAGAGTTTCTTTAACTTTTTATATTAATGGAATACCAAATTTATTATTAAATCAAAAGCCTTGTTTTATTAAAACTTAGTTTTGAAACCTTGTAAAGTAGCGCCCTTCTATAATTTACATTAATCTATGCGGCTTATTGACTAGGCAGTCCCAACTTTCGTAGTTCGAGGCCTTTATTATTCAGTTATTCACTGACTAATGGAGATTTATAACCAGCTCATTATTTTGTCGGACAGAATCAATTTCACTTTTAGTCTATTAACAATTTATAGAACATGGCAAAGTTTAGCGACATTTAATTAAAGTTATGCGATACTTTTACGACAAATATTGTTGCGAGTAATAATGCTTAGTAAAAATAGAAAATTAATTAAATAAAGTCTAATGCGTATAGCAAAGTTTTGGTACATTTTCTCTCTTTAACATGCGTCAATGTAGACATTATTTTTGATGTCACAAAGGAGTGTGCATGGAGGTGCAAGTAGCATCGTCTACCGATAATATATATTGCTAGTTGTTACTCGCGACTTCGGTCACGTGAAATTTTACTCAGTATATGTTACTCAGCGATAACGTAGCTATCTAATGGTGAAAGATTTTTTGAAGTCAGCCCTATAGTTTTTTAGTTATTTAAATACATACAAAAATTCAAATCTTACCTCTGTATAATATTTGTATAGATGAAATCTATTTTTCAATATAAAACATTCCTTTTTAAAGAGAGAATGAACAGACTTTAAACCAAAATTAGTGTAGTAAATTTACAAAACTTCATATTTAAATATTATCATGCTGTATTTCATAAAAAAAATTACATGATTTCGAACTGAAGCTCCCACTACGACGTTTTTACTATTTGTCCTAAAAATAAATTCTACAAGTAGGTACCCGCATTACTTCGTTAAGATAAGGATAAAGAAACATATGTCTCAAAGCCTTCGAATTGATAAATAATTAATGTATTCAATCTGTCTAACGTTTTCAGGTACGCTGAAAGTCATTAGCAAAACAATGCCTTCCCCCGCATCCGCTGGGGCTATGCTAAAACATTTCTAATTACGAAATTCCATTCCGTTTGATAGAACGTAAAGTAACACGGAGAGTTTTCCAGATGGGTGTTAATTGCAAAACGTGAATCGTTTAAATATTTACTAAATGCTTCGCACCGCCTCTGATAAAATACCGTGATGTCGATATGTGTTTTTTATACCTTTCCACTTAAGAGTGAAGCAATTTGTAAAACAGTATTTGTTCTACGTCGTTTCAGACGTTTATCCATGATGAGATATAACACCTTAATAGCTGAAAATCTGGATGTTTAATACAAAAACGGGGTATCAAGTTTACTTCATATTCAACAACATTTTCACGAAAACAAAGTCGCGAGTGATAGCTACAGTAAGATAAATGCAAAGATTTGTAAACGAGGACAATTTTAATTGTAAAGAACTGATTTATTTTCTTAACTATTACCTTTTATTCCCTTATCATATAATCAACTGTTAAACTAAAATTTCCTGAAGTTTTTTTTTCTATCAATCTAGATACACTGACACTTCACAGGGAAGAAAATGACGGCACTCACGAACACTCCTTCTGTTTTCCACTCCAAATATAGTTTAGCATCAAACGCCCGTACTGCTGAATCAGCAGAACAAGCAAACATATCCCTTCTGTATCTAAAAATAACAAAACTAATAGAGTTCATTTTCGCTTGCACGTTGAACTTCGTCCATGAGCAGGGTTAACATATAAGTTGTCCGTCATATGTATCCTACAATACCAATACGTACATATTTTTATGAGGGATCAGCGATCTCATGATACAACCAATAAAGTTGCTCTTCCAATAAGTTTTCGTTGTACGATTTTATGGCGTGTGTCCAAGGGTCATATTCTTTTAGATGCTTCGAAATTCGTGACATAAAATTGTATTTATTAAAGCCCGGGGTAAATTAACAACGAAATTGGATTCTAATGACATTAGACAAAATGTAACTTTTAAATAAATAGAATTTGATAATCCATTTATCTCAAATGATCATTCGGCAAACATACTCCCTCTCTTCCTTGCTTGTATACCATACGGCAGTGTGGGTCATCTTTCTTTGTAATTTTTTTCCCTTCGTTTTATCCTTGACATCTTGATCTGTAACTTGGCACTCGCCCATGACTTTCAGCATTACAACTTTCAACCTTGTTTTAAGTCAATCACTATTTTACTTAATTGGTCATTAATTTCCACAACATTCGGCCTTTTGATTCGGCTACGACACAACTACCTAGTTTCGAAAGTCTATTTTTTTATTAAATTTAATACTGTTTATGTAACAATCGATCACGAAAAACACATAAACCCAACGTGCTAATAGACAGATATTTTTGGCTATAAATCTATCTGTAATCGACAAGGCCATAAATTTTCAAGGGGTTGCCGTACATTTGCAGGTAAGTTTGCCGACGTTTCTTTTAGATACAATAAATTTTAAGATGAATTATTATTTTATGTATTTTAAAAAAAAATCTATAAAGGCAAAAAAATATCGTAACATGGTAGAGTTTATCACATCTTTGTAAATAAAATTGGTTAAAAGCATTTATCTAAGGCAATAATATCACACTTCATATAAATGCGAAAGTTTAGATGGATGGATGGATGTATGTTTGTTAGAGTTTGTAGCTTTGTAAACGGCTGAACGGATTTCGATGAAATTTGGTATAGATATAGAGGATAGTCTGGAAGAACACATAAGCAACTTGCTTTTGATTTTTCTTAACTCCACGCGGACGGAGTCGCGGGCGAAAGCTAGTATTTCATCTTTTAAATTTTAAGGATGTAATAATGTGTAATAAATGTATTATTCAAGTTTATCTTCTAATTTACATAAATAAATACCTTGTGAGCTGCTTTATAACTTAACTTCTCCGGTATTTTTCACAAAAACCTTTGTTATTCCATCGGAATATTAATCAGGATTAAATTGGAGATTTACATATTTCAAAGGTTCAGCGACTCGGTTGTTTTGACAATAGAAACAATAATTTGTAAACCAAAGTTCAAATCTACCTTTGATGGGACTTCGAAAACATTGCTTCATAATTTGTGTAAACAGAATCTGACATCAAAAACTTATTACAATTAACCCCAGGTTTATATTCCAATGCATTTGTTTAATTTTACTAATAGAAATGAATTTAATTGTTGAGTATACAAAAAAATAAAAGAAAACATACATACGAATTGAGTACCTCCATCTTTTGGGAAGTCGGTCAAAAATAAGTTTCAATTGTAAAATTGTACTGTTTGAAATGGCAAATACAAACCTTTTTTCCTTTCGCGGTTTAAAAATATAAATTTATTACAACGCCATCTTTCGTGTTACGTTGAAACTAACTAGTACAATGCGTCACAATCTCATAGAAACTCTTTTACTTACAAATACCGGGATTTAGTTCAACTAGTCCACGACTAGATGTCAGTGTGATCGCTTTATCAGACTGTTCAAGAAAACGAAATTTCTCATACATTTTTAATGTGGAATGATGCCTTTGTTCACTCTTCATATATTATTCAAAACTCATATGATACGAGGCTTTTATTTTGAGAACAAGTACAAATTTAAATTAGTGGTAGCATTAATATTTTATAAGTAAAATTTTAGGACAGCATTTCATATTCCATTTGACAAAAGAATCGATGAAAATGTATGAACTTAAATTTACTTTACTAGTATATTTTATATGCTTATTTGGTAATTTTTAACATGTGGTCTGCAAAACCTGTACATAATTGAAAAGTTGAACCTATCTCGTAACTCGTAAGACACCAAGAGCGTGATCATACCTGAAACTAAAGTGTCGCACAACTGTTTAGCTTTTGAATCCTATGAGCTTATATGGAGGTGCGCACACTACTCGATTTTTGTAGTGCAACAAAACTTAACAATTTGCTGCGAAACAATCGACAATCGCACAACTGTTATGCGATAGTTAAGTCAAAGATGTGCATCCGCTTTACGAAAGAATACGTTTGACAACTTAAATGTCAAATTCAGTTCAATAGGACTTACAAATCCATACACATAACACTCCCATGAAATATCATCCACACAGTTGAACAAAAAAGCAAAAATGATACTGCGAGGATATTCATAATGTATGGATATAATTTAGGGCTTCCGATCTAATTATGCGTCATTTAAATTACCGATATTGAATTAATATGAGAGCAGCTGCGAATAATGAAAAGGTTAGCCAAAGAGCAAAAAATCCCGCAGAAGAATAACATTTACCTTTTTATTTTATTATAATACCTAAAGACCAAGATAATATTATACCGTGTGTGGTGCCTTTTATATTGCAATTATTTTATAAACGTTACGTTAATTAACATAACAAGTCTCCACTTTAAAACGAAGGTACAAAATATGTATAAAAAATTCACATCACATCATTGTATTTGAATATGCTAGGTAAAGATATTAGATTGACTTCGATACTAAGTAGGTGATACCAATTGAATTGTGCTACCAACAAGAAGTGTTCCAAAGACTACGATGCTACGTAGTGACGTAGCGCTACAAGCTCAAAGCATTTAAATTTGTAGCCAAGTGCTACGCAAATCAATGTTACTTCAAGTTAAGATTAAAATTTAAATAAGAATCGTCACTTTTGTTGTTTTTATCTGTGTGTAGCAAATGTTGCAGTAAAATGTATTATCTTGTTCTACGTTACGATTTTGATCTGCTCTAGTATTTTAAATGCGATGTTAATGTGCGATATTGCGGTCTGAAACTCACGGTAGCGAATGTAATATGATATAATCCGGCGAGTGTATGTTCCGCACGTAATGTGCACGCGAAGCGTACAAAGCTGGCGCGGTACGTGTTCAGCGATGTTATTGTATTCACGAACACTTGAACGGAATAAAGGTATGTTATTGCTAGTCTGACGTGTAGTCTATGACGCGGGTTCAAGAGCGGCCTGAGCAAGTGGGCGCACTTGTTCTGAGTGATACTCAACGCCGAGCTCCGCGGTACGTTCCTGAATTAATTCGGCGATTGCTTCGAGTGGCCTCAATAGTGAGAGAAAATACGCCACAACCGTTTTCGATGTGATCGTTTTGTACACGATATACAGTTAGGGTGGATCGAGTGCGAAATATTTAAGTGGCATTACTTCACGCGAACCGTTTTTGTTGTATCGGTTTTTGTTAGAGTTTGCTGTACTTTTTTGCTGATGGAGGGATTTAGAGCCGTTTGAAAGCTTAGTGCGGAAACTGGTTATCTATTATACATCTGAATTTCGATCGGACATATATGAATTGTAAATTACATGTTTCAAAAGATAGATTAGCAAGCGTCAGTACAAATTGACTTTAATCAATGATTTATCCGCTATCATAATTTCAGTAATAATATTACTACGAAATATAAAACGGGATTTATAATGTAAAAAATATTTGATACGCTAAATGTTCATTTCAAAATGTATTGTTAATTAATTTATTTAAATAATGTAAATCATACTTGTACAAATTAATTAAAACCCAAAAACCCGACAAGCGCAACCCGCAAACTCAATTAAACAGAAAATTGTTTTAATAAGGGATTATGATCGTTGTTACGGTTTGTTATGGCCGCAAATGTTTCATTGAAAAATATTTCAATTATTTTTTGAAAATACAATTTCGCAAACAATTAAACTTTCAACTGTGAGATTAAAAATTTATTTTATTACAAACGGAATGTAAAATTTTACACGCTCTTTTGTTTTAAGATTTATTTTTCTAGCTAAAATAACCCGCTATAAAACAAAAGAACTCAGTTTCACATAATAATATAGCAGTTGTTTTATTATAAAATATGCTATAATTAAATTGTTACCAGCCAATCTTGTAGCAAATCGTGTAAGGATAGTTTCAACCGGTTGGTTTCAAGATGCATGGAAGATGTCGCCTCTGAGGAGTTGACAAAACACCTCGTTATTAGTGATTAGTAGTCGGTGGTTCCAGTCATTTAGTTGCTATTCGAGATACAGATTACATAGTAATTACATTTTGTTACTATAATTTTCATGAAGATGTAAAGGTTGAAGAAGACCGAAGAAAATATGGATGGATTGTTTGAAAAAAGATATGTATTAAATAAGGGGTGAATTCAGAAATGACGGCTGATATGTATGGAAATGCACATATTGTGCCGACCCTCCGTAGGGACAAGGGCAGGATAATGATAAAAGCGTAATAAACAAGTTGGCATTGGCATAAATTGTTTATATAGGTGAATTCAGAATACTGAAACCACATTTTAATATAATACATGTGTAACTCTTAAGTAATATCACACTTCAGGCCCATTCCATTTACATTTTGACGTCAGATTGAAAGCGGCGATTACGAAGCGAAGTGAATAAAATTCGTTTCAGTATCCTGAATCGAACAGAACCAGTTTTTGTAAACATTTTCGATACAAACGATTCATGGTTTTTTATACAAAGTTTACCTTCAAACATCTAAAAGTGTTTACATATTCGTATTAAATTATTAATTTTGTTTGAAACGACAACTCGTTACACTCTGCGGTGCTTATTTCGAGAGAATTTTTCAAAGAATAATTTTATGAATCTCTTGAGTGCACGTTGAGACCGTGTTAGGTAATATCACATCGGTATGAAATATGCCACCGCTTCCGCAAACATTGTTATGATTACGACTTCAATGTACAAAGTAACAGCTGTTACTCATAATGTTTAAATTGTAACATATTATACGCAGTAAATAAAATACTAAAAGAATTTTGCATTTTATTACACTCTTTGTCAAATAGAAGAATCTTTAAATGTAAACGTATTTGTATGTTTGTCGCAGTTCGATTGTGAATGCCGTCTGTTTGTGTATTGCCTAGGTATATTGTAGAGTCGTCAAATTTTATCTTAAAAAATGACAGCTTGATATGTAATATGACAAAATAAAAACAGCATTTACATTAACATAAAGCGCTAGTTTTTATCAACGAATGACAAAAAAAAGTCAGACAAAATCTTATTAATTATGTAACAAAGTAATATTACTAATGTTATCGAAAAACTATTAATCTGTTGTGGATAAAGTTTGGTCGAACGTAGAAAGTATCAGGCACTTCATTAGCTCATTACATCGTCACATAACTTCTAAGTTCCTCGCTAGACTAAGTTCCTGTTTGCAAACATAATTATGGCTGAGGCGAACTGCGATTGGACGAAGACCGCGTGAAATTGGTACACGTTTGAAGTGCGACCACTAAAATCGTGACTTGAGAACAATATTAATTAAAACCTTTTTTTTATTTTCTCACTACATAATTATTTTTACATACTTACTGTTTCTGTGTATTGAATTATCTTCAAAAAGTGTCTAATATCAAGGATAAATATCCTTGATTATCTTGACTAGATGACAGTAAGGAGTAGTAATAAGTCTTCGGGCCACATGGCGAACGCACGTGACGCGAACTTAGCCAATATACGACGATCATTTCCCCTAAGCGGTCTTCCAATAGCCCAGCTAGCTAGACTCCGTGTCTAATGGCGCACATAACGCTGAATCTTGGCCATCGTTCAACAGTCAAACCGATTGCTCAGCTTTTTAACTTTGCCCAAGTCGATGTTTCAAATAAAGAATAAAATTATTCCGTAAAATAGTAGCTAATTTAAAATGTTATGCTTGGTTACATTTCGGATAAACTCGACCAGAAGTAGAAAAGGAACAGTTGCAAATAAAAAGTTTTTAATTTACTATCAGTATTATTTTGTTTGTTTCGATTTTTTTTCTTAAGATGAAATTTAGAATTAATCGGTTACATTTAAAAGAAATGTCGAAAATATTGGTTTTACGATAAATTTCTTTAGGAAATGTGCTTTTTTTAAATCTGTTTTATTACCGATGTTTAGGGTAAATTATTTAGTAGTTTGTTCATTAATTAAATTCCCTAATAACTGAAAGTGTGAAAGAACTAAGCAGGCTATGTAAGACTTTCGTCATGAAAAGCTGCAGAAGTGCTGACCGTTTCAAATATAATTGTGTTCACGGAAAAAAAAATACCAACCCTTTTTCATTCTAATTAACAACACTTCATGTTTAATTTCAATTAAAGTTGGCAAATTCATACGTTTTTTTATAAAGAATTTTTAAGAAAAATGTACTTTGAATCAATCTTCTATCCAGATACATAGTAAAAGCTAACATTTGGTAAACATTAGAAACAATTTTAAAAAAATCCATATTCCACTTTCGATACTGTACCTAGGCTACGTCGAAATACACTTAAACTCTGCACACTGAGCAGATTTTACTGTACTGATACTGGGTTGTAATTTTAATATTTCTTTTAATTACAAGTCCTAATAAAAATCTTATTTTCGCAAAGATGGATGTTATCAATAAAATACTTCCGTCACAGAGTAAGTTTGGCAAAGACATTCCCTCCAGTCGTGGAGGAAAGAGTCGTTATTAACTTGAAACTATTACAAGGGTCGATTTACTAGCGACCCCTACCGTGGGTCGCTATAGATTGATAGGCAGTGGTTTCCACTCGAACATTTCATTCATTTAATGTTATAAATGGTCAACATACTCTGAGCGGAATTGACGCAATCATTACTTCACCTATAATAATTCAGGAAGAAGAATAGTACAAAAAATAGCGACTTTAGATTTATCACATAGTCGCCTTTTTTAAGTAATTGAAAGCGACCGTGACAAATTTTGTTATAATTATGACTTACTAGCTTTCGCCCGCAACTTCGTCTGCGTGGAATTCAAAAAAACAAAAGTTAGTAGCCTATGTGTTCTTCCAGACTATCCTTTACGTCTATGCCAATTTTCATCGAGATCCGTTCAGTCGTTTAGGCTACAAACCCTAACAAACATCCATCCATTCATCTAAACTTTCGTATTTATAATATTAGTAAGAAGTAAGATATGATTTCGTTCACTTGCGTTGTAGTAGTACTTTAAAATGTCCAGTGTGTTTATATTTTGACGAAGTTATTAAACGGTCGGTGACTTGTCTCACTTTTGTCACTGCATATAACGCTGCTCTGCGGTTATAATCCGTGAAATCCGACCATAATCCGCCTCGCGTATTCTTAAGTATTTGTGAGCTTCTGAAAAGGGGAAGAAGTGGTACATTTTTCTCAGACATGCAAGTTTCTTATTTTTAAGAGAGAAACAGTAGCTGTCGATATAAGCTACCGTTGAACTGAGATGAGTTGCTTTCGAAAAGGATTTATATTTGTCAATTTTTAACACTTATAAAGCTCACGTAGTAGTTTTCAAAGTAACTAGTGTCTCTAAAAATACTGCAATATTCATCAAAATTCATAACATGAAAGTAAATTATCAGTATATTTATAGAGATTTATAACAACAATAAAATTAAACTAATTGTTAGTTTACTATTACTGTTGTTTTCAGATTGTTTAGAAAAGATTTTTTTTTGTATATTGAGATTATGTACAGGCTATCGAAAGTACAGATTTCACGTTATCTCGATTTCAATGACAAAGCGATGAACCATTTCATATAACATACGCAATTTATGAAATACCTTAACTTTTGATTGAATATTTTAACTTGAAAAGTTTATTGCTTCCACAACGTTCAGCGCAACATAACAAAGTCTGACCAAAACCAAGCGACTATAAAATTGGTTACGCTCCGGGAATAATCAAAATGTTGTTTTAGGCAACAACGAACCGACGTCCATGAATACGTTTAGAAAATATTCCCATCAATATTGTATGATTTAGAGGATATATTAATTATGAAATCATCTTACTAGTAATATATGCGAAAGCTTGGATGGATGTTTGTTAGAGTTTGGAGCCTTAACCGCTGAACGGATCTTGATGAAATATGACACAGATATAGAGGATAGTCTGAAAGAACATATAGGCTACTTACTTTTGTTATTGTTTTTTTTTTTTAATTTCACGCGGACGGAGTCACGGGCGATAGCTAGTAGCTCATAGAGTAAACTTTGAAAATAATTTACAAAGGACTTTAAAATTGATAAGGAAGTATTAAAATATTGGTTATAATGGCCTAGGAAGAAACATTTATTACGAATTACAATACTGAACTAATCTAGAGAATGAAAATCTAATCCGACACCAGTTCGCCAAAATAGTGAACTAACTTCAAATAGCTTAAGGATGATCGTGAGGGTTGATATTTCCATGATACAGTCTAGTTTTAAAACAAGATTACATACCTCTTTGCTCGTTGTAGAACATTTTCTTTATAAAACGACCTATACAGGATGATATATATTTGCATTTAAAATAATCGCTTTTACCGAGGGGTCTAAAGAAGGGTGCGACCAGACTAGAGGGCGAACTCGCTTCTTGGCAATTTAGACGGTAAATTTGTTGGAAGTTTGCATTAAATGCAGCTCCTATAATAAGTCTCAAGAGTTCGTTGCGACGGACCACCTTCTTTCCTTACAAAAGTACGCTGCTTTTGACTCGTCGCGTTTGACTTCCTGTGACAAAATGAACGCAATGTTTATTAAAATCTTAACACCTTTTTTATCATATTACTAGTGTTGCTTGCTAAAATAAATTAATGAAAAATATAGCCTATGTTTCTCACTAATAATGAAACCTTTTAAGGATGAAAGAATTTTTGGAATCGACCCAGTAGTTTTTGAGTTATTTCTATTCATACAAAAATACAAATGTTTTCCCTTTATAATATTAGTATAGATTAAGAAATTTGAGTATGTTTAATTGCGAATCTACTAAGTTTAAGTATGTAATAGTAATTAATTTATAAATATAGATCAAGTAAATATTAAATTCTCTATCAAGTAAAGAGTTTTTGTAAATGCTCTGATGATTTTTTGAAAAGGCCGTTAGTTTTTCTGTCTTAAAACATGTCTCAATACAAACTTATTTGATAATTCAATTAAGTATTATAGAAGTTGAAAATAATCAAGTAGAGTGATAAATGAATGCGTGCAACAATCAGATAACAGAGTCGAGTTTAAACACGACGATATAATGTTATTATTGAACGTAATCTGATTGTTACTGGAGTGAAATACACGAATAAATTTATTCTAGAAGTAACATTTGCCTCTTATTACAAAAAAAGACCATACACGTTAATGGATTTAGGATATATGATGTTAATTTTTGTTTTAATTTTATCCATACTAATATTACAAAGAGGAAAGATTTGTATTTTTGTATGTAAAATAACTCAAAAGCTACTGGGACGATTTCAAAAATTCTTTCACCATTAAAAAACTACATTATTACTGAGTAGCGCGGGCCATGTTTTTAATTTTTTATTTCACGCGGACGAAATCGCGAGCAACAGCTAGTATACAATAAATTGAGCAGTGGCTTTATTTATGTTTGCTTGTAGTCGGCATAGTAGTTTTTATATTTAAATTTAATATAAACACTCTATAACAAAATAAACAATTAATTTGATATTTCACAGGGTTCAATTAATTTGTAGAACTATTTAAATTGTATTTACTATTTAAACATAAATAGAAGCTTATAGACTTCTATTAAGCTTTATCTAAAAGCTAATAGAATATCTATTAGACATTTACTTCGGTCGTGGCTTTTACTATTGTTAATTTAATGTCAACAATGGAATGGTAACACAAAGGTAAAGTTAATCAATAGTCTTATCGGAGTTCCAAAGACAATGCTCACTCTAATTACGTGAATGTGACATTAAATTGATTATTTTCCGTTGTCTTTGATTAGTGGTACGTAATTAGACCTTATCCCATACATCATGAAATTATTGCATCGATGGATGTTACATTATAAGCATACTAGTTTTCGTCCGCGACACCATCCGCATGGATTTAACAAAAACAAAAGAAAGTAGCCTATGTGTTCTTCCAGGCTTTGCTCCACACATATACCAAATTTCATCGAGATCCATTCAGTAGTTTAGGATACAAAGTCTAACAAACATCAATCCATCCATCTAAACTCTCGCATTCATAATATTAGTATGATGAAAGCATTTTCTATTTTTTATATTTGTCTTTACACTTTTTACGACTTTCGTATCATTTTCTTTTAAATCCAATTAAAAAGAGAGTTCTTTGTTGAAAGAATTTTCAGCTATGGTCGTCTGTTGGTAAAATAAACAAGTCTATAGGTACGAGGTCGTAAAATTACAATTATAATTGACAACTAATTGGCTATAACATTTCTTAACAATATTTTCTTTCTTATGTAAATCACAATTTACGAAGTTATAAATTTATTTTCACGCTTTTGGATCTTGACAAATTCAAGTTGTATTGAAAGTTTCGAAGTCATATTATGCTTAAGAGAGCTGTTAATTATAAACTGTCGAAGTTGAGATTAACGCCTCGTGGTATACAACGCTGCATCGCATGGAATTAACAATTCCAATTTATCCGACTAACGAATACCGGGCTTGTTAAACAAAGGTATAGCGAAGCCAGTAGATTGTTGAACTTTTCTAATTAAATTTCACTTGTAAATGTTGATTAGAAACATTTGAATCGAAGAGCATCCTTATATCTTTTGGGTAATGTCGGCAATTTTTGATTCTTTTGTTTTTTAGATGTCCTTACTACTTGAAATAGAAAGACAAAGATTAAAATGATCAAACAATCAAGTAGTAATTTCGAACCACTAAAAAGTAAAACAGAGCACAAAGTAATACAGAACCTTTTTACTAGACATTATGTGAAAATCTTTGCTTATTGTTTAATTAGGTTAAGTCAATTCTAAAAATGAGAGAAACCAAGTTAAATTTCTGTTATTGTAAACAAGATTTAAAGCAAAATTTGGAACTTAACGAGTTTTCCCGAATTTCACTACGTGTTTTTAAGTATATTTGAGACAAACAAAAATCTTATATTCTTAATCCTTAGTGAAGATTATGAAGGAAATACGAACAAATATGATACAATAAAAAGTTATGACTCATTTTATTTCCATGAGTCAGGAAATAATAAATTTATTTCCTCACGTAGTTTATTGCAAGTAAGACTCCCCATGGTCACATTAGGGGTTATTAATTCTCCTATATTGCTGTAACTCTCTCTCGCTCCCACTAATGCTAAATTAATTTACCTCGAAACGCAATGTGCTGTACTTAATATTACATTAACACCTGCTATGGTTTAAGCTTCAGGTTTAAGGAAGTTTTAAGTTATCGATAAAAGATAAAAGATTTTTTATTATAGTTCTTTATTAAGGTTTAACATAGCTTATTGATTACAATAACAATTACAACAAAATTAATTAACAAAAGATAAATCTGTGAAGAATTGTAAATTATACAGTTTGCACATAATTATGTTATTTCATTTTATACATAAACGACACTCGAATTCATTTGTTTGTTTTATTTTGATTTCATTATTGGCATTAATAAATAGATAAATTCTGAAAGAAGTGTAACTGTCAATATAAATTTAGAATGAAAAAAATATTCCGCAGAATGGATTGCCGTTACTACTTATAAGATTATCAATATTGCAACTTTCCGTGTTAATATTGCAACAATTAGGAAGCCTAAACAACGTGTCTTATAGTGTTTGTGTAAAGAACATGTTTCGTAGTGTTTTGGTTTATCTTTCAACATACCTTACATTTTATTGGACTTAAATGAACAGAGCCGACACCCGCGGCTTCCATTAGTTAACACCAATTGACCAGTCAAGTGCTTTTGACCGACTAATTGTTAATTGACCTTCGCGTCTTTAAATTAACCACCTGCTTCGAATATCCTTTTTATTATATTGTATGAGAATGTGAAAAAAATGAATCACACTATAAAAAAATTCAAATTTCAATAAGTTATTTTTAGTCCATGAAATACTTTGAGTGGCACAATCGTCTTTATTAATTCTTTATTTGTGATCTATACTAATATTATAAAGAGGAAAGATTTGTATTTTTGTACGTATTGAAATAACTCAAAAACTACTGGGGCGATTTCAAAAATTCTTTCACCATTAAAAAGCTACGTTATCAGTGAGTAAAATAGGATATTTATTTTTTTAATTTCACGGGGACAAAGTCGCGATCAACAGCTAGCAACTAGCCTTTCTAGAGGCATGTAGTTGACAAACATCCATCCATAAAAAAAGAAAAAAGTCAAAGCATAAATAATTAAATAAAATAGTGATAACTATAAAGGCAACAAGGTTACTGCAAAGGAATAAAGCACCAGGTATGAGAGAGAAAAAAAACAGACATCCATCTAAGCTTTCGCATTTATAAATATTAGTAAGATAAGAAGTAAGATTCAACCTGATAAAGGTATTTATATAAAGTAATAAATCAAACTATTGTATAATCCTGTGTTTTGGTATGCTGTTTATTTACTGTTGGCGCCGAATTGTGTACCTGTACAAGAATATTTATCGTTACGTAACATCTACGCTATAACATTCCGGTTGCTACATTGTTCCGACTCTACCGCGTAATTGTTATATTAAACACTCGACCACAGAGTAGTAAACTAAATAGCAGCAGAATTAAATACGAGATTAAATATCTATTACATTAAAATTAATAATAATAATATATTAAATGCGAAAGTTTAGATGGATGGATGTTTGTTAGAGTTTGTAGCCTAATGAAATTTGGCATAGATGTAGAGGATAGTATGTAAGAACACATAGGCTACTTGCTTTTGTTTTAATTCCACGCGGACAGAGTCGCGGGCGAAAGCTAGTCAATATATAATTGTGTTTTTTTGAATATTAATTCTATAAACTACATTAAAATAGTCAGCTGATGATGATATCATGTGATCTACGATAGAGAATAGAATATAGTTATAAAATACATATATCCGTGGTATTTGTTTAAGTATTACATTAATAATTTAAGTAAACCTTTATAGACTGTGGCAATGCGGTGTTTAAATAAAGCCGGAGATACGTTAGCAGTGGGACTTCTGATTATTAGGTTAGACTATGCATGCATTTGAATATTTTGTGAACATTAAGCTCGCAAATGCATTCCGGTATAATGTTGAATTTTGAAGATATGGAAAACATTTAAATATGTGAAATAACTGATTTACACTCAAATTAATTGTTCAACATACCAACACTACAATAAAACAATAATGTTGTTAATACGTGAATCACTTAACATTATTCCAAGATGTATAAAAAAAATCAAAAAGTGTACCTACCGACGTTACGAGATATAATATAAATGTTACACAGAGAGCATCCAGTCATTACATAATGTTACGCAGACACCAGCGAGCACAGAGCCATTTGATGCTAAAGTTACACGTCGTAATGTAGTTCGGTGCCCAGTTAAACCCCCAAAACTGTCACCGGTGAAAAGTATTGAAAACAATTGAATTGTTATCCATAGGAGTCGGATCAATTAGTATTAGGCGATACGTTGTTCGTACGCCTTCGTATTCCTATTCCTATAAAATCCTTCTATCGAATTGTAGGTTTCCACTGCTAAAAGCCTTCATATCTGATAACGGGTATTATGAATCTTGCCACACTAAAACCATAATTCATTATGATCTATTTACGTCTACACATAAGCTAAAAAAGATAATGTTTGATTATCTTTCCTTGTACAAGACAGTCGAGTACATATGCACGTTACATCTGGCATGAACAGTAAGGAAACAAGAGCCCTTTCACGCTAAGTCGACTCGATTTGTCATTCCGTGTACACTGCGAGGTGCTTTTGTGTGACATGTACGCTCAGCGCACACTCCACTGTCGAGTTAACATTAAAGAAAAGCAAACAGGTTAGCTACGTTTTAAATGAATAAAAAATATATTTACATTACATGTATGTTTCTCTTTATGCATTAGAATTACATGACTTTTAACTAATTAGTATCATGAATTATGTTTAAAATAAATATAGTTAATATCATAGACGTAATGAAGTTTTTTACGTCTGTTTAATCTCGTATTCAATATGAAGAATTACGAAAGACCTATTATAGGTAACTTTTATACTAATTTGCCGATTTATTGCGGTTTGTGAAGCAGTGTTAGTTTAACAATATTTCACGCTACCAATATTTTGATGACTGAAAGTGTTAATAAAATGCTTATCGAGCAGAAGGTACTCGTCTTATCGATAAAATAAACAAAAAGGAGTAAAAGAGAGATATTTTGTTAAAAAAGATTATGTAAAATTCAAAGTTAAACCGAAACGTCAGTAATGACATAATTTGTAGAATTATCCCGAGATCCCAGCTGCTCCAGGCTGAGCTAATTTATGGAAACTAGTGTTCATGAATGGCGAGACTTTGAAGCGAATTTTCTAATTAAGCTCCTGCACCTATTAAGACGGCGACCCACTCCCTATTATAGTCGAGAAATTTTAAATTAAATACTGATGAAGTCTTGAACCCGTCTCACAATTACAAGAGTGATAGAATATTTTGACAATAAAACAGTACCCGTTGTGGCACAACAGATTACGCTAAATTAATTATTTTAAGCTCATTTAATCCCAAAATAACACTTTTAAATACCAAATAGTTAAACATAATTATTCAACAATTTATTCATCTTTTTAATATTATAAATGTGAAAGTTTAGATGGATGGATGGATGGATGTTTGTTAGAGTTTGTAGCTTAAACGGCTAAACGGATTTCGATGAAATTTGGTACAGATGTAGAGGATAGACTGGAAGAACACATAGGCTACTCACTTTTGTTTTTTTTTTAATTCCACGCGGACGGAGTCGCGGGCGAAAGCTAGTATAATATATTTATAGAACTAATATTATAAATGTGAAAGTTTAGATGGATGGATGGATGGATGGATGGATGTTTGTTAGAGTTTGTAGCCTAAACGGCTGAACGGATTTCGATGAAATTTGGCATAAATGTAGAAGATAGTCTGGAAGAACACATAGGCTATCCACTTTTGTTTTTTTCATTACCACGCGGACGGAGTCGCGGGCGAAAGCTATTATTTTCAATAAATATAAAGTCATAGGTTGATCTACGAATTTGCCTGTAAATTTGATTAAAATGTTGTACTCGTAAATGCGATTAAAATTTCCACGAAAAGTGTCTTTCATTACATTTTCATATCGTTCTTCAATAGTTAAGAATAAACACTTTAAAATTAAAGTTGAATCATTAAAATTAATGAACAAACTGAGTGAGATGTGACATTGACACAAAAGTTAAAATACATTTGAGAAATCATTTATGTCGAATAATGTTGAAGACGCTTCATTAAATTTAAGAATATTTTGTTTTATTGATCTTACTAATATTATAAATGCGGAAGTTTAGATGGATGTTTGTTCGAGTTTGTTGTCTAAACTGCTGAACGGATCTCGATGAAAATAATAATGAAGGATTAAATAAATAATTTTATGTGCAGAAATTATTTGGTACATATTTTCAATGTACGATTATAAGAACGTTTATTTATTTATTTATTTACACTTTGTACACAAGGAAAAACAATTTACAATAAATATAAAGTCATAGGTTGATCTACGAATTTGCCTGTAAATTTGATTAAAATGTTGTACTCGTAAATGCGATTAAAATTTCCACGAAAAGTGTCTTTCATTACATTTTCATATCGTTCTTCAATAGTTAAGAATAAACACTTTAAAATTAAAGTTGAATCATTAAAATTAATGAACAAACTGAGTGAGATGTGACATTGACACAAAAGTTAAAATACATTTGAGAAATCATTTACGTCGAATAATGTTGATGACGCTTCATTAAATTTAAGAATATTTTGTTTCGTAATCTGTGTCACGTGAAATTAAGCTATGAGAGTATTTTTATGAAGTTCATCTCAAATTTGGCAAAAAATTTAAAGCTTTTCCGTTTCACTTCTCTGTTGGTTGCACCAAATAGTTTCTTACTAAGTTGTCGGTTTATCGCACTTGTGTTGAATTTTTAAAAATCCCAGAAAGTAGTACAAACTTGTAAATAAATGATAAGGTGGACTGCAGCACAACTTGCAGCCATTTCAGATAGTTTACACATAGAGTTTGGTAATTTCTGGTACTTAGAATATTTTGTTTCGTAATCTGTGTCACGTGAAATTAAGCTATGAGAGTATTTTTATGAAGTTCATCTCAAATTTGGCAAAAAATTTAAGGTCAATAAGGATATATTTTTATATTTATTTTTGTTTATCTGTGGTTGGTTATTATCTACGCAGTTATTGACTGCGGAAATTCTATTGTTTTGCAGTATATTTCATAGCTGTAATGCTATGACTCTCTGTGTCTCTCTGTCTCATTCCAACATTTATGCTACGTTATTTGTTAAAATAATGTACTAAAAATGCAATAAAGACTTTTGTCATATAATCAAAAATAAATTATCGAACCGTATTTATTTCATTTACAAATGTTATTTTAAAATATATTTTAATTACATTCGTAGACATGTAAATCGTCGTTAACATTTTATTAGCGAATCCTAATTCTTAGTGTAGTCATCATGCGCGCCTAAATTAGATGTAGAGGGGTAGCTTAGGTCAATACAATTAGCAGTAATTGGTCACAAACGGGGGCCATCATTATGCGCTCTTCTGACGCCGGCTTAACAATCTCATAATATTCTCTTAGTCTTCATTCTGCGGTGCAATGTACTGTTACGAATTGTGTGCCTAAAATGTGATAAACATTGAAATTTTGTTTAAATCGGTAAGTTTTATTATTATTAATTATTTTATCTCTTCAATATTAATTTGAGTAATGACATTTTAACTTTTAAACTTTATAACAACGTAACCAACTAAATAAAACTTTATTGAAATTTATATCTCACTTGGAGCAGTTCTATACTTTGTTAGAAGTTTGTTTCACTTGTAACCTAGGAATACGACGAAATTATTTTAAACTTTAAAGATTGTATCTAAAATTAGTAAATAAATGATGAAATTAATAATTACATCTTCTCGCCCACGAAATAAGCTTCGAAGAAATGAATTTGAAATGTTTTATTTTAATTTAAGATATTTAAAATTAACTTACATTTACGATTTGTTTATTAGATAAAAATTCTTCGAATCAAGTATTAAGTTTATACAAAGCGTTCTTAATAATTTCATACATGACATTCTTCGATATTTTTTTAATTATTTATTTTAATTGGAGTTTTTAAAACATTGTTCCTAGTTTATTCGTGTAAGACGCCAGTGGAATACATCCCTTATCGTTACTTCCTTAAGTAGAAAAGGTAATATATGTAAATGAGTGTAACTTTATTCCTTAAGAGCTGTTACGAAGACTTTGACCGTTTGATAAGTACGAGGGGGGACAAACTTTCCATTTGATTAGGGACTTGAAGAAGTTATATGCAGGTCTCTTCAACGTTGTAAAGATTTACAAATTTTATCTTTATTTCCGGATTAGGATTGTGTTATACTAGCTATAGCTCAAAAAGGTCTTTGTCTTTTCTAAATTTGAAGTATATTAAATTGTTAGTTGACTACCTTTTAACTTTAATTTATTATTAACTAGCTTTCGCCCGCGACTCGTGCGTGGAATTAACAAAGTCAAACTAAGTAGCCTATGTGTTCTTCCAGACTACCATCTAGATGTACTCTAACATCCATCCATCTAAACTTTCGCATTTATAATATTAGTAAAAATTAAATACAATATAGACTACTTTAAAAATATCTTTCCAGCTTTGTTCTAATTGTCTTTGTTAACATTTTCAAACCAGGTTACATATTAATAGGATTTTCATTGTAATAAAGTACAATTAAATACTCGTCATATTCAAATGCAACTATAAACATGTTCAAACGACATTAATCAATATAATACTAACGTTGAAAAAACCTTGAGTCATTACTTGGAAACTACTTCGTTCCAGGAAAGGTTTGCCCTGAACTGGAACATCAACTGCTAATAACGATGGGTGTATTCAACCTAAAACTAACAAACAACTTTTACCAATAACAAGATAGTTATTGGAAATATTATTATTATGATAAAGTAAAAGCAACGCGATTGCTTTTACCAGAAATTATTTGCATTATTATATAAAATCTGTATTTTAAATTATCGTAATTTTTATTACTTTTATAGTATGTCAATATTGAATTCTATGTGTAGTAAGTCAATCAACTCTGTTGATCACATTTAGAGCATACACTGTGCACACACCTGAAACTAAACTATCGCACACTGTTTAGTCGCGTTTTGATTCCCATGAGCTTATACGAAGGTGCGTTCACTACTCGATTTTTAGTTGTGCAACTAAATAGTTGAATTGGCTGCGAAACAATCGACAATCGCACAACAGTTGTGCGATAGTTTAGTCAAAGGTGTGCGTCCACTTGTAAAGTTTAAGTGTGGCCTTATTTCAGATGCTATTACGTAATGTAGTTTTAGTATTCGGCCGATAAAGACACAGTCATTTTAAATCTGTAACATCTATCGATACATATAATAAAATATGACTGTCTGTTTGTAATATCAAAAGAAAAAATCCAGATTTCGGGAAGATGATGTATTTGCGTTGCTGATAGCGAATTCGCATTTAAAAATCTTTTGTCTGTCTGTCTGTCTGTCTTTCCGTTAGCCGCATTTGTTCGGGGCAACCCCGGAACGGCTAGGCCGATTTCGACTGGACTTTCACTGATAGATAGCTGACGTAGGCGGGCATATTATATGCTACTTTTTTATCTTAACATTGTGTGAACGAAGTCGCGGGCAACAGCTAGTATTATATTAAAATACTCTATGTGTGTATGTGTATATAAGAGTATTCGCATTGGTGCTGAGTAGTGGACTATGTACGACCTAATGCCCTCTTTCTAAGGCCGTGCTCCACACTCAAGTATATGTATGTATTTAGGTTGCTATCTTATATTTAGCTTAGCGATACGTGAATTACAACGCAAAAAAAACATTTAGCCATTTAAAAATCAAACTCAGCATCTACTGTCTAGAATGATATTGATCAGTGTCTATAGTTCAATCATCTTCATTGAATTCTTTCTATACTAATATTAAACAGCGGAAACATTTGTATTTTTCGTATTTATTGATATAACTCAAAAACTGGCCCGAATTCAAAACCTCTGAGTAACATAGGCTATATTTATAGCAATTTTTATTTCCGTGCAGAAGAAGACGCAAGCAACAACTAGTCTTGTTATATCTAAGGATCAAATTTCTTTGACGATAAAATATGGTGTCGAAAAAAATTTATCTGCGGAATAATCCATTACTTTTCTGTCTATTTTGTTTTTCTATTTTTTTTATTAGTATTGATCTATAATCATACTCATACTAATATTATAAATGCGAAAGTTTAGATGGATGGATGGATGGATGGATGGATGGATGGATGGATGGATGGATGGATGGATGGATGGATGGATGGATGGATGGATGGATGGATGGATGGATGGATGGATGGATGGATGGATGGATGGATGGATGGATGGATGGATGGATGGATGGATGGATGGATGGATGGATGGATGGATGGATGGATGGATGGATGGATGGATGGATGGATGGATGGATGGATGGATGGATGGATGGATGGATGGATGGATGGATGGATGGATGGATGGATGGATGGATGGATGGATGGATGGATGGATGGATGGATGGATGGATGGATGGATGGATGGATGGATGGATGGATGGATGGATGGATGGATGGATGGATGGATGGATGGATGGATGGATGGATGGATGGATGGATGGATGGATGGATGGATGGATGGATGGATGGATGGATGGATGGATGGATGGATGGATGGATGGATGGATGGATGGATGGATGGATGGATGGATGGATGGATGGATGGATGGATGGATGGATGGATGGATGGATGGATGGATGGATGGATGGATGGATGGATGGATGGATGGATGGATGGATGGATGGATGGATGGATGGATGGATGGATGGATGGATGGATGGATGGATGGATGGATGGATGGATGGATGGATGGATGGATGGATGGATGGATGGATGGATGGATGGATGGATGGATGGATGGATGGATGGATGGATGGATGGATGGATGGATGGATGGATGGATGGATGGATGGATGGATGGATGGATGGATGGATGGATGGATGGATGGATGGATGGATGGATGGATGGATGGATGGATGGATGGATGGATGGATGGATGGATGGATGGATGGATGGATGGATGGATGGATGGATGGATGGATGGATGGATGGATGGATGGATGGATGGATGGATGGATGGATGGATGGATGGATGGATGGATGGATGGATGGATGGATGGATGGATGGATGGATGGATGGATGGATGGATGGATGGATGGATGGATGGATGGATGGATGGATGGATGGATGGATGGATGGATGGATGGATGGATGGATGGATGGATGGATGGATGGATGGATGGATGGATGGATGGATGGATGGATGGATGGATGGATGGATGGATGGATGGATGGATGGATGGATGGATGGATGGATGGATGGATGGATGGATGGATGGATGGATGGATGGATGGATGGATGGATGGATGGATGGATGGATGGATGGATGGATGGATGGATGGATGGATGGATGGATGGATGGATGGATGGATGGATGGATGGATGGATGGATGGATGGATGGATGGATGGATGGATGGATGGATGGATGGATGGATGGATGGATGGATGGATGGATGGATGGATGGATGGATGGATGGATGGATGGATGGATGGATGGATGGATGGATGGATGGATGGATGGATGGATGGATGGATGGATGGATGGATGGATGGATGGATGGATGGATGGATGGATGGATGGATGGATGGATGGATGGATGGATGGATGGATGGATGGATGGATGGATGGATGGATGGATGGATGGATGGATGGATGGATGGATGGATGGATGGATGGATGGATGGATGGATGGATGGATGGATGGATGGATGGATGGATGGATGGATGGATGGATGGATGGATGGATGGATGGATGGATGGATGGATGGATGGATGGATGGATGGATGGATGGATGGATGGATGGATGGATGGATGGATGTTGTAGCAATTCCGCGTTTCGTCTGATGAGTGTGGTGCCGGAGGCCTAATTTCCCTTTCCACCCTTTTCTTAAGAGGAATGGATGGGTAGGAAAAATGGATTTGACTATGGAGGCGACGTATAGGAAGGGGAAATGTCTTTATGTGCGTCTCCTCCTCCGTCAATTAAGGGTAGGCAACGCATCTGCAATTGCGGATGTTTATGGGCAGCGGTCACTTTCCATTTCGGTGGATTCAGGTGGCCGCTTGCTCGTTTGCCACCTTATATTATAGAAAAATAAAATAAAAGGTATCTTTTCTTATTAATAGATAATTGTGACGTACAATTGAATTTTTTTTCAACTGTACGGCAAGAAGGAAAAATGAATAATTGTTTGTATCTAAATATAGTACCCTTCTCGCATTTCCTTTCAAATAAGTATAATTATATGTTTTACAAATAACTTTGGTATATTCGTTAATTTAATCAAAAGACAGTTCTTGAAGTTTTTGGAGTATAAAAGGGGAGCGACAATCAAGAGAGTTGACGAAAAGTTACCTACATAACGATCGCACCCTGCGGCCCTACAGAACATTTCCAGAACATTCCCATACTTTCTTTACTTGGAAATTGTAAACGTCTTTAATTTAGAAACGTACAATTGTTAGTACAATATATTTTTCCATCACAATTCTACGTTTTGATTCTGTTATAATAAGTTCTTCGAATAAAATGTTCAACATAGTTTTGTGAAACAAAAGATTGTTTCGTATTTTACTTTAACTTAAAACATTGCAGTAACAAGAAATTTAAAACTTATTTTCATTTGTCTAAATTAAAAATTTCTTACAAGACAGGAAAATGTAAAAATATAAATGTTTTATTATTTTCGGCGTCAATGTAATCTTTTACAAAAATAGAAATCTTTAGGAAAACAAAAAATAAAGGTGCCGGGATCACATTCCGTGTCAAAATAAAAGTGACGGGTACTACGCACAAAGTAGAAAGTCTTTTTTTGACCAAAATTACATTTTGTACTTTCCGAACTCTGCTAAACAAGGATTTTTATATTTCTAGAAACAAAATTTGAATATCACATTCAGAGATGAAGTTTCGAATTCAATATATTTAACATAGTAACAGTTCTGTGTGATCAAATTTTACTAGTACTCTTACAAAATAACATTTTTTGTGTTACGCCGGTTTACATAGGAACCATCTAAATATAAAAATATAGCTACTTCAATTGAGAATCCTTGAATCGAGGAAAAAAAGTACTAACTTTTATTTTAACCTGTATTCATTGATGTCCACTCATTTGTATGAATAGACGATAGAAATCCACGAATAAAAGAAGGATATTTATTTATGTCATCGATTTTGAGTATGTTACGAAAAAGGATGTAAGGGTTATCAAGAAAGGACGCGATAGTTATAGCGGTTTTGGCTCTAACTTGCTAAGTACAAATATAAAGACAGTTATGTCTACCAATTTAACGTTTTCCGTTCGTATTAAGCCAATAACGTATTAACAATAACAAAGTCAATAAAGAAAATATAAATCGGGTAAATTACAAATGGCGAATAGAAAAAGCAGACGAATCGATGTTGAGTAACTTCTATTGCTTTCGTATAATGTTCTTTCTCACGCTATCCGTATTTTTAACATCTGTTATTACGTCGCTTTTATATTTTCCGTATCGGAATAAGCGATTACCGTAACGTAGAAATCTTAATAAATCACGACATTGGTTTTGTTGGTATTTAAAAAGTTGTATCGGAAAGTAACGTTATTTATACACGAAACAGTAAAAATATTATTACCGATGACTTTTTATGTATAAAAGCACAATAGAACAGAGACTTAGAGCGTACGCACAAATTTGACTAAACTATCGCACAACTGTTTAATCTTGCTTTGATTCCTATGAGCTTATTTGAAGGTGCACACTACTAGATTTTAAATTGTGAAACTAAACAGTTTAATGGACTGCGAAACAATTAACACTCACACAACAGTTGTGCGATAGTTTAGTCAAAGGTGTGTGCCCGCTCTAACTCGTATTAGATAGTACATTAAACAGTAATGTTAGAATAGCACTGCATTAGACTGTCAGATATTGATGAGTCAAGTTATAGATAGATTTTCTATATGGATATCTGATTTACACTGTCATCAATTCCCACAATGCGGGATTCAATCAAGGTTCGACGGTTGATAACCAATCAGAATTTATAGGTCCACAGAAGCTCAATTATAAATAAAATTAGATTAGAATGACATGCCAAAAATAAAAAATATATTATTAAATTATAAGAGATCAAAGAGTACCACAAAATTAATATAATAATAACGCGTCCCTGGAAGTTTGGACACCCACTAACACCCAGACATCGGACGAAATATTTTATTAAGAGAGTCATTTAATACAGGGGGTTGGAAAAGTTGATATATTAATTAACTACTGAATAAGTCCGTCAAGCCGAAGAGTCACTTCGTTACACGCAAGCGCAATAAGGATCTGTCAAGTTACGCCCTTAGGTAGTGTGAAAGCGGCCTTCGTAGCGCGCGGTCGTCTGTACCCGTGTTGTTAGTGTTACTGCCGATTTTATTAGGCCAATACGTTTAAAGTGTAATGGATTCGGTACTGAAAAATATTCGTCAAAGTGATAGCGTGACTTAAACTATAAAACTGTCATTACCCAGTGCATATTTGGAACTGTTTGAATTTTGCAAAAAGTTTTACGTTGTGTTATTTTTTGAGTGGTTGTGCGATGTGTTTGATAATGAACGACGAAAGTTTATGTCAGTTCACGGTGAGTGGGAATTTTTCACTAAACTTGATAAGTACGAATAATAATCTAATGAAGTTGATAATAATTAACATACTTAAATATTGTTTTATTCTAGTAAAGAGCGGCAACAATTATAGTTTTATTGGGATCATGCTTACGAGTATGTAAATTTTAATGCGTGGATTTTTGCATTTATTTTTACGCATATTTAAATGTAAAAATTTGAATTTATATGTATGAAAACTTTTTAAATCCAAACATATAGATGCAAATATTTATAGATATAAAATTGGGACGTTTGTCAATATAGATAACCTTAAATGATACCCAGACTTCAGTAATTAATGTCGACTCTAGAGTTTACGATAAACAATTACGTCCTTGTCAATTAATAATGAATTGACATCATTAACGGCATTCTGGGTGTATGTTAGATTTTAAAACTCCATGATATTAATAATAAGATACTAGATAATCTATTTTGATAGAATTTAGATATAATTATTTCAGAATATGATGTATGTAATGTAACACATCATTTAGATGTAAACAAAAAAGGTCAGGAAGGTATAAAGGTCTATTAAAAGTCGATAATTTCTTTTTATACATCTGTAAAGAATCTCAATGGATACCATATTTTGTACATGTGTAAGCCAATGGAAACTGACGTTAATTTGTTCATAAATTATTGTATCTATGTTATTCGATATTAATCTGGCTTTCTAATAGCAGAAGATTTTATTGAATTCGGACCAGTAGGTTTTGAGTTTAAACGTTACATAAAAATATACAATTCCTTCCTCTTTATAATATTAGTATAGAAGTGAAGATTGATGTCTTGATTTGCTGTCCTTAAGCTAGATAGGTAATAAAAGTTGAAGGTAGAAAAATGTCTCATGATTAAAATGCTTTTATACTAGCTGTTGCTCGCGGCTTCGTCCACGTAAAATTAAATAATAGTAAAACCATAGCCTATATTACTCAGCGTAGCGTACTAACGTAGTTTTTTAATAGTCAAAGAATTTTTGGAATAGGCCCAGTAGTTTTTGAGTTATTTCAATACATACGAAAATCCAAAAATACAAAGTTACGCTGGCTAGTCAAACACAAGGCTTAAGGCCGCCGACATCGCGTTCTCTTCTACGTCTACGCACATACGCGACTTAGTTACGGCCACACTTTATATTGCCGTTTTATGTTTACACATAAAACATTTGCAGAAAAGACTTTGCTAAGAAAAATCAAGTAGTAACGTAGACGTATTATCTTGAAGTTGTTAATCCAACTATCTTACTAATATTATAAATGCGAAAGTATATATTGATGCATGGATGTTTCTTAAAGTTAGTAGCCTAAATTGCTTAACGAATATCAATGAAATTTGGCCCAGATGTAGATAGTGTGGAAGAACACATAGGCTACTTACTTTTTTTTAATACACGCTAACGGAGTCGCGGGCGAAAGCCAGTACTCCATAAAGATGCATCTGATAATGGAAAGTAAATCTAAATAGAAATCGAAACAAAGGCCTGTAACCTAGAGTGAGAGGCAACGATTGTGATATACCGTTTGACAATTCAAGCAACCTCTTTCGTTCATCATCATTTCCCCTGCCTTATCCTACTACCGTAGGGTCGGCGCACCGGGTTTTCGTCCTCCAAATAACTCTATCATCCGTCATCTCAATCATCACTCCCTTCTTGATCATGTCACCTTTCACGCAATCCTGGATGGATCTCTTTCTAGGTCTACCTCTACGGGTGTACCCCTCCACATTCATAACTAACGTCCTTCTTGTTACATGCGATTCATCCCTTCTCATAACATGCTCATACCACGCTAACCTTTTACTCCTTATTCCTCCTTAAGGAACCTCTTTCGTTATTGGTATATTTTGCGTACGTGCTTTTTAATTATTTTTTTCTTTAACTTCTGGATGACAGTCAAATGTTTTATTCAGCTAGTAATTAACTGAAATAATGCTGAGTAATTGAGTCATTAGTCGTTATACGTTTAACAATAGCGTGTTTAGTAATTAATAAGAATAACATACGTTTTAATTGTATATCGAAGTAATTATGAAATTACAAACGTTCGTTTCGTACATCGTAACAATGGTAGGAATGTGCTGCAAAGATACTTGCAAGTAGGTCATCTTCCGTTTACCGTGGATTTCCACTAAAACGCTTGTTTCGAAACATATTGTCCTGTTCTCATTGTCTTTAAAATAATTGGAACAGCAGTATGTTTTCATAATAATATTCATAATAATTAAATTTAGATCTGATGTTATATGGTAACTAACATACAACCATCTCAACATCTATCATTTCATCATCTAACATAAAATTATAAACATTTCATTTTATTGTTCACATTTGTCAAATTATCAATTCCAAATGTCAAAATGACATGACATGATGTCAAACCATGGCAACCTTGCTTCCTTGATGTTGGCAACAACTTATGGTCTCTTTCCCACATTAGGGTTTTTATCCAAAATATTTACCCCTAAGTTTAACGGCGTGAAAATATATAGTCTAAAGCGTGACGTAAGTGTAGGAATTTTTATTAAAAAAAGAGTTATTCGAAAACATGCTGTGATTGCTGACATCTTAGGCAACAAAGAAGTGTGTGTTTACGCTTTATTATATTAGTATAGATATAGATTATTTATATATCATACGTTATTTGCGTGTAAACGTAACGCTCATTAACATCACAGGTGATTCGCTTAGAAGGTTATTCGGCCGCAAACAATGACGTGTTCTAACAGACTAACGGAAGTAGGCTATTTTAATGTATTGTTAAGTTATAATCTAAAATCTGCTATTGGTATAACCTGATTCCTATTTAATCTTACTATAATGTTTTTAATTATATTGTCTAGATTTTATTTAAATCGATTTTCATCATCATTGTGCATAAAATGTATTAGTGCCATTTATAGTGGCTTTAAATAAATAAAATAAATTTTCATCACTTATAAAACTTAATCCAAAATGTGTTTAAACATCTATCCATTTTTTCACTATTTAATTATAGGCAAAGTGCGATATTCCTAAAGAATAGGTAATCCTTTATACCTCCGCATAGAATAAGTAAAAATTATCTATAAGATTTTTTTTTATTATAAAGGATTAAAAAAAAGAAAACACAAAAACGCCGACAATATTTCGTACCTAACTAACAAAAAATCAGTGTTAAAACAACACAATTAATATCTTTTGAAAGCCGCTTTTATTTTTTTAATTAAACGTTAAAATGAAGATAATGCCAGTCATTATAATTAAAGCGCGTAATTAGAGAACATGTTAGCTATAAAATTACATGTCCAAAGAAAGATTGAAAGCTGAAAGAAAAATGCGTGGTTCATTAAATATTCCGTTAAGGTATAGCCATCTAGACCTTGCCGTATAATTTTAACATCATTCAGAGCTCCTCCATTGTTGAATGGATGAATATCAAATGTAACGACTATACAGGCCTTTACTGTGCTCGAGATTCAGATTATGTCACTCCCAAATTTAGTCCTGTACGATGTAATAGTCTCATAAATATTTCTTTCTTTGTACATAAAAAGGATCATTACAACAAAAAAAAATAAAGAGACCTTTGAGTATATCTATATCTATACTAATATTATAAAGAGGAAAGATTTGTATTTTTGTATGTATTGGAATAACTCAAAAACTACTTAGCCGATTTCAAAAATTCTTTCATCGTTAAAAAGCTAAGTTATCATTGAGGCTATATTTTTTATTATTTTCTAATTTCCCGCGGGCAAAGTCGCGAGTACCAGCTAGTTGATTATAAAAGTAACTAGATTACAGGAAAAGTATTACGGAATATTAAAAAAACCTCTAAAAGTATAAAAGTAAAGTAAAATATTGTAGCCTATGTAGTATGATTTTCTTATTTAATTTTACATTAATATTATTTTTCACCTATTGATGACTGATGAGTGATGACTGTGATGACGGATGGTAGAGTTATTTGGAGGACGAAAACCCGCACCGACCCTACGGGATTAAGATAAGGTAGGGTAGATGATGGTTATTTTCACCTATAAAAAGTTACAGTGGTTTAAATGGACTGTCTTTAGAAAGCTCTACGTTGTCGCTTTAAATTAAGTTTGTAAAGAGTAGTGTCATCACGACAAGAACTCATTTCGGCAGTCACAAAACTCGCGGAGTGCAACACTTAAGTAAATCTTTCCCGTTTTTAGCAACTGTAGACTGTAGTAACTTGATTTGTGTAATGCAAAACTACAAATTAAGAAGTCAGAAGTTAACAAGTCTTAAATCTTTTATTAGTGTCTTACATACTTTTGATTCTTCGGTTAAAAATTAGAATAACTTACATTTTTAAATCAGTCGATACATTTATTAAGCTTGTCGGAGTGACGAGAGGTTTGTAGAATTCAATTCCCAAGGTAGATCATATACACGGTAATGATCTTTCATTGTGAGCGTGCGTACGTCGGAGATAATGAAATAACAATCGCGTAGCATTAAAAACACCATCCTTATTTGACCACCATCTTAAATTTAAACAGCACAACACAATCTAATGTGATTGCAAACATTTACAGAGATTAACCAATTTTATTTTAACAAAGCGCATAATTCCTCCATTCAATGACAACTGTCATCAGTCATTCGATCGCCGCTTGACATCTATCATGCACGATGCACATTCAGCCAGTACTCAAAATTATTAGTTGCCAGTAACTTGAATCGTTCAAAAAGTATCAATCGTTTATCCCGGTTAAGCTCATAAAATAGTATACCAATATATTTACTTACATAAACACGTACACATATAGAAGTAATTGAAAAAAAAACACTTCAAAAATCTGTTTCCTTCTTGTCAGTGTAATAACAAACAGCTTAAAAAAGGAAAACGATACTTGTGGTGAAAAACACTTGGTTAAATATAACCGTTAATATTGATAGCTGCTCTTTGTCAACGAACAATGACTAAACGAGGAGCAATTCCAGGATCGTTTGCGGGCTGATTGCTAATTGCCTCAACTGAATGCCTGAAGCCATACTCGAGATCTCCAATTGAATGACGCATAAAAGATGACGAATCCCTCTTTAAATGTTGATGAATTTCGTTCGTTCAATTACGACATTTATAAAGAAATACGATTGAAGTAATAGCGGTCAATTAATATTTTTATTGAAACAAATAAATGGGTCAAGTATTTTTGTGGTAAGAAATGCTCTAATATTTTTATAAAGTACTAGCTGTCGCCCGCGATTCCATCCGCGTGGAATTAAAAAAAGCAAAAGTGAATAGCCTATGTGTTAATTTCATCGAAATCCGTTCAGCCGTTTAGGCTACAAACATCCATCCATCCATCCATCCATCCATCCATCCATCCATCCATCCATCCATCCATCCATCCATCCGTCTAAACTTTCGCATTTATAATATTAGTAAGAAGTAAGATAAGATGGATATTTGACTTACCTAACATAATGGCCTAACCTAGAGATAGTTATTTTAATTGTAACATAAAATAGTTATAGTATAAAAGTATTTTATTAATATTGTGCAAAAAGAAACAGCGTAAATAAACCCCAAGCTTTGTGGAAATATTAAAAAGTAGAAACAAGGTTCAGCGAGGCTTGTCACGTTTTGAACAAACTCGTTCCGGTCAAGATAAGACAGATGAACTGGGTACACGGCAGACGACTTGAATGTAGAGTAAAATCTCTTTGCAGAACCGTTACTTTACGCTAGAAATTATTAGAAAGTAAAATATTGGACTTATGCTACTACTGGACATAATTATTTTTTACAACTTACTTCTTAAGTAATATTTAATAATATATATTAAATATTAAATATTACTTAATATAGTATAATAATAATCGATCTTAGGTGAAAGATCTACGAATCGCAATTACAATGGAAAAGTTTAGAGATCGATTTATTTTGTAATTTCTTCGACAAAAATAAATGAAACAATCTCCGGAGCATAGAAGACTATGAAGTTCGACTCGCATTAATACTTTAAATGGATGTTACTTTTGAGTTTGCATGTATATTAATTTAGAGCAGCGCATAAGTTGGGCATCGAAACTTATTTCTTGATCACATTTGTATGACTTCATTTTTCCTTTACAGATTCTTGCCTACATCATGTTTAATATTCTCAGTACCTAAATTATCATCGAAAATAATTTCAATCAAAACTTCATTGATATTAAAGGTTTCTCATAATTTACTAGCTGTTGCCCGCGACTTCGTCCACGCAATATTAAGATAAAAAAGTAGCCCGTCTATGTCAGCTACCCTTCAGGGAAAGTCTGGTCGAAGCGACCCAGCCGTTTCAGAGATTACCCGGAACAAACGCGGCTTGCGGACAGACAGCTAGACAGACAGACAGACAGACAGACAGACAGACAGACAGACAGACAGACAGACAGACAAAAAAATTTTTGTATGCGATTTTCATTATCAACAACGCACATTCATCATCTTCTCGAAATCTGGAATTTTTCTTTTGATATTACAAACAGACACTCAATTTTATTATATGTACATATAGAATTTCATTTGGCGTGGTTCGTGCTATATGTATAATAGCTGTTCCACGCGACTTCGTCAGCGCAGCATTAAAAGAAAAAAAAGACACGAAGTACATAATTAACTAAATATCCCTCGGGAACCTGACATTTTTCGGGGATGAACCTTATCCCACTGTGGTCCAGACTTTGTTAAATATCTGTGCCAAATTTCAATAACATAAGTTGAACCGTTGCAGAATTATCGAGTAAACATTAAAAACAAAATTAATGTATCCCACGGGGACCGTAACTATTTCCAGGTTAAAAAGTAGCCTATGTGTTCTTCCAGACTATGCTCTACATAAATGCCGAATTTCATGGAGATTCGTTAAGCCGTTAGGCTACAAACTCTAACAAACATCCATCCATAGATCTAAACTTTTTAAAAAAGTTTACAATTTATAGTATTAAAGTATGAATTATGATTGCCCACGACCCACGACTTCGTTCGCGTGGAGTTTAAAATTCAAAACTTACATTCGCCCTTTTTTCATCCTATTACCTAAAGTATTATCTTAGTAGTAAGCTACGTAATGAACTACTACGGTGAAGTAAAACATCGTGATGCAACCTGCACATATCGGAGAAGATATTCAAAGATACATATGTGTGAAGTCAACCAACCCGCAGTGGGCCAGTGTGGTTGACTATGTCCTAGTCACCCTAACTTAGGGTAGGCTCCGAGCCCCTCAGTGGGGACGTATAGTGAGCTGGTGATGATGATGATGATGATGAATATACGTAATAACAGAAATCTATTGATGAAAAATTCCAAATTTCTAAGCCCGGTAGTTTGTGAGCTGATTTTTCGGTTACCCTTATTGTTTGTGTTCGCGATATCTTCTAAACTATTTGTCCAATTTAAATACTGTAAAGGACAATTTTGTTCTACATTAAATTCTCCTGACAACGAAGGCATTTATTTGGATAAGGATTAATACTGAAACCAATAAACAACGACGCAAATAGCATGCGGTTTTTAATTCATTTTGTAAACAAAAAAGTGGTTATTGTATGAAAATCGTTAAAGATAGATATATGCTATCGCGGACTTTTCTGTAGAACTTTTTGAGATCTACATTTCTTTCATACATCATTTTTATATACCTCTAACGGTTTTGGCAGCGTAAGCCGAGAAAAGTTAAAGTTTAGTAATTTTTAACGCCGGCGTCCAGAAACACGCTGTTTATTAATAGTTCCTAAACATTAGTAATAATAAAATATAGCCTATGTTACTCACAGATAAATTATCTTTTGATGGTGAAAGAATTTTTAAAATCGGACCAGTGGTTTTTGAGTTATTTCAATACATACAAAAATACAAAAATACAAAAATCCAAAAATACAAAAATACAAAGTTTTCCTCTTTATAATATTAGTATAGATGTAATAATTTGTATTACCCGATTCATCTGAATAACAATTTGGGTCGAGAAAAAAGCATAAAAGAAATATGCCCCGACCGACCCGCCAAATATATTTCGCCGTTGTTTCTATTTGAGAAGGGACGTTGAAGTGTCATACAGAGTAAATGGGGGTTCAGCAAATCCGGGTCATTGAACACTTCAAACTTTACGGCTAATGCCGGGGAAATCTCTGGAAATAGCTGTGTTATATCTTACCGAGAGAACTCCTGTCATAAACACTTCTGTCTATACTAATATTATAAAGAGGAAAACTTTGTATTTTTGTATTTTTGGATTTTTGTATTTTTGGATTTTTGTATTTTTGTATTTTTGTATGTATTGAAATAACTCAAAAACCACTGGTCCGATTTTAAAAATTCTTTCACCATCAGAAAGATAATTTATCTGTGAGTAACATAGGCTATATTTTATTATTACTAATGTTTAGGAACTATTAATAAACAGCGTGTTTCTGGACGCCGGCGTTAAAAAATTACTAAACTTTAACTTTTCTCGGCTTACGCTGCCTAAACCGTTAGAGGTATATAAATATGATGTATGAAAGAAATGTAGATCTCAAAAAGTTCTACAGAAAAGTCCGCGATAGCATATATCTATCTTTAACGATTTTCATACAATAACCACTTTTTTGTTTACAAAATGAATTAAAAACCGCATGCTATTTGCGTCGTTGTTTTATTGGTTTCAGTATTAATCCTTATCCAAATAAATGCCTTCGTTGTCAGGAGAATTTAATGTAGAACAAAATTGTCCTTTACAGTATTTAAATTGGACAAATAGTTTAGAAGATATCGCGAACACAAACAATAAGGGTAACCGAAAAATCAGCTCACAAACTACCGGGCTTAGAAATTTGGAATCTTTCATCAATAGATTTCTGTTATTACGTAGATTCATCATCATCATCATCACCAGCTCACTATACGTCCCCACTGAGGGGCTCGGAGCCTACCCTAAGTTAGGGTGACTAGGACATAGTCAACCACACTGGCCCACTGCGGGTTGGTGGACTTCACACATATGTATCTTTGAATATCTTCTCCGATATGTGCGGTTTGCATCACGATGTTTTACTTCACCGTAGTAGTTCATTACGTAGCTTACTACTAAGATAATACTTTAGGTAATAGGATGAAAAAAAGGGCGAATGTAAGTTTTGAATTTTAAACTCCACGCGAACGAAGTCGTGGGTCGTGGGCAATCATAATTCATACTTTAATACTATAAATTGTAAACTTTTTTAAAAAGTTTAGATCTATGGATGGATGTTTGTTAGAGTTTGTAGCCTAACGCTTAACGAATCTCCATGAAATTCGGCACTTATGTAAAGCATAGTCTGGAAGAACACATAGGCTACTTTTTAACCTGGAAATAGTTACGGTCCCCGTGGGATACATTAATTTTGTTTTTAATGTTTACTCGATAATTCTGCAACGGTTCAACTTATGTTATTGAAATTTGGCACAGATATTTAACAAAGTCTGGACCACAGTGGGATAAGGTTCATCCCCGAAAAATGTCAGGTTCCCGAGGGATATTTAGTTAATTATGTACTTCGTGTCTTTTTTTTTCTTTTAATGCTGCGCTGACGAAGTCGCGTGGAACAGCTATTATACATATAGCACGAACCACGCCAAATGAAATTCTATATGTACATATAATAAAATTGAGTGTCTGTTTGTAATATCAAAAGAAAAATTCCAGATTTCGAGAAGATGATGAATGTGCGTTGCTGATAATGAAAATCGCATACAAAAATTTTTTTGTCTGTCTGTCTGTCTGTCTGTCTAGCTGTCTGTCCGCAAGCCGCGTTTGTTCCGGGTAATCTCTGAAACGGCTGGGTCGCTTCGACCAGACTTTCCCTGAAGGGTAGCTGACATAGACGGGCTACTTTTTATCTTAATATTGCGTGGACGAAGTCGCGGGCAACAGCTAGTGTTAAATAAAATATTGATTCAACGTTTCGAAATATCCGAATAAACTCAACAAACGTTTAGATTAAAATAAACAATTATAAACATCCGTTTGTTAAAAATATATCTCCTTTTGTGTTAAGGAGGAACAATTGATCTATTATGAGCTATTTGCACTGAATGTAAATAACCTTGTGTTGTTTATTTGAGATCGTAATCTTTATTGTCTATTGGAACATACTCGTATTTACAATCACGTGTTGCCAAGATTGGCAGGCAATTTGGCTCCCGTAGAATACTGTCTATAGACTATTTATTTCAGTAGATAAAACTTATCAATCTTGAGAATAGTGGAATAGCCCATTTATTCTTTTAGAAATTGATGATAGCAATTTATTTGGTAAAGATTTTTATGAAGATTTGTAGCGTTTTGATGAATTTAATAGAATTACATCGATGACCGACCAATTTTTTTAGTCGAACTTTTCGAATATTATATTTAACTAGCTGTTGCTCGCGACTTCGTCCACATGATATTTAAAAATCTAGCCTATGTAACGCGGCGATAACAAAAGTTTTTAATGTTGAAAGAAATTTTAAAATTGGCCCAATACTTTTTGAGTTATTTCAATACATACAAAAATACAAATCTTTCTTCTTTATAATATTAGTATAGATAATTAGTTTATTTTGCTCTAAAATTTTTGTTGAAATTAATATCAGGAATTATATTTAAACTATTTATAATTTTACGAAACAAATAACGTGCGACGAAATTAACATTTTGATCATTCACCGTTAAACGGTAGAATTAACTACGGCGTAATTTGTATAATTCGATGAAGAGATTTCACGTTTCGAAAAACATCATTTATAGACATTCATTAAATTCGTGAATCTGAGCTGTGATTGAAAATGACGAGAATCTTGTTTTAAAATTAACTCGACCTCTGCTTACAATTTCGCGCACAATAATTTTCAACAGCAACTGCCGGCTTACAATTTCATAAATGCAAACATATTCACTCTTTCTGTAATAACTGGCATCGATATATTCGAATTATACGATGTGCAAAAGTAATACAAAATAGTGCTTAATAGAACAGTGATATTTTTTTAATTTGCAAATTTGAGGGCCTGTCTCACAATTCTTGTAAATTGTCAGATAACAATCCAACATAAAATATGTGATGGAAATATCTGATTTTGGTACTCTATCTGACAGCGACGTCACTTTCAAGCTAACTGAGCCTCTATCAGCCAGTGGTGGGACAGGCCTTCAGTATTTTTTGTATTATAGTTTATCGTCATCATTTGTTTTTGAGCTAGCACTAGCCTCTCCTTATATATTAATACAATTTAATCGTAATCAATTAAACGGTGAATTACAAAAATCCAGATCAGTGATTTTTCATAATTCAATCAAAATAAGAAATCAAATTTGAACAGATGTTATGAGGAGGGATGAATCGCATGTTACAAGGAGAACGTTAGTTATGAGTGTGGAGGTACACCGGTAGAGGTAGACCTAGAAAGAGATGAATGGATTGCGTGAAAGGTGAAATTATCAAAAAGGGAGTGATGACTGAGATAACGTATGATAGAGTTAGAGGACAAAAACCTGCTGCGCTGACCCTACGGGAGTAGGATAAGCAGGAAGATGATGATGATGATGATGATTTACAGTGAAATAATTTGTTACAGATTTGGACAGCGAACGAAGACTTCGGCTCGGAATATCAAATACAATCGCACAGCGTTCCTGCACCATATGTAGCGATTGTGTGTTAAATAATTCAAATGATAGTTAGAAAATAAACGTCATGAGCATAGTCGAATGTGTGCAGAAAATTATATTGGCGTTCCTATTGTTCGCCATATCGAAATCGCCGTCGGCAACGCAGAATTCTATCATTTCAGGTAAATATGACTTTGGCTATTTGTTATTCCAATAGGTATTATAGAGAAATCTTTTCATTCTAGAAGGAATACTTCGAATAAGATATTTTTTTACAATATTTATATATACATTCACAGTTAAATTTACATCTAATGTATGTTAGACAACGAGAGGTTATATTAATTAAAAAATACATTAGAAATTAATATTAACGCCACATTATACTCAGAATGCTTTGTAGCCGCTAAAAGAGGGATTTTAGTGAAGATTTCTCATACATAGCAAGAGGTTTTTGTTTACACATTGATATGTTTTTAGTCTGACCTTTATATAAGTTATGAAAACGTTTCAGTTCTATAATTAGTTACTTTGTTTCACTAATGGTTCATTTAATTAATGCGCACGACGGACATTACGGAGTTTTGTTATGTGAATAAAAATATTGCGTTTATTATCTTTATTTATTTAGTATTTCGCATCCGCATAAATTGTAGCTTGCAATTCTTTTATCTTCGATTATTTAATTTTTCCTTTTAACATTTTTTAATTTTGTGAAATTGAAATAATTCCTATTTACTCTAAGGTAAAATAAAAATGACGTGATGTTTCCGGTTCACTTATATAATCTGTCAAAGATTGTGAAATCCCCAAAGAAGAATAATTCATTTCTGGATCCTTTAAATTCTGACGTTTATGTAAGCGTTTGTGATAAAAAAAAACTTTCTTTAGAATTGAATATTTCTACTTACTTGAGGATTTTGTTCGGACCGAGGCTATTCTGAAAATTATTATAATAATCAAACTTCACACTAATGTTATAAATGCGAAAGTTTGAATGGATGGTAGTTTCTACATAAAGTCGCGACGTCATCTATTGATTAGTAGCGGAATTGATGTCCACGGAATAGTCAAGCTATTTCCAGAATGTTCTATTACAACGCCATCTGTTGGTGAGTGGCAGAAAAATTCGCGTAAAGATGACTGGAATATTCGAAGAGGCATCGAGAATGTTCAAATGGAAAACGAATGTGATTCGAAAAATGAGGATGTTCTGGCATGACAACATGACAAAAGAATAACGAAAAGAAGATCGAAATTCGGGCTATACTCGTATAAGGGGTGCCAGATCCGACCCGAGGAGTTTTCAGTGGAAAGTGCAACGTGAAGAAGAAGTCCTAAGTGTATTTCGAATAAGATAAAGTGACCGTGAAGTGAAAGTGCTAGTGTTATAGTGTCAGTGGTGTTTTGTAAAGTGCTCAGTGCTAGTGACTCTGTGTTTGTATGTGTCGTGCAGTGTTAACGAATATACAGTTACAACATCTTTAAAACGGATTAGCAGATCTCAATGAAATTTGGCACAGTTGTAAAACACAGTGTCTAGAAAAACATAGGTTACTTAGTAAGTTTTTTTTTAAATCCCACACACATTATATATGTTTAAGATTAATACTTTTATTTGAATACTAGCTGTTCCCATGCGGCTTCATCCGCAGTTAATTATAAAAACTTTTATCGTTTACATTTGTCAAATTATCAATTGCAAATGTCATAGTGACATGACATGAAAACCATGCATGGCAATCTTGTTTCCTTGATGTTGGCAGCAACTTATGATCTCTTTCCCACATTAGTGTTTTATCCAATTTATTTGCTCACTAAATTTAATAGCGTGAAAATATATAGCCTAAAGCGTGACGTAAGTGTAGGCCTTTTTATTGAAAAAGGAATTATTCAAAAATATGCTGCAATTGCTGACATCTTAGGCAACAAAGAAGTGTATGTTTACGCTTTATTATAATAGTATAGAAGTATAGATAACAACAGATTCGAAAAAGTCGCCATAACTTAAAGATTATTCATAAAGTTCTTCAAGTTAAAGACACGTTCGTAAAAAGGGATAAAAGTACCCTACAAACGCCATACGAATGGCACTATAACATGGGAAAGAACTAACATGCTCTGAATTCTAAATGAACTGAATAAAGCATCATGTTTGACTTTGCGAGGCCAGTAGTCACGAAACTTTTATTGTACGCCTCAGTAAATACTTTATGACTTAAACTGATAAAATACGTAGTAAATTGAATATTTAATTATTTGTCGGCTTCAAAATTCATACGTGTGTTTCAAATATATTTCAACTAAAATAACTTTAGACGGTTATTCATATTCGTCCTGTCTTCACACGGGTATCAAAGCTACTCGTACTTTTAATTTATATTTAACTAGCTTTCGCCCGCGACTCCGTCAACGTGGAATTTAGAAAACAAAAGTGAGTAGCCTATATGTTCTTCCAGACTATCCTCTACATCTAAACCAAATTGCATCGAAATCCCTTCAGCCGTTTAGGCTACAAACTCTAACAAACATTCATCCATCGATCAATCCATCTAAACTTTCGCATTTATAATATTAGTATGATAGAAATTGTAACTATCTTATATCTTCAGAGCGGGCGCACAACTGTTGTGCGATTGTCGATTGTTTCATAGCTAATTCAACTGTTTACTTTTACAACTAAAAATCGAGTAGTGTTTTTTATATAATATAAGGTGGCAAACGAGCAAGCGGCCACCTGAATCCACCGAAATGGAAAGCGACCGCTACCCATAAACATATGCAATTGCAGATGCGTTACCTACCCTTAATCGACGGAGGAGGAGACGCACATAAAGCGGACATTTCCCCTTCCTATGCGTCTCCTCCACCGTCAAATCCACTTTTCCTTCCCATCCTTTCCTCTTAAGAAAAGGGTGGAAAGGGAAAGGGACTAAAATTAGTGTGCACATGTGTGTGTGTGTGTGTGGGTGTGTATGTGTGTACGTGCGTGATTCCTATGAGCATGGACCTCCATGTCAGCTTATAGAAATCAAAGCACGACTAAACAGTTGTGCAATAGTTTAGTCAATGGTGTGCGCGCGCTCTTACTGTAACATAAAATTTTGTCACATAAAATAAAGATAGTATTATCAAAACAAACCTTAATTCAGTAAACAAATTTAGACTCGCTGCAACTTCATAAAATTAATTTAATGGTCTTATAAATTGTACTGGAAATACAGAGTACGTTCTATTCAATGATAACACGAGGCTTATTTCGAATATGTTGCGGTTTATAAGGATTTTGATGGCGGTCGTCTATAGCTAGACAAATGAACTCCGCGAATAACTATGGAGGGTCAAATCGGAAACCTTGTACGCACCCTCGGGGATAATTCGAAGGATCTCTCAAGTGCCGAGATTGGTATTTTATATATTCACCACCTTATCTTTGTTATTCGCCTTGCCTTTATGAAACGATACTATAGAATCTTAGAATATTTATGTAACGTATTGTACGAAAGCCCCTTTTGGTTTGCCTTGTTATCTATAAAGGGTTAGCTTAAATTTATGGAAACGACTTTTGCAACAATATTTGCAAATACATCTTTATGTAGATCTACCTATTTAAATAAACAAAAAACAATGTATATTTTTCCCATGTATTCTTAAACTAATAGATTTAGATTGATGTCAGAGATTTTGATAATTTATTAAAAAAATTTGCTTGCACTACATTATTTAATGATTTTGAAATCGTCTTACTTTTCTAGAATTTTCACCTTTAATTATTATTTTGATGGTACAAAATACCCGCAACAAGGCGGGGCTTTTACTAATGAATCATAATTTCCCATTTCCGCTAAGTAGGGAAAAAACGTCACGACATTTTTGATAAATGCTTAAAACTTACTATAGAAATAGGTATTGAAACATCTTTTGTACTGGTGTATACTGGCTAAGTTTTTGTTATTTTCACTTGTCAAATAACTGAAAATTTTATGAATTAATAGATAAATAAAATAAAACTACCAATTTAAAACGTATAATATTTATTTTACCAACGATTTCGTCCGTTCTTCCAGTCTATGTTCCACAGATACGACAAATTTCATCGAGATCTGATCAACAGTTCTGAGGATAGTAACAAACATACATCCATCTAAACTTTCTCATTTATAACATTAGTAAGATTAAAATTATTTTACATTTAATTTGACTAGTATTAATGTTGAATTTATCTATAATTTAATTTTATACTATTATTTAAAACTCTACATACATATGTCCGTGAATTAATTCCTCCAAGGGAAAATCAGCCGCTGACAAGAGCGACGGCTTCCTTACCCCGTAATAAATCTCTGTGAACTAGATAAGGAGAATCTAAGGCCTTCGCGCTGTACATACTAAAGAGACAGTATTCTTTAAACTGTTAGCTAATGTTTATTTATAACGAAGTAAATGTTGCAAATATATTTTCTGTATATTTAGAATGCAATGCGTAAAATTATATAAAAACATTAGACACTCCAATTTTATTAAATGTATAGATTTGTCATAATAATCATCAACTTATCCTTGTCATTACGAAGGGGCCGTCACAGTATGTAGTGTTCTTCCCTACATCTTTGTCAACCTTCATATTTGAATTCACACCCTTTTTTTATATGTTTAACACAATCCTAGATGGATTTACTTCGGTCTTCCTCTACCTTTGTAGTCATCCACATTCAATCTCAATACTTTTTTGTTCATGTGATTGTCGCATATGTCCATACCACGTAAGCATTTCAATATTTGTATTGTAATTAAACTTACTCCAGGCCTGGCAAAAAGTCATGGATAATTACTTTTACCAATTGGTAGGTCAGTTATAATAGTTAGATTAATTTGTTGTTCCTAAGGGATCTTTATTTGTAAACTTACATAGATTATAAGTGACATTCGGCGACCTCTATTCTTTGTAACATAGAGAAAGTAGAAGAAATTGTATTTTTTTTTATACCAACAAGTTCACAATTGTGCTACAACAAAAAAGGTTGCGTAAGCCTCCCAAGGTTTCCTTTGTCATAAGAAGGCAACTGATAAACGCTCTACTTAATGGAAGGTGGCATAAAGACATTTTTCAACCTTAACGAAAAATAATGTTATACTGAGCTTAACAGTGTCGGTGAAAAGGTGCTTTATATTCAGTTTGTTTTGACGTTGAGTATATCTTATGATATTGCCTGTTGTGTTTCTGACAGTAATCTTCAAGAGGCTTACACTCTTAAATTCGTGTTTCAGATGTTTCTTTCTGGGTTTACCCTTCGTATCACTTCACATAGAACTGCCTTTGTTGTTGTTATTATTATAAATGTTATTTTATTGTTTCTGATTGAGAGACAATCTATTCTGATTAACATGACAGGTTGTGCATTTTTTTTTATAACATTAAGTGGCAAACGAGCGAGCGGCTACCTGAATCCGCCAAACTGGCGAAGCAACCGCTGCCCATGGACATCCGCAATTGCGGATGTGTTGCCTACCCTTAATTGACGGTGGAGGAGACGCACATAAAAAGGATATTTCCCCTTCCTATGCGTCTCCTGCACCGTCAAATCCACGTTCCCTTCCCATCCGTTTTTTTATAAAAAAAAGGGTGGGGAAGAAAAAGGGACTAAAGTTGGGCCTCCGGCACCACACTCATCAGACGAAACACGAAATCGCTTCCACTTCACGCCTGTCTTCTGTGTGGTCGTGGTATTACACCGGGCGAGCCGGCCCATTCGTGCGAAGATGTTAAAGCGGGCTCTACCACTGTGAAGCTTTGATAGTTACCAAACAATTATAAGCTTAGTCGAATTGAAAAAGGTCTAATCATACTTCATACTAATTTATATTACGTAATTTTATTAATGCAAATGTTTGGATAGATGAATGGATGAATGTTTATTACTACATGTCACTAAAACGGCTTGAACCATCTTGATGAAATTTTGCACAGAATTATAATATAGCCTGCAAGAACATATAGGCTACAAGTAAGCTATTTTTTAATGTACGTCGACGAAGTTGCGTGCAAAAGCTAGAATAAACTTTAGCAAAAAATGAAAAGAAGTTGTTTTTTATTTGTGAATTTTAATGGTTCGCTTTTTAGACTGACGTTTATGAGATTTTAGCACTCACGACCGTATTGCTTTTATAACCGAAATCCTTGCTTTGAATTGCATCTAAAATTTGGAAAAGAGCCAAAAGTGGGACAGAACTGGGGAATGGAAAAGCTGCTTTACGAAGTCTATTTGGCCGAAACATTGCAGATGAGCGACGATGCAAATCGACAATTCAAAGTAACGTATATCACTTGTATGCCTAAAAGTGGGGTTTCAATCTCTCTATGACAGATTCACAAAGAAGCTTTCAGTCTGGGTATTTGGATATTGGAAATTTAAACTAGTTACGTATGTATGGAGAATTGATTAGATATTTTATTGGACACAAAGACTTTAATTAGACTTTTAATAGATTACTTCTCTGTGTCTGTTCTTGATGTAATTTTAGTAAAGTATTAGGAAGCCAGATAAGCAATGTCCACTTTTTTTTCTTTGACATAATTTTAATTATTAATTGACTTTATCACTGCAACGCATGCCGGGCACCGGTAGTATTAAATAAAAATTATTATTCTCATTTCTTTGCGACTGAAAGTACTTGAAATATACTCGCAAACAGAGTTTCCGGGTCAGTAATAAAAACCTCAAAACCACTATATTTGCTGAAATATCTACTCGAGTTCTGAAAAATACAACACAAACTTATAATAAATTACACGTTTTTTAATTATTATTCTTTGCATTATAAAAGACTAGCTGTGTCTCGCGACTTCGCCCGCGTGAAACTTAATAGTCAAATTATAGCCTATGTTACTCAGTGATAGCATAGCTTTTTAATAGTGCGAGAATTTTTGAAATCGGTCCAGTAGTTTTTGAGTTATTTCAATACATGCAAATACAAATCTTTCCTCTGTATAATATTAGTAAAGATGAAACATAAATGAACTGTGCTTTCTTCTGCATAGTTTCATTAATATCATTACTGTTAGGTGTTAACAGATTGACTAATCAAAATTTCCGTGTAATTTTTTAAAAACTTTTTAAAAACTCTTAGAGCTTAACATTACAGTATACCGTATGTATATTGTTTACTTGCGTTTTCCCGCGACTAAAAAACGCTTTAGGCTATATATTTCAAGCCATTAAACTTAGGGGGTAAATATTTTGGATAAAAACCCTAATGTGGAAAAGAGACCATAAGTTGCTGCCAACATCAAGGAAGCAAGGTTGTCATAATGTCATGTCATTTTGACATTTGCAATTGATAATTTGACAAATGTAACCAACAAAATAAAATTTTCATAATTTTATGCGGACGAAGACTCATGGGAACTGCTAGTCTAACTATAAAGTATTCCTAAGCTAATTTTATCTTTTAATATTATTAGGTGTCAAAATATGTTATAGTAATCAAATAAATGAACATACGAGTATAATAGATTTTTGATGTCAATTATATAAAGTTTTCCTTAAGCCGTGATGATACAAGTGTTAAGGCGAACAACTTTGTAACACGTTCCACGGTTTCGGCAGATAATGGGGGAACATTTCCGAAGAAACATTATTGTAATGGCTACGTGATTGTAAGGGACTGTAATATCACACCCGAATATCTAATAGCACGTGAGTGTTAACGATCATTGTAATTGTTGTTTAATTTATCTACATCTTTGTGTTTAATGTTGATTTATTTACGTAACTTTGTTTAGGGTTTCATTTTAAAGTCTTACAGAAAACATTGAGATAAAAGAGACTTGTAAATAACTAGATTTTGTCCGTGACTTCGTCATTCCATAAAATATTTTTATTCCATAAAAGCAAAAAGTTTGTATGTAGTAATAAAATAGTAACAGAGTAATAGAATGGAATAGCTTTTTAAGTAAATGTTTGTTCACTTTTTACTGTAAAACTATTATGTTTTTGTAGTTATGATAATGTTTAATTTACTTAAGAAAAAAAACCTTAGAAAAATATAATTCGACCTCACATCTAATGACATAAAAACATTCAATTATAAATTTAATAAATAGCTTAAATTTTATAATTACCAATAATAGTTAGTGGCAAGGTATAAAATAAGTATTGTATTTTTTTCTTGATTTCAAAAATCATACTAATATTATAAATGCGAAAGTTTAGATGGATGGATGGATAGATGGATGTTTGTTAGAGTTTGTAGCCTAAACGGCTGAACGGATTTCGATGAAATTTGACATTGATGTAGAGGATAGTCTGGAAGGACACATAGGCTACTTACATTTGTTTTTTTTTTAATTCCGCGCGGACGAAGTCGCGGACGAAAGCTAGTAGTTAATAAAACATAAGAATCTCTGAATAATTATCATAGAACATGAAAAAGGAGCCAATATTAAGGATTTCTAATCCCGAAGTCAAATGGGGTACATTTATTGTTTTGAAGAGTTTTTGATTTAAATAACATGAATGAAGTAACAGATTTTTTTTGTTCATACGAGTATTGTATATTTTAGTATAAGTTTTATATTTGTCTTCTTTATATTCTGCAAATAGATGGGGAGAATATAGGGGGAATGGAGAGATAGAAAGAACTACATAATGGTAGAAATTGAGACCTGTTGGTGTTAAAGTATGCCAAGTTTGCTCTCATATTGAATTTTGCAAAAATTAATGTTATTATTTATAATCACAAAGTCATTTGCTTTTCCTACTCCTATCCTATCTATAACTTTTTACACTAATATTTCCATTGCCAAATTATTTTGAATACTAAAATATACTTTGTTTTCAAATTTTTACTACAAGTCAAATCAAAAGAATTAAAAATAATTTAGAATTAAATCACAATTATATCCACCCTTAGAAGTGGAAGAAATTGATAATAGATTCAACAGCGGAAAGTATTGTGCACTGCTCCAGTTTAGTGATTGGCAAATAAATATTGCAAACTTTGTACTCACTGTTATGAAAATTCATGAGGACAAAGCCGCACGGGAACAGCTAGTGTTATATAATCCTTTTAATCGCCGCTATAAAAACAAATATAGAGAAGGGGATTTAAACGAAAGCCTTCCTTTAATTCGCTGTAAAATTATCTTAAAGCGATTTACGGAGCAAGAAAATTCTCGGAATATGCAATTAATAGAAAAAATATACATTTTATTATAAAATTACTACAAATTATTATTAGACTTTAGAATTATATGAAGAAAATGTATAAATTCGTGCTTGTTGTCTTTTTGAATTAATACAATAATGTATTCTTTTCGTTTAGCAATTATAATATCGCCCAAAGCCAGTTCCGAAATTTTAACTTAATATTGTATATTGACTATGAAATTCATATTTTGAGTTTCCAGTTACCACATTTCAAGATTACAAATCGTTATTTTCTCTTTTTTTCTAGACAAATAGCAACCTGACGATAATTACAATTTTACTGTGACATCATAGTTCAGTACATGAATTTAATAGCGATATTTTATATTGCTAGGTAGCGCCCTGACTCCGGTTGCGGGGACCGTGACGCGGGTGTCGTCGGTGGCGGGTGGCGATGCCGATCTGCCGTGCGACTCACGCCCGCCTTTGCACAATGACAGCCTCCTACTTGTCGTCTGGTATAGGGACGACAATCCTGTTTACAGGTAAGCTAATTTGCTGTTGTATAATTACGATGATTTAAATTCTTCATACTGTTGTGTTTCAAATCACTGCGATCAACGCCATCTTCACTCTGATAATTTTATCGTACATTTAAAACTTAAAATAAATAAGCCTTATTTAACAGATAATTCTATTTAATAGATATTGCTCTATTTTTCCACTCAATTTAGGCATGTAATCATGGCGAGCGAAGATCCCTGTACTGTCCCAAAATATTTACAGTTTTTGTGGTACACTTAACACAATTAGATTTGTGCTTTGAGACAGTAATTTCAGTTGATATCTAGATTCTATTGTACAAATTATGATAACGTTATCAACGGGCCATCTTAAAGTACCACTTCTTGCGAATACACTATATTTAAGTATTCTTAAATACGTGCATACGTAGTCTGTACTATCTATACTAATATTATAAAGAGGAAAAATTTGTATTTTTGGATTTTTGTATGTATTTGATTCATACAAAATCTACTGGGCCGATTTTAAAAATTCCTTCATCATTAGAAAGATAATTTATCTGTGAGTAACATAGGCTATGTTTTGTATTATTTTTAAAAATTTCACGCGGGCGAAGTCGCTAGCAATAGCTAGTTAAACATAAAATAGTGCAATATAGTACTAACATCTCAAAATAAATGTTAAGTAATATCTCTGATATTATATTGACATTACTATGCAAGTCGTAAAGTCAAATAGAACTTTTTAAATATGTACGAGAGAGCGCCGACTTGCATATGAAACGTGAGGCAAGTTGTAAGCTTACACAACGGTTAACGGAGCATTATTAAAACGTTTTCAAAATACTTTGCCAACTCACTGTGGCTGTTTCTTTTTGCATAATTTAATTTCAATGAACGTATCATGAATGTTGTATTTTGTTTTTCTATAATTCACTTGTTACACAAAACATGCAGTTGACTTAATCCCCGCTACATACGCTAAGTTTTATCTGAACAGACGGTCTTTCAGATAAAACTAAACGTCTGTAGTGGGCTTAAAACTGTTTTATCTATTTTATACTTGAGACCATACCCAATATCCTATTTAGTATTTTCCATGTATCCCTTGCTTTCCCGTCGTTTATAATTAAGTAAAAAAGATTTTATTTTCGCCTTGTAAAGTATTAAAACAATGTTGGATAGTGGAGAACAATGCAGGCAATATAATTCAACTATATTGCGCCGGCTCTTTGTGATAGTATCGGATAGATTTCACAATACTTTTTAATGATTTCCTTGAAAATTTACTGCAATATCAAGTGGGTTGACAAATAAAATAGTTTTAAGCTCGATGCCCCAAATATTTAACATTTTTTTGTTGTTTGTCATAACAATTTTTAAATTAAAAAATACTACTCACGCCATATACGTTGGTGGATGTTTGTCGTTTTAGGATTTATTATATCAATTTACTTTTTTTTAAAGGTGCTTTTTAACTCACCGGCACATTTAATGCTACGAGATGTTAGATTGTACGAGTTGTATAAAACACGACCTAGTTTTATCGTGTCGGACGAGTTTTAACATAAAATATTTTAGTTTAGCTCCACTCTAGACAGCACAACCGATATTGCGAAAAATTCAATACGTTTTACTTGATGTTTTATTTCGTAAAGTAGGAAAATAAGTCTTACAAATATTGAATTGGAAAAAACATATACGAAAATAATTTGTCAATATGTTAGCCGATTTTCATGTACCGGATGGGAACTAGACAACCTTGAATTCGAAAATAAATATTTGTCCAATGAAAATGTATGAATTTATCTCGATTTCGTACCGTTAACTACAATTTATTACGTTCTCATATCTATGCAATACAGGTTTACTAAGATTCGAGTGAAATCACTTATTTTGTTATAGCCCGAATTGATCAATTTGATTAAAAAATATTTCTAAGGTCTAACGTTCCATTAACAAGCGAAGATAATTATATATTTTTTAGAGACTGAACGAAGTTATAGTTTCATAAAAAATAGGTAAAATATTCAGATTGGTATCAAGGATAATTTTGTTATGTTTGAATAGTTACGATACGAGAGTGCAAGGGCCCACTGCTCATTGGACGGATGACGCGTTCGCGGAGCGATCCCGTTGGCTCGGCATGCCGCACTCTGCGCTGCGGCTGCGCAACGTGCAGGCTCGCGACCGCGCCATCTATAGGTGTCGTGTCGACTTCCAAGTCTCCCCTACGAGAAACTATAGAATCGCTCTCGATGTTATTGGTGAGTACACATTTTTTTATACTATAAGAAGGCAAACGAGCAAGCGGCCACCTGAATCCGCCGAAATGGCCATAGACATCCGCAATAGCAGATTCGTTGCCTGCCATTAATCGACGGATAAGGAGACGCACATAAACAGGATATTTTCTCCGCCGTCAAATCCACTTTTCCTTCCCATCCTCCCCTCTTAAAAAAAGGGTGGAAAGGGAAAGGGACTAAAATTTGGTCTCCGACACCACACTCATCAGACGAAACGCAGAATTGTTCCCACACCGTGTGGTCGTGGTATTGCTGAAGGCGAGCCGACCCAGTCCTGCGAAGATGTTGAAGCGGACTCTACCACTGTTAAATTATATTTACTATGAACATGTATAACTTTGTTAGCAAATTCCATTCAATAACATCGCAGACTTTAAAAAATGTGACTACTACAATTGGTATTAAAAATCAATTCCTAGGAGTCCGACTTATGTTCAACCAAGCGATTGAAAAAGGCGTTAAGTAGGCGTAACATTATGGTAAATTCTCATATCATTCTCGCAATCTGTTCTTGCCCGCTCGCAAAACAATAAACTGGCGGTAGGTGTTCATTTTGGTAAGCGATATCAGGATTGCAGCGTAACGAGGCCCGCGATCGGCGCTATCCCCTCCTGAATACTCATATCATCAAACCTTTTGTTTTGTGCCAACGAAAACATTTTCATTTCCCTCGTATTCTATGGTTGAAAGCCGTTCTCGGTTTGTTTATCCCCAATTTGAGGGTATTGAAGCGCGTGACGGGCCGTGTTCTATTTGCCGTATCGGTTTAATGGTGAATAGATATTGAATACAAAAGATATTCCAGTTAAATATTGGCTCTTACAATTTCTCTGCATTTTTAGGATTCTTACAATCCGTTTACATGACTTTGATACTTTAAGAACATTGTAAATTAACCTTAAATATTATTTTCACTAATTGGTGACTTGAAAACAATAATTTCTTGAATTACAATGACTTCACTAGTATGACCTTGAAGACCTTGGGTAGATATATCTATCAAAAAATATTTCCAGAAAGTACTGACTTCGAATACCTCATTATTCAAATTACTCAAAGATGTTTGATATTTTTTTTATTAGAACTCCCGAACAAACCGGTGATCTTCGATGAGTACGGTAACGAAGTGTCGGGAGTTGCAGGACCCTACTACGAGGGCACAGATTTCAAATTAATATGCTCAGTAAGTGGAGGTGAGTGAGACAGTTATAAATTAAAACATTAGAAATTAATACATGAATAATCTTTATTTTCGTATTGTTTTTTGAATTCTTTGAAATGCATCCAATATTGTTCGGTTTTTAGCTATATTGATATTTAATTTACTTGTTTGTTTTGCCTTTGATTCTCATAAAAGTTTCATGAAGACGACGTTTTCCTTTTCAAAATATCCAACTTTCCTTTCTTACTTCCGTATTTATGTTTTTGTAACGAAATCTCAAAGTTAATCAAATGTCAAGATATTTATGAAAAAATCAATTGGTTACTCAATTTACGATGTAATATAAATCTTATTCGGGGCAAGATCTATGTCGTAAAATGACGCGGAAAATTAGATGAAGGAAAATATACTTCCTCCGTTATTAAAAATAATAATTTCATTAATGAATTTGTATCTAATATCACAATTTTGTTTAATATTTGCTTATAATAAATCAACGTGCATGCTTCAACAGATGTTTATAAAAATTTGCATAATTACGATGACATAAATGTTCGTTCTTTTAGTTACTTCTATTGTTATTTCTATATTTATTTACTTATTTCAATAGAGACCTACAAAAATGAAACAGAACATAAAAAAAAAACTTCAAAAAATGTTACATTTCCTTGAAAAAAATCAAGTAAAACGCAAGATTACTGTTTCGTGTTTCGACGTTTTTCCTGTTGCTTGTAGAACTTTTTTGGAGAAAGTCATACTTTTGTACCGTACTCAATAATAAGTAGTACTTGAAGGCACTTAACACCGACATTCCGTGTACGGCTTCGTGTAACATTATCAGGGATTATCATAGTGTTACAGCGTTGTAATTATTGTGTTCATGTTCACTGTTCTAAGTTTTGTAATGGTTACTTTCATAGAAATAAATAATGTTTTTATTTTAAAACTAAACTTTTACGCAAATTAGACTACAGCTTTGTTTGATTTTTTTCATTACGTTGAATTAATTTAGTATACCTTAGGTTAATATAGAATTATAAAATTAGCTTAAGATTATCTTATGTTTCTATGAATAAATAATGAAACTTTTATTTTCATTCTAACATTTTAAGTACTAATTTTTTTAATAGTTTTCATAATAGAAACATTATTTGCGTTTAGTATTTTTTTTAAAGCTTTTGATATTTTCAAAGCTCAAGACAAATTTGTAACACGATGTTACATTTAATGCCATGTTACACTTTCGTCTATAAACTTTTTAATGTAATCCATTTGAACTGAAACAGGTAATCCAATTCCGCGAGTGCAGTGGCTTCAGGGCGATACTGTGCTCGCGACGCTAGGTGTCGGCGAAATTCAGCTCGGCCCCACGAGGTCATTGAACCTGCTAATAAGGAATGCATCGCGATCGCATTTCACAACCGTTTATACTTGTACTGCAGACAACACTTTGTTGGCACCGCCTCAACGGTCTACCGTCCGGGTGGATCTATATTGTAAGTGAATTACAAATTACTTTATTTCTATGGCAATTTTTCTGTCACTTTATATAACCCACGATGTTTTTAAACTTTAGTCAGACTGAATTCAAATTATACAAGAGTTAAGTGTCTAATATCTTCCATAAAATCTTTACAAATTTCTATTTTTTTCTGTTACTAGCTTTCGTCCGCCACCCCGTTTGCATGGAAGTAAAAAAAATGAGTCTATGTGTTCTTCCAGACTATCCTCTACATCTATACCAAATTTCATCGAAATCCGTTCAGCCGTTTAGGCTACAAACTCTAATAAACATACATCCATCCATCGAAACTTTCGCATTTATAATATTAATCAATTAACTAATATTAGTTAACTAAAGTGATTTAGTATGAAGTATGATTAAAAAAAATATTCTGATAATCTTTAACCACAAACTAAACTTTTTACGTTCTTTAAAGCGTCTCCAAAAAATGTATAAACAATGATTTTAAGATAACTTTACTGCCATAAATAATGTCAAATATGTCAAACAAATTACAAGTATTGGTAAAGTATCAATTTAATATTGCCGTTATATATTAGATATTAAAATAATTTTAATAATATAAGTGTTATTGAAAACTAATTCCTTTATTGACTTACTAATTGATACCTATAATAATAATTTCCGATAAAGGTATAATTTATAGGAATTGTAGGAGCTTACAATGTTTTATGTTACCTTCAATCGAATTATTACCGTCAAAGTAATGAATTTAAAATTGCCTTACGTGTCATATGGCGTCATATGGCCTCATTCCAAATGTGTCACGGACATTCTATAACATTACTTTGGTCACTGAACGAGTTTAATTACATGAAGATTACATAAAAATATACCGTAACGTGAAATTAAGTAATTTGACATAGTTATAGGGAAGTTGAAAATAATATATTCGTAAAACGATTACTGTTTTTGAAACGTAATTTTTGTTTGTTATACGTTGTTTTCTAAAATAACTTTTTGATTACTTAGTTAGACATCATATCAGTAGATGATGCAATGGACTTAGATATAACTATTTAAGAATCTAGAATCAGCCAAAAATATAGTTAATTTTTTTTTAAATATAAGGTGGCAAACGAGCAAGCGGCCACCTGAATCCATCGAAATGGAAAGCGACCGCTGCCCATAAACATCCACAATTGCAGATGCGTTTCCTACTATGGATTGACGGAGGAGGAGACGCACATAAAGGGGATATTTCCCCTTCCTATTAATTTAATTAATTAGTTAATTTTGAAGTGGTGGGATTTTGAGATTCCTACTCTTTCACCCTGATGATTTTTAGGTTATAGAAGTTTCCAGAACATAGTAAAATATGTTGCAAAAGTTTTTGTACTCTTGCTTATTTTAAGCATGCTTCATAGGATAATTTTGAAAGATTTGATGATAACGTTTTCTAACAGTGCGACCTCTAACGGTGGAAATATTATCAAGAGAACAACCGTTATCAGTGGGAAGGAAAGCAGATTTGTGGTGCAAGTCGACGGGAGCTCGCCCGCCAGCGACAATGACGTGGTGGTTGAGCGGGAAGAAACTTAATACAGAAACAAAACAGCAGGTGCAATTTATATTTATTTTAAATCTTAACTTAGTTAATACGAAACAATGTGGAATTGTAAAACAAATGCATTGTTTAATTTTGTTTCGACAATCGCCAAAGGTCTAACAAAAACATTCGTAAGATTCAATATACAGAGGAGGCATTTTCGCATGATCATCACTAACGCTATTTACAGATGCTTAATTATAATTAAATTAATTGCCAATAGGTGGCATTAAATAATATTTAAATATTTATATTTTATTTTGTAATAAAAGATGGAGCTTGTTGTAATTTGTAAAATGTTTTATTACAAGGACATGAGGTGGCACAAAACTTTACAACTAATACAGTACCTTTCAGAGAAAGTATCGATGAATAAATTTTGTTCACTGCCTCATCTATTTATTTTTTAAAAGTCTTTGTAGTTTGAAATACAAAGTATCAGTTCATTCCTTTTTTAAAAAAGCCAGTGGAAATGTTTTGCATCTATCTTCCTACGTTGAGTTATCATCTGGCACCGGCCTGAGTAATTTCGCGCGTAATCTTTGCGCCCTTTTCCCCCCGCACCCTCCCTTCTATCCCCTATAGATTGCCGTCATCAACGCTTCCCTGCGTGCATCCATTAATTTCCTGCTAGATTGAATGGCAAAGCTCTATCTTGTGGAATGTCCCTCATTCAATACGACTGTCGATTTGTATATTAGAGTTTTTAATTATTAGGCTTTAATGAGAAAAAAAATAACCGACTATTATAAGGAACTAGTTGTTGCTCGCGACTTCGTCCGCGTGAAATTAAAAAAAAATATAAAAGATATAGGCTATGTTACTCACAGATAAGTTACCTTTCTAACATTGAAATAATGTTTTAAAACGGCCCAGCAGCTTTTAACTTATTTCAATACATATTATACAAAAAAAAATATCTTTTATCTTTATAATATTAGTATAGATATAAATAAAATGCGTTTTTATATATAAATAAAATGCGTTTTTATATATAAATAAAATTTGTAAGTATGAACTTAGCGAGGATTTTTTGTGTGTATTTGTCTACATTGAGATGTTTTAAGTTCATGTCTATAGTGATATTATAAAGAGGAAAGATTTGTGTTTTTGTATGTATTGAAATAATTAAAAAAATACTGGGCTAATTTTAAAAATTCTTTCACCGTTAGAAAGGTAATTTATGTGAGTAACATAGGATTTTTTTTTGTAATTTCACGCGGACGAAATCGCGAGCAACAGCTAGTTTTAATAAAAATTGTATCCAACAGATATCGTATAAAAAGATGACGATGGAGGAAGGCAATGAGACACAATCGCTGCTGCAATGGACGCCTCAGAAAGAGCACAATGGACAAGTACTGGCGTGCAGAGCTGAGCATACGAAGTTTAATCAATCCACTATTGAAAGCAGATTGACATTAAATATATACTGTGAGTACAACTGTCTTTATGAGTATCAATATATATATTTTTATAGAGACTTTAGTTCCTTAGAACATGTCATTCTCATAATAACCTTATACAAAATACTTAAACCATATAAATAAAAACAAAATTACAAAAAAAAGAAAAGCAATGAAAAAATATAAAGAGAACATATTTACATATTACAGTAAGGCCTTCAGCACCATCAATATTTTAAGTAATAAAAATCAGATTTTTTATGGTAAAGTAAGGTGCCTCAGTCTAGACAATTACGTGGTAGACGAATTAGTAATTTAAATAAACGTTGAATAATTTAATACAATTAACAGTGGAAATGCTGAAACGTATTTTGTTTCATGAAATTATCTAATTTACAGTAAATGTTCTCGTGTTCTATCTTTTAAATTGTTATTTAAAGGCATAAATATTTTATTTTCTATTTTACTTCAAATCACTCGATAATTAACTCTTAATCTGACGGAGTTTTTTTTAGCAACAAAAAATTGATTGTTTTTAGTTTTTGTATTTTTGGATATGAAATATAAATCTGAATACAGTTATATTTATCAATATATTCTACTTTAAGTTGAATAGAAATAAGTTTTAGTGTTAGTACTTTCCAATCAATATCTGTCTAATTTAGATGTTCCAATCGCGAGAATGCACCTCGGCTCCAAGATGAATCCGAACGACATCGAGGAAGGCGACGATGTTTACTTTGAATGTGAGGTTGACGCGAACCCGCCAGCATATAAAGTAATCTGGGAACACAATGTAAGTATATCATACTTCATACTAATATTATAAATGCGAAAGCTTAGATGGACGGATCTAACAAACGTTAGAGTTTGTAGCCTAAACGGCTGAATTTCGATGACATTTGGTATAGATGTAGAGGATACTCTGAAAGAACATATAGGCTACTTTGTTTTTTTTAATTCCACGCGAACGGAGTCGCGGGAGAAAGCTAGTAATATTATAAATGCGAAAGTTTAGATGGATGGATGGATATTAGTAGGTAGAAGATGTAGGAATAAATAATTTGGAAATACCGTCATGCGGGAAAGGGACAAAACAAGCTGATATCAAGGAAGCAAGATTGCTGGTAACGGTAATTGTTATCCAATATCAAAGGTCCACGTTGTCTTTTGTGTATTTGAAGTTTGAATTTCCAATTGGAAATTAGAAATATGTAAACATTAAAATAAAGTATTTATAATTTCATGCGGATAAAGCCGCACGGGAATAGTTCGTACTCTTATATAGTTAGTACTCATCTAATTAATCGATAGTTTAAATAACCTAGTTCTGTTATTATATATTTTCTATTAATTTTCTATTCACATCTATGTTAATAGTTGATGAACAATTCATTACTCTGTGTAATTAGTATTTAAATTATTAATTGTGCTGGTACATTTGAAATATTATGCACGTTTATTATAAACGTACGATTGTTGTATTGTATGAGGTTTTTATTTTAAGTTTTACGCTTTCATAAATAGGTTGGTTGATTATTAACGTTACCTCAATTTAAATATTATTATTGAAAAAGTGTGTATATATCTATACTAATGTATATTAATATTATATAGAGGAAAGATTTGTATTTTTGAATTTGGTAGCAACTCAAAAACAACTGGTTTATTTACAAAAATATTTGCACTATCGAAAAGCTACGCAATCACCGAGTAACATAGGTTATTTTTACCTTTTTTCAATTCCACTCGGACGAAGTCATGGGCAACAGCTGGTATAGAATATAAGGATAGATTTTTTAATATCAAAAATATTCGTAGATTTTTGTTAATTTACTAATATTTCCTTTAACCATTCCGACTAAGCTCTAGGCTTGTGCTAGGATATTCACGACAATAGTCGAATGGTGGGTTTCGAACCATCGACCGCAAGATCGGTAGTCCGTACCCCAAGCCATTAGGCTATTAACGCTTAATAGTGATTAAAATGTAATAATGCAAATATTACTTTTTTAATTCAAACGAAGTCCTGCTATTGATGTGTTTCAATCCACAGGGTGTTTTATTACAAAATAATCCTCCGAATGGAGTGATATTGACTGGTAATACGAATTTAGCGTTACGTAACGTGTCTCGACATCAGGCGGGGAAGTACACGTGCACCGCATCTAATGTAGAAGGCGACGGAAAGTCACCGCCTTTGCAACTACAAGTTGTTTGTAAGTATGAATATATTTGGTATTGTAGAGCGTCTTTTGTTTAAAATCTTTTTAATTTATGTTTTATGCCTGTTTGGTAATATTAATAGAAAATAATAAAAATTGTTAGATTGCTAAAATGTATAATAAAAAAACGTTAGAATTAAAATTGAATGTAAAATATATATTTATTAAAATAGAATATAAGTGTAATATTTATCGGCTATCAAAAGTTGTAGAGATCATTAAAGGTTTTTTTATTAGTATTTTTATGGCTTTTTAATTCAATTTGTCAAATCATTGGAAATGTCTACTCACCCTAGATTTAGAGTAGGATAGTTCCAGATAGAGACGTATTCTATGACCTGAAAATAACGATAGTTAATAAATTGTAAGATCAAGTGATACGAAGCTTTTAAAATGTTACAAGATACATATACTGCTAGACGTTTAATAAGACAATGGAATTTGGTATAGACAATAATTATGTTCTTGGCCTAAACATAAATTCACAATCTTTAAAGACTTCTGTGTTTTATACAGAAGGATACTGACTTAAGTAAATTACTCTATTACGATTCTATTACAAGATGAAGTAAACAGCTGAATAAGAATGCTCGAGACAACAAAATAAAGGGAACATGCTGCGTTTATTAATGTCTGATTATAAAATTGAATCAATTTTACCCCAAGAAGAATTGCTTCATGTTTTGTTTTAAAGCCAGTGAGAACAAAACATTTTTAAATCTTATGCGTTTCTTACTCTTGAAGAAAAGTTATTTATATTCTATTACTTACTTACGCATTGACAAGGGTTTAGTGTAATAAATCCCTTGTACCCGACGAAGGTAAATTACCTAGTTTGGTCCTTTTAGAGAATTCTTAGAAAAGTTAACCCATATAATGGTAAAATTAAAGCAAATTAAATTAAAGTAGAAAAACATCCATATATTTTAGATTTTTTAAAGTCATACATATAACTTGATGAATGTTTGTTACAATTTGTAGCGTAAACGGAAAAACGGATCTTGATGAAATTTGGCATTGCTGTAGAGCATAATCTGTAAGAACACTTAGGCTACTCACTTTTGTTTATTTAATACTACGCGGACGGAGTTGCGCGCAAAAGCTAGTAATCTAATAATATTAAAAATAGGTGATTTTACATTGAAAATAATTTTACAACATAACTCTAAAACAATAAGCTTTAAAACAATTTTTTTGTCACAGACCGTCCCGTTTGCCGACGGGGCGAGGTTAAATTGATAGGGGCTGCATTACAAGAGCCATCGAGCGTCGAATGCGAAGTAGACGCGTTTCCACCGCCCAATACTTTCGAGTGGACTCTCAACAACTCCGCGACCTCGATAAAGGTCGATCCTGTAAGTACCAGATATTATACAAGTATTTTATACAACTAACTATACTTAAGTGAAGTAGTGTGCTAAATATGATTTATTCTATTTTACTCTCTTGCTTAAACACTCTTTATTGGAGTATTCTATCTTGCAAAGTATTTTTAAAAGTATATCTAACTTCTTACTAATATTATAAATGCGAAGGTGTAGATCGATGGATGGATGTTTATTAGAATATACACCCTAAATGGCTCAACGAATCTTGATGAAATTTGACATACATGTAGAAGACAGTCTGAAAAAACACAGGTTTACAGCGAAATTAGTATTAAGTAAATTATTAATAATAGAAAGTGACGCTTAAATAAAAACAAGTATATCATGAAAGTCGTTTTTATTTTATTTGTACACTACATTTCTATGTTTATATAAAACATCTACGTGTCAACTTTATGTAAGTGTGGCCTTCACAGTCGAATTTGTACCGAAGCGATGACAAATACTTTGTTGTGTACGAAAACGACCCTTTGAAGGTCTTTAGGGTTGGGAACACAATTAACTCCCCTCGATGGTACGCTTGATAAGTCATAGTTATCAAGTGGAATGAATATTTTTAGTACATCAAACAAATAGATTAAAAAAATATAGAGTAGGCATAGTTGACACTTCACTTGAAATATTTTTCACATAATCTCACTAACGCTATCTATTGATAATATTCAAAAAAGATGTCATAAATAATATTTATATTGTATTTTTATACGCTGTTTAGTTTGTTTGGTTACAAAAGATGGAGCTTATTATAATTTTGTAAAATATTTTATGACATGGCGTACTAAACTTGACAACGGATATAGTACCGTTCAGAGAAAGTGCTGGTGAAAAAATGCCTTGTCTATATATTTCTTTAATGTCTACATCAAAGTATGAAAGAATGTAGTAATAAATTAAAATTTCCACATAGGATCGGTTTTCAATCGACGCGTCCGCTGGAAAATCGATATTAACATATCTGCCGGTATCTGAAATCGATTACGGGACGCTGTCGTGTCGGGCGACTAACTTAGCGGGGCAGCAAGTCTCGCCGTGCGTGTACACACTGCTGCCGGCCACGCGGCCCGACCCGCCCGCCAACTGCACCGTGTACAACCTCACACACGACTCGTTGGATTTAATGTGCTTACCAGGTACGTACTGGATACGTACGAACATAGGATTACTAATATAGAATCGAAATATTGGAGTTTATTATAATATAAGTATTAAAAATCTTTATATAGGGTTGGGCGATAAAATAAACAGTCTTCTTAAATCACTTTATTTGTCACCCTTAACCCTAATTTTACAACCTACTATTTTTACTTATTTTTTTTTCAAGTGTAGAGAATATACCGATGACAATAATAATAGCAAAATCCAAATCGATTATGTACAACTGTAGTAGTAATAAATATTTATTAACTCTAATTTTTTCTTTTGGTTCTGTAAGGCATTATTGATTTGAGTAAACAGTGTTTTTTTTATTTTAATCCATAAGTTATAACTGTGAATCTATCGATCCAACTTCTATGAGAGTAAAAATCGAAAATCGAAAAAATTCACGCCTGATTTTACACAACCCATAGATACTAAATTGTCAAATGAATTGTCAAACTAATCACCCTTATTTAGACAAACTATAAATGAATTTAAAAATGTAACGTTTATAATGTCTGCGTTATTAATGTTAATTCCCTAGACATTTTCGTTCGTACAATACTGCCCTTATTACCAAACATTCTAATTTAGTGTCTGGTCTCATTTGGCAATGGCCCAATTTAGAGGCTTTAACTATTTATGATTCTAAATTATCATCGAAATTGCCAGTACTCTGTTACATTACGAAATTTGTTGTTATCCTTTCAATGTTTCCGATAAATAACGGACGCAAACGCTAAATGAGTACGAAATAGGTGTAAATTTCTATTACAAAACCAACCGAATTATATAATTTATTGGTGCAAATGAACTTGCATTTATTGGGTTACAAATGATAACATATATGACTATGAATAACTAACTCATTTGTGCTTTATTTAAAAAAAAAGTTTTATAAATCACTAACGTTTCTTAGGTTATGAAGGTGGTCTCCAATGTGTGTTTGTTGCTGAAGTATGGGCAAATGAGGGTCTTGTTGTGAACGCTAGTAATGGAGCAGCACTTTGGAATCTTAGAAGACTCGGAGCTAAGAGACAATTAAAAATAATCGTGTACGCTGCTAACGCGAGAGGACGATCAGAACATGTAATTTTTACCGTAGAAACTGCACCCAGATTATCTCCAAGAACAGGTAAATTATCGCCATAATATAATAATAACTAGTCGTTGCTCGCGATTTTGTCCGCGTGAAAATAAATAAATTAAACGTTACTCACTGATAACGTAGCTTTTTAATAATGAAAGGATTTTTGAAATCGGCCCAGTAATTTTTGAGTTATTTCTATTCATACAAAAATATAAATCTTGCCTCTTTATAATGTTAGTATAGATTATCAAGTCATAATAAGGTTGACTGTAAATATAAAATCTATTTAAATTCCCGAGTTATTAAATCGATATATAAATATTGTTGCTAACACAAATTAGTTTTCATATTTTGGTGTCGAAGATCAAGAAAGTTAAATATCTTTGTGAACTGCCAGTTTCAGTCCATTGTTGTCTTAGATCTTTAATTTAGGGAATTCCGAATTTCTGACGCATTAAATGAATAGATAACAATTGTTTGAAAGATATAAAAATTAATGTAAAGTGTTTAATAATAATGTCAAGTAAGAAAAGTGTTAAATATCTTAAGACAATTTAAAAATAATTGAGACATTTGGCACAGAAGCACAAGAAGCGTGGGAGGTGAACTGGGCAGTGGGCGGCGTGTTGGGCGCGGCGTGCACGGTCGCCCTTATCTTATGCTTAGCGCTACTCGCTACCAGATTACGTCACCGGTCGCGGGATTACGAAGGTATTTAAGTTTTTAAATCTGTACTAAAGAGATTCAAAAATATATAGAGGTAGACATAGTTAAATACAGGTCAATACAAGGACACGATGACATAGTACCATTCAGAGAAAGTACCGGTGAAAAAATATTCTTCAGTATGCCTCGTCTATATATTTCTTAAATGTCTTTGATCTGCACACTTTTAATACTCGTAATCTTGCAATACATGAATTTTAAGATTGTTCTATTAGATCGAAAATATACGTTTAGACTAACATTTTTTTCCGTTTATTAGTAACTATGCAGCTGGCAAAGAATCAAAAATCAACTCCACTGAAGCGACAATCTCCTGACGATCGAAACCCAGATCTAATCCCGTTAAATAAAGGTAAGTGGGTGTTTTAAATATTAGTTTTTTAAAGCTGTTTTTGAAAAGGAAAATTTCAAATTAAAGGTTGAATTAATTTTGAAAAAAACTTTTTCATTACGTAACATACATTTCCTGTGTAATTTAAACATGTGTAATAAAACGGCATTAAATTTTCAATTTGTTTTTCAACAGATGTCAAAATTTGACGTAAAAAAAATAATACAGTGCCAACTATTTTTCTTAGATAATGATTCTCTTAAGGATCTTAAATTGTAATTTTTTTAGGAACAGAATGCCCGCCGGACCCGCCGCATTATTCTACGGTGGTCAATAAAGAGGCTAAGAACTCGAACAGTTCTCAGAGCTTAGTTAGCACTCAGACTCCTAACACACCTCTATCCCCCCTCACTCATAACTCTGAGACTCAGGTTAGTGTTTCAACAGATTATATAATATTTTAATTACATCCAAATTCCAGAAACCACAAATGAATTTAAAGGCTTAACCCTCTGACAGCTAATCTTACTTTCTCACTTCTTACTAATATCATAAATGCGAAACTTTGGATGGAAGGGTGGATGGATGTATGGATGTTTGTTAGAGTTTATAGCCTAAACGGCTGAACGGATCTCGATTAAATTTAGCATATATAGAGCAAAATCTGGAAGAACACTTTTTTAATTCTACTCAGGCGGAGTCGCGGACGAAAGCTAATGTTACATAATATGCATCAGGAACGAAAAAATCTCAATTGTCTTTAAATGAATACATTGAAAGTTAAAATTGAAATTTCTTTAAAGTTGTATACAATTGTATTAAATTTAAAACAATTGCTTAATTTTTTTTTAAACTAATATTTCCCTTTTAGATTGATCGTACTGGAATAAACGGGACAGCGAGATTACATAGAGAAGTTGTTACAACTAGAACACCATTATTAGCAGCTCATCAAGAAAGTTGTGTTTAAATTTTTTGTACTTGAAAAAAATTTTTTTTCCTTAATTTTATTTTTACTATGAATAAAAATCTATTAAAATCACCTAACATACTTTATTAATGTTCAAATGTTCAGACGCCAAACATTAAATTTTTTATCATTGAAAACATTTTTTGTTTTTCCTAAAATTTTGTACAACTCACGGATCTAACAGGATACAAACATTTTGTGACGCTTTTTCCTTTCTTCTTTAACCTGCAAATGATAAAACCATCCAAGCCAGCCAAAATCTTTTGGCTAAGAACTATTTTTTTTCAATATCGTTTGTAATTTTTGTTTTTTTTTTTTGTTTATTTGGTCAATAAATTATGATTTTGTTTTATTTATTTATTTATAAATTCCATACTGAAAAAATGAGAAAAAATCAGAGATTTTAACACACACAGTTCAAGTTGAATAAACCATTAACGGTGCTTATAAATAGGTACTTATATTTAGGAATTCAATTTTCCATACTTATTAGGTCTTTTTATTAAGTTTCGCCATTAGATGTTAAATAGACAACGAATAATTGGAATCAATAGATGTACATGATAACGGACAAATCCTAATGCCATTGACCTCTTAGAGCGTGCGCACACCTTTGACTAAACTATCGCACAACTGTTTAGTCGCGCTTCAATTCCTATGAGTTTATACGGAGGTGTGACTACTCGATTTTTAGTTGTGTCATTAAACAGTTGAGGCTGCGAAACAATCGACAATCGCACCACTGTTTAGGAGCGCTTCAATTCCTATGAGTTTATACGGAGGTGTGACTACTCGATTTTTAGTTGTGTCATTAAACAGTTGAGGCTGCGAAACAATCGACAATCGCACAACTGTTGTGCGATAATTTAGTCAAAGGTGTGCGTCCGCTTATACAATCTGTAAATAAAGATAACCAGCAATGCTCAAAGAGTAAAGGTCATATAAATATTGTTTATGATGTTGGATAAAGAAATTTTCTGTAAAATATGTATTTAGTACATAATCTTTCTCATTTATTTTTGTATATATGAAACATAATTATGTTACTTCGTCCAAATAAACTTGAATTTGGAAAAAAAATATCACAAAATTATTTTGAAAATTACGTGTTAGATATTAAGCACTCTAAAGAGTTAATTTGGAATCCATAAATGTAAAATGTTAGAGTAAGTTAACTTATTAAATTTGTCTAAGAAAATGACTGATGTATTGTAAATATGAAATCGGATTAAAGAATATTAAAAAAGGTAACATAATGATTTTTTTTCTTAAAGGATTTCTTTTTTTTAATTGAAATGTACAGATAAATAATGAAATAATCAAAGTTAATTGATTAGGTAGGCCAGAATTGATGTTATTGACATTTTCATAGAATAAATTGTAGTTATAAGGCACAAATAATATTTATTAGAAAATTCTGTTACCTTTTTTTTAAATGAGGAAAATTTTAAATAAAGCTAAATCACCAAAGTTATTTATAAACAAAAAATATGTATATTGAAGTTGTAATTTTTAGCCGTTGTTTTTAAATTGTGTCATGATTTTTTTATTTTTTTAATATCTTGAAAATTCTTGAAAAAATGTGATATATTGTTTTTTTCCGGCTAATAACAAGATTATTTTGATTTTGTATTTAACTTAATATACACATTTATGTTCATTATTGCATAATTAAATTATTGGATAATAATTAATTTTGTTTGAGCCCAAGTAAAATAATTGTTTTGTTTGTGTAAATATAAAAATTGCTCATGACTAAAGATAAAATAAATTTTAAATCTACCGCAATCGTGCACTGTGTAAATTCAATTGTAATAAAGCAAATAAATTATTGAAACGAACAGAATTGCTGAATGGACAATTTTTTTTATATGTCAATAAATTAAATGACAAACACTCCGATTTTCAATGATCCTCACATTTTTTGGTAAATGAATTAAAAAGAGAAATTTCGCGTTCAATCGACAACGTGCATTGTAATTGTAAGGTTGAGTATTAAGTTGACATGACAATGATAACAAAACTAGTCATGACAATGAATAAGAAAAAGACCTAATTCGTAAGTAACTTTTAAGTCAAAGTTACTTTAAAAGTGTCTCACTGATAAACTAAATATTGAAGGTAATAAAGATAGTTAATAGACCCGAACAATATTGTCTTGTCATACTCATAAACTGACATAAAACAGAAAGTGGTAAGATTGCTACAAAGGTAGAGAAAAGCCAAAGAAAGTGTGGATGGATTGTGTGAAAGAGGATATGCTTAGAAGGGAGTGGATTTAGTTATGATGGCTGATAGAAATGTATGAAAGAGCAGCACATACTGTGCCGACCCTCCGTAGGGACAAGGGCAAGTTGATGATAATAATATGACATGATTTGAACTTATCACTTGCTAATGACATAAATGAATACCGATAATCACTATACATATAATAAAATTGTAGTGTCTGTTTGTAATATCAAAAGAAAAATCCCTGATTTCGGGAAGATGATGTATTTGCGGTGCTAATAACGAAAATCGCATTTAAATATTTTTTTGTCTGTCTGTCTGTCTGTTCGCAAGCCGCATTTGTTCGACGCAACCTCTGACACGGCTCGGCCGATTTCGACCGGACTTTCACTGAAGGGTACCTGACATATATTATAGGCTACTTTTTTTTCTTAATTTTGCATGGACGAAGTCACGGGAAACAGCTAGTTTTACCATAAAATCGTAATAGTTTAATTAATTTACGTCTCAAAATATTATTAGCCTTTCATTTATTTCGCCTCTGTTAAAAACTTTGTAAATACAAGAGCCACTAACAGCGATGTTTGGTAAATTGGGAAGCTAAATTGAGTTTCCTTTGGTGTGGTTTATTGATTGCTGACTGATGTATACGGAAATTGAGTTTTTCGAATATCTAACTTATACAGGTACTGGGTGAGAAGTGAACAGACGTTTTTATTAATAAAGTTTAAGGGATTCTTTTTATTAGATTCGATATTGTAATATCTGACAATAAGATACTCTAAATCGTTCGATTAATGTTTTTGACGTCACAATAAAGCACACAAAAAGTTTAGGAAGCTTTATGACGTCATAGGTTTGATAAGCTTCAAAAGCTTTATTTTAAGGTTTCTGTCATACAGCTTAAATATTTATAAATTAGAATTTCAAAGACAGATTCGAATTAATTATGACACCTTACCTATCTGGGTTACAGTCGTGAGTTTTTTTTTTCAGTATACAATTTCATGTGATATTAATACTATTTATCTACTATTATAAAATGTAAATTTTACTTTGTGTAGACAACTTGAAAAGGGAAAAGTTTATCTAAGATTTTGTAAAAGAAAACCCTCAAAACGACCGTAACCCACGCGGTGTTGATCTGTCGACGATAAGTTGCTGGATTTACAGTTTAACGATTTTAGGGTATTTTATTGCTACGACTTCAATGTTCTTTGCTTTTTTTAGAATTAAAATTTACAACAGATTTTACAAGAAGATAAAGTAGTTGCCTACTTTATTTTCTGAATATTAGCCTTGTTTGATATATGAGAAACACCGTATTTAAAACCAGTTAAGTTATTATTGTAATATAATGGGAACTTACGTTCCCAAGAAATTACTCTGATGTCAATAGCGCACCATAAAGACACCTCAATTACAAAAAGAACTTGACTGAATTAGGATTTTATATTTCGAACGATATTATTCTAGTAGTCCTTAAATCCTTTCCTAAGCTATCAAAAGTTTCCCTTGTCATATAAAAATTAGGTAAAATAAAGTGACATGGGTGCTTCGTGATGTAACCTTTTCCGCAACGATTTCCCTTAAGACGATGCTGATAGTAAGTTTTCCGAACTATCGTCTCATATATCTTTTCTTTACTTTTATGTGATTCTATTTTATTGAAGAAAACCTTTAAAAACATGAAATATCTTTGTAAAAAGTGTTATACTTAATTTGTAATGTTAAAAATCATAGGTACAATGTTTAAAAAGATGAAAGAAAATAGAAAAAGTAGTAAGTTAAAAAGTTAATTTATAACTTTGATTTAACAACAATAATTTGGTATGAAATAATGTAGTTTTAATTAATGTTTCTGTTAACGTCTATGAAATGAGAATCCAAATTAAGGTTTCAAAAGTTTTACAACTTAATGAAGCAAGAAAGGATGTCACGAAGAAAGGAGGTCACGTTGCCAACTTAATTATGGAAATAGGTTTTTAGTGTTGATTCACTTAGCGTGTAGCCAAAGTGTGCTCAGACATATTTTAGATGTTAAACAGCTTTCTTACTTTGATGAGTTTTTGATATATATTAAACACGAAGTGAGACTTGGCATGTATGTTTTTTTATTTTTTTTATTTACATCGCACAAACATTTTGCCGTCGTCCTTAGAATACATAAAGCAACGTCTAGCGATAGTAACAATACTATTAAATTTATTATTAACACTATAAAAAAATTCTTCGTTCCTTGCAGTTGAGTTATTTAGTAAGACCACAATTTTATTTTAAGGTTTCTGTCATACAGCTTAAATATTTATAAATTAGAATTTCAAAGACAGATTCGAATTAATAATGACACCTTACCTATCTGGGTTACAGTCGTGAGTTTTTCTTTTCAGTATACAATTTCATGTGATATTAATACTATTTATCTACTATTATAAAATGTAAATTTTACTTTGTGTAGACAACTTAAAAAGGGAAAAGTTTATCTAAGATTTTGTAAAAGAAAACCCTCAAAACGACCGTAACCCACGCGGTGTTGATCTGTCGACGATAAGTTGCTGGATTTACAGTTTAACGATTTTAGGGTATTTTATTGCTACGACTTCAATGTTCTTTGCTTTTTTTAGAATTAAAATTTACAACAGATTTTACAACAAGATAAAGTAGTTGCCTACTTTATTTTCTGAATATTAGCCTTGTTTGATATATGAGAAACACCGTATTTAAAACCAGTAAAGTTATTATTGTAATATAATGGGAACTTACGTTCCCAAGAAATTACTCTGATGTCAATAGCGCACCATAAAGACATCTCAATTACAGAAAAGAACTTGACTGAATTAGGATTTTATATTTCGAACGATATTATTCTAGTAGTCCTTAAATCCTTTCCTAAGCTATCAAAAGTTTCCCTTGTCATATAAAAATTAGGTAAAATAAAGTGACATGGGTGCTTCGTGATGTAACCTTTTCCGCAACGATTTCCCTTAAGACGATGCTGATAGTAAGTTTTCCGAACTATCGTCTCATATATCTTTTCTTTACTTTTATGTGATTCTATTTTATTGAAGAAAACCTTTAAAAACATGAAATATCTTTGTAAAAAGTGTTATACTTAATTTGTAATGTTAAAAATCATAGGTACAATGTTTAAAAAGATGAAAGAAAATAGAAAAAGTAGTTAGTTAAAAAGGTAATTTATAACTTTGATAAACAACAATAATTTGGTATGAAATAATGTAGTTTTAATTAATGTTTCTGTTAACGTCTATGAAATTAGAATCCAAATTAAGGTTTCAAAAGTTTTACAACTTAATGAAGCAAGAAAGGATGTCACGAAGAAAGGAGGTCACGTTGCCAACTTAATTATGGAAATAGGTTTTTAGTGTTGATTCACTTAGCGTGTAGCCAAAGTGTGCTCAGACATATTTTAGATGTTAAACAGCTTTCTTACTTTGATGAGTTTTGGATATATATTAAACACGAAGTGAGACTTGGCATGTATTATAAAGAACATGATAAAAATATATTTTTTTATTTTTTTTATTTACATGGCACAAACATTTTTTCGTCGTCCTTAGAATAGTTAGAATAAAGTCTAGCGATAGTAACAATACTATTAAATTTATTATTAACACTATAAAAAAATTCTTCGTTCCTTGCAGTTGAGTTATTTAGTAAGACCACAATTTTATTTTAAGTGATCTAGTAAGACTTTTTAGTATTTCACAGGTGAAACTACATTGGTAAAACCACATTATGACTAAGCATTTACGTAATGGCTTTCATGGATACGCTTCAATGGTTTCATTTTACTGGATATAATTGTAATTCAATAGACGTTTGGTAAATGATGGGTAGTGTTGGATTACCAAATCAAAACCACAGTCACCGCAATGAGACTTATACAGCTTCGGGTTATGTTAATAATGATATACAGCATGATCAGAAATACGAAAATTCTAGTTTTGTTACGGAAAAATAAGGAACTAACTTGTGCACATTGGAAAGTAAATATGTTAAAGAGTAATTAAGTTGATTGAAGCGATACCAGGCTAGGATTTTTATATTTTTGGTTAAGCTATATAAATATACAAACACTCTATATATTGGATTTTACACTATGCATTTAAAAAATCTGTAATTGAAAAGACAAAAAATTATGTTATTTTACACCTTTCTATAAAATCCAACGGCGTTAAATTATTTTATGCATAAAGGCTAAATGTGAAGCAATAAAATAAATGGTAATATTTATTAATATTATCCATTTCCAACATAAATTATGTTGAACGGTTGCATTAAAATTCAAAAATACAACATTAAAATTAATGAAGGGAAAATTATATTTACATTTCCTTAGGCGAGCAATATTACTGCTGTTTCGAGAATTCATTTTGTCCGCTTCCTTCTCTCGGCTACGAAATACAATAAATGTAATTTTGATGTAAGGAAAGAGTTTACGTTTTCAGATATTAATTTTGTTTAAAAATAATATTAGCAATTATAATATTTTATTAATGACTTGATAAAGAAGAGAATATCTATCTTATGATAAATAATGCAACAAGTTATTAAATAAAAAAAACATGATTTTGTTGTGTTATTTATTCGCAAGATCTTAACAATATTGGAAAATTCAATACGAAGAAATTTCAAACCAATATACTATTAACAAATTCCTCGACTATTTCTCGGAGTTTTTAATTTAAGAAAGGCCATAATAGATTTAAAGCAAGCTCGTTAAAAGTCCAGCTTCGCTTTAGTTGAATTAATTCATTCAATTCAGTATCTGGAAGTAGTGCATCGAAACGAAGGAAAATAAATGAAGTAGATTTAACAATTTATTTCTTTTCAAACATCAACTTCATCTCTGATTACAATCTTGTTTAAGATAAATATTTATATTAGCCCTTTATTGTATTACAAATAGTTTCATATCTTACAAAATTTTTCATGTCACAAACTAAAAATCTTTTATTATTATCATTTTCTCCAAAAAGAAAATTATAAAGCTCAAATTACTAATATAAAATAGCATACGAGTACGCGGCCAACTTAAGACCGTTTTGAAGTATTTTGTTTAAATATATGTTTTAATTACTTTTCTAGCTAATAAAAATAATAGTAAAATATTTTTGTACTTTGGTTTATAATCAGAGCGTGAAAAAAATATGTTTAAAATTGTTGTAATTCTACAATTTACCTGCCATTTTTAATATGGGCCAAAATACGTTTTTGCTCAATGCTTACATTATAAAGAGAAATGGCAAAGAGAATTTTACATTTATTTCAGAAAAAGGGAACGGGGATATAATACCACCTATTTTACATTTTAATCTTCTAATAAAATTTCTGTCTAAAAAAAATAACAAAATTGATAAACTCACTTAGGTAATTAAGTTAAAATTATTTTATTTATAACAAAAACATATTTTTTAATTGGTCCGTACACAATTACATTATATACTAATACACAAATATATTGCTAATAGGCTAAGAAATCTGTAAAAAATAAAAAAATCGCTGATATGACAAATTAGATCTGCACATTTACGTATAAAATATGTAAGTCACCACTGAGAATTACATCTGTTCCGTACATTATAAAATCAGTTCTATTAATTTCTTATCTCTTGAGATAAAATTAAATATAATAAAGTAAAAAAAAACAATAATTGTTAAGTACATAAAATTACAATTTATTTTTTATTCCAGAGAGTACCGTCGTCACCGTGGAAGGGAAGTAATAAATACACGAGGCACTTGCGTGTTTTTACCTGAGGATATTTGCTGTACCGCATTGCGGTGTACCGGGAGGATGGTATCATCCTAAATGTTAAGAGACCTGATCTCATTGAAATATCCATTTATAAAATATTTGCAATCAGAATTAAAATACTTTAGTCCAAAAATTTTAAATTGGTGGAAATTACAATTTTTTTGCTAAATTAAATATTACACAATGTAACTGAAATATATTTTATGTGATTGAAAATGTTTTTAAGGTTCCTTCGTAATTACAAGAATAAGGGCCTGTCCCACCACTGGCTGATAGAGGCTCAGATAGCTTAAAAGTGACGTCACTGTCAGATAGAGTACCAAAATTCGATACTTCCATCAAATATTTTATACGTTGGATTGTTATCTGACGATTGACAAGAATTGTGGAACAGGCCCTAAGTTTATTGTTAATTTTACAATTCTATTATAATATTGCCAAGTTACATGGTTGACCAAATAATAGGGTGCAATTTTGTGTAAATTAGAGTTTGTATACGAATTTACAAAGACGAAAACCAAAAACCGCACCCCTATTCGTTAATTAACATAAAAGTTACTCGCCTGGCAAATCCGATTAAGTACTTTAACTTATTACTTACATTTTTACATCGTAATTAACATATTGAGGATATTATGAATCATAAATAACGTCTACCTAACAACATTATTAACGTATAAACATTTCTACCTCGTTGCGTCCGGCCACTATTTAAAAAAAAAAACCCAACTCAGGTTTTATTTTTACTTTAGCTTCTTAATTTTTTAATCCCTTGAAAATTTATAACCTTTTGATTCTCACAAATCTCTCGATTGCATTTTCCGTGACGATTACTTAAAGATCTCCTGAAACAAAAAGCCATCATCTTCATCAGCTTTTATCTGTCCACTGTTGGAGATAGAGCTTCCCCAATACCTTTCTCAGATTGCGGTCCTCCGCCTTCCGTGGAAAGCGAGGCTAAATTGAATCATACGATTACATTCTAACTACAAGTACAGGTGACATGTTAGTTTTTTATAGCTTAAGGAAAACAAGCAAACGGAACAACTATTCATGCAGCACCTAATGTTACTTCTATACTTAAATGTTGAAATGATTTTAGCAGTCAAACTCTAGTTAAATCAATTGAAAAGTCTGCTCTTAAAGTGTAGTTATGAATAAATAAACCAATTTGTAACTAACGATTCACTAACGAAGTAAACACTGCCCTAGTTGATACCGCGGTCAGTCAAAATTGTTAAGATTAATAGTAGCTTATTGAATGTTTAATAAATGACTGTAGGCGACCGCTGTCCCAACGAACGCCCGGACAAAAGTTCCCGCCGTCAAACCTCCATCACTGCGCCACAATACGACGAATTATTAAATATATTGTAGGTGATTATAGTAACAAATCACATCAATTTATTCTAATAATAGGTGCTAAAATGACAGAGGACAACCCTATGTAAAAGAGGCCCATTAATAAGTACGCGAGTTTTTATGCACATATATTTTATTGCGAAATCTTTTAATAAATCTTGCAATTTTTTAAAAAATATGTTATTCTCCGTGTTGGTGTACGATAAATGCTTAATCTTAGCTTACGCTATGAATTGCTTACGCTTATCCTTGTATAATTACGCGAGCGTAAATAAAGAGTACAGTTTGCGTAAAGTTTGTGCTAAAAATACGTTAAATATTTTACCTGAACGTTTACATTTATCTTGCTAATTGTAGGAATAAATGTTTAATTAAATTTTGCAACTATACCTGTAAAAGTTTAACCATGTTTAAGTAAAGGTACGTGAACTAGTAATTCTTACTAGACTAAACTTTAAATGATTTTAATATTAAAAAATAAACTATTTTTTTTTTGACCGACTTCCCAAAAGAAGGAGGTACTCAATTCGTCTGTATGTTTTTTTTATGTGTGTTACGGAATAACTCCGCCGCTAGTGGACCGATTTTGATAATTCTTTTTTTATCCGAAAGTTAGTGCTTGCAGGTGGGTCCCATTGTTTTGTTTGATTTTTGGAGTCATTAATACTTATAAATAACGAGTAAGTTAATAATAGGATATGTGGTGTTCGACATTAGGTATTAAAAATGATTCAATTAAATCTCTTAAGCCCGCAAGTAACGCTCGGTTGGAACTAACAGTTTTATTAGACAGTTGTCAGTTAAAATGTACTTCTGTGATCAAGATAGAAAAAAATATTTCGATAGATTTAACGTTACGCGCTATAACGTATTGTACATGAAAATAATAGCTTTCAAAAATAAAATTCTTTTAAAAATTTTAAAATCGTACTCCGAAAAGTACGAGTATTTGCCGCTTGATTCAAACGCTGAGTGGTCTTTTGTTGGAAACTTCAAGCACAACCATTGTTACGATATGAAAAGGTTTATGGATTTCTATAAATACAAATAAATATGGCTGAAGTCAACTTGAAAGCTAAACTTAGTGATACGAGAAAATGATTTATTTAATATACATGTAGTTAATAACATATTCGTATTGTACAAACTTAGTTGTCGTTTGTAATATGATAGTTTTGTTTTATTTGTGTAGAATCTTTTTAAAATAGAACTAAATTTCAACTGACACCTAACTAACTTTACGAGGAAATTCCACAACTTCGGAGGGAATTACTAAAAAATATCATTTCGCGCTGACAAGTGACTTAAGTTATCCCTTACTTACATCATTCAAGATAATGTGTTCGTAGCTTTTTATACACTTATCTAAATTGTGCATGTCATCAATATAAACGACTAACAAGGCACACGAATTGGTCTATTTAGCTCCTCTATTTCAATTCCTATTCATTATAGTAACTAATCTTTGTCATAAATAATACGTAACTAGCCACTGGTATACAACATACATTTCATCATCATCGTCACCATCACCATCACCATCACCATTATCATGATCAACAGCCTTATTCTTCCCACTGTTGGACATACGCCTGCCACATAATGCGGTCCTCCGCCTTCCGCATCCAACGACTTCCCTAAGCACTAAGTTTTATCTTATGCTCGGTTTCTGAGGTTTACAATTACTTTTTATCTGGTGATTCTTTAGTAGTTTGTTGACCTAAGTTTCAGCATAGTAAAACTCTAGTAGTTCGGAAACGCTTTTCATGAAATTATCGAACTAACGATACTAACGATAACTAAAAAGATTAACGAATGGTTAAACGTAACTAGGAAACAGGCCATTAGTGGCATACGTAACAATAACTGCTAAAAAAACATCTTAAAGATAACCTCAAATTGTTTTTAAATTGTACGTCTAAGGATTAGTTTGTTTAATGTAATTCTAGCTACCCTTTCATTCTAATTGAAGCCAAAACAATTGAGAATCACGTTAACTATTGAGTAAACTCGCATTATTTAGTGTACTCAGGATAGAAGCCAGTGAACCACGCCGCGTCGCTTTTATTGGCTTTCATTGCGCAGCGACAAGGAGTCAAGTTTCTATACAACTATTTTTATACTGGAATCCGTATTACTGAGGAAACCATTTTAAGATACATTTAACTCTTACATACTTTATAATACACTAGCTGTTCTCGTGCGACTTCATCCGCATGAAATTATAAAAATGTTAAAATAGCAAATGTCAAAATTACCATAATAACCCTGCTTTCTTAATGTTGGCAGCTTGTAATTTATGGTCCCTTTCCCAAATGAAGACTTTTTTCCAATTTATTTACTGCCTAAGTTTAATAGCGTGAAAATATATAGCCTAAAGCGTGTCGCAATTGTAGGACTTTTTAAAGAAAGAATTATTCAAAAATATGCTGTGAATGCTGACATCTTACACCACGAAGTAATGTTTACGCTTTATTATATTAGTATGGATTTAAAAAATGACACAGCGATACTCGTGTTTTATTCTCACAGGTAAAATCATACAGAGGAGGCTTTTGGACTTGTTCTCAAGGGACCGATAGTCATATGATTTACACCTGTTTCTTATTAAGATTACAGTGTTAATTAATATATGGTAACTCGTCAATCAACACTACATAATGAAGCGAAACATTTAATTCTAGCTAGATTAAACCGAGTAGTTTCTGTGAAACAATTACCAGAGGACATTGTCGGGTCGACTAAGCACTTTGATTAAACTAAAACCGCAACTAACACTTCATAGGTAGTTACCAACATGCAGTATAGTTTTATAGAGTTAAACAACTACTTTTCGTATTAAAGTGAACTCGAAATTGTAAATAAAATTTTAGAAAACTACTTAGCTTTTTGTAATTGTTGGTTATATTTATTGACACATGTATGAAAAACCGGTATTTTATTTATTACAGTCTGCAGTTGTGTACTGAAGTTACTAGATGTGTGTGCTTGATAGTTTCCCTGTAACTTTTTTTTAAATATTATTTTAGTGCTTCTCCGACATAGATAGGTCAGAGTCCTTGTTTGCTTCCAGGTTTTTCTATTTGATCAAAATTTGTTTTTATAGTTTGTTTTGCATGTTATTATGTTTAAGCCTTTATTGCCGAAACTAAGAACAAGGTTTTTTTATCAAAATTTTAACAAATATATACATGATCTTTTTTTTTCTTTTTTCATATATCCTAGGCTAGTTGTCGGCGTATCCTGTGACACATAGGCCTCTTCCAGCTCCTCCCATTCTTGGCTATTTATGCCCTTTCCTTGTCCAAAAAATTTGCATGTTACTGTCTCTTTGATTTATTCATTTTTTATTTATTTTACACTTCTTTTAATCCTTGGTATCCATGTTACATTACGTAGTGACTGCACGAATGTCGTAACAAGTTGCAACAAGTCAGTACCTCGCTTGAAGCAGAAGGTTATTTCGTTTAACAATATAGTTAACATTTCGTTACGATATAAATAATGTATGACTCTAGTTTACGCGCAAAAAGCTTAATTAGCAGTATAAGAAACATAAGAATGGAGAAATCATATCTTTCATCTGTTAGTCTACTCTGTAATCATTATTGACCTTAATAGCATTATTGCGTGTGAAGTCAAGGGTCCGAAGTATTTAAGAATATTAATTATTGTGTCACATAAAGATTTTTTTCTGGAATGACAAAAAACGGGCATTTTTTGACGCATGTCCTCAATCTTTTCAGATATAGAGCAATTATAAACGTTTTCATTTAATACTGAACTGTTGAAACAAAGTGGTAAATTAACTCGAAATTGACTGCTGAGTATATTGTGGTTTCACTTTAGTGCTCGACGCAGGCAAAATGTGCGGTACGTTGGTGGCGACACACGAATTAAAATGAATAAGTTTGTAATTGACGTAATAGCGTACTTAACTGATCAAATACAAAGTTAGCTTTTTAAGAAGCTTTTATAATTCCTAATTTTTACCATCTTATTTTTTTTACCACAAGGCAATGCAATTGTATGGTGCAAATATGATTTGAAGAAGTAGTTGTAACCAAAAATAATATTGTAGTTCTTTAAATACAAACACCTTTAGTTTTTTTGGGCCAACAGATTAATAAAATTTTCTTCAGGCTTTGGTGTTTTTTATAGAGCAACACGCTTAAAATGTCGTGCGATGCATGTAGCATAGAATAAAAATTATGTTTTACAAGATGCATTTATTGCCAGCTTAGAATAATTAACAAATTGAATAGCATAGTCACATACGTACATGTGAAATTCTAAATATGAAAAACAGATCAGTATATGCCTGGATTGGAATCTAAGACCTGCAGATTATAAGTCAAAAGAATAACCCCTGGGCCACTGACGATCGTAATTAAACTTGTGTTTCTGGTATCTTATTTAATAGGTAAGTAGGATAAGAATTATTTCTTAGTCAAATTAAACAACTATTTGTCATTAAGATTAACCAACTTTGTTTTTACCGCTTTAGTTGTGATTACGAAATCGCTCACCGCTTCTGTCTTGAGGTATAACAGGAAATGGAATGTGTAATTTGAACGAGTGCGTTTGCGATGTTTGTCTGTTGCTCGATGCAACCAACACTCCATTTCCAGTTCATACGGAAGTACTCCACATTACTGAATAGCTTCAGCTCGTATCAAAGTCGACGCCGGATGTACCATCAACTATGAAAAGGCCCAGTCCTAACTAAAAAGACGCTCCATCCTGAGGTTTGTTTAGGACTTTGTTCTTTTAAAAACGTTGTTCAACTTGCGAAGGAACCGCAAATAAGAAAATATGATGTTATATAAAAATAAATGTGTAAAGATGAAACTTCCTCATTTACTTATTAAGAAAAATAAACTTCTCCTTTCGTAGTCAGTCATAATACTTACAGAAATTCTGCTTCAGTATAACAAAAAAAAAATGATAGCAAAATATAATAATTTAATAGGAATTTCATAAATACTATAGAAATTTTTTAAATATTTATTTGTGATTGAAAACATACTAAAAATACATGTGGTTTTTTGTAATACAGTCATTGAAATTCCTAAACCGACTTCGTCGATAATTTAAACATAGTAACCAACTTAGTGTATGTTAAGAGCTTTACAAACTTCAATGTGGCGAATGTATCGTTTAAAATTAAAGTATGAAAACAATTGTAATTTGTTCGAGACTCATTACTTTTTTAAATATGCATGTCATTAAAAGAATTTTCATTATATATGTTGTATGTAATGTGTGTTTACTATATATTTATACTATTGTAAAAATTTTATCTTGAAATTTCGTAAATAGCAACAAAAAATATAGTTTGTTTGATTTGTGTTCCTTATGTACACCAAGGTGCACATCATAGTGGATAAACAACGTGTATGCGATGAATATTCAAGCGATAATGTGACTAAGCATAACTTGGAAGGCTTACATATTCTAAGTTACAAGAACCATCTTGTCGTGTCCTAGTCTCAAGACAAAGTAATAATTTGTCGTACATCACTCCACTTGAACAGTTAAGTATTATAGCTCTTTATTAAGGTAAGGCAGTTTCGTAATTTAAAATCGTTTTTGGGTGTTTTTCCTGTTAAATGGGCGGAGCTAGGTGAACCAATCAGGGAACTAATGATTTCTTCGACGCGAAATCATTTATTTTTATTGCGTTGACGCGGGAAAAATTTATTCCTTCGCGGACTTTGTATTCTAATCAAATATATTGTCGATTTCGTGATTATCGTTCTTTTTTAACCCACTTTAATTATTTGTTAATATAATGAACTAAAAACCTAAAGACAAATTAACTCTGATAAGAAATTTTATAAATTCAAGCTTATTTTATTTTGATGGTATTATTAAGACATTTAACACTTTCTTTTTCCCCTTCCTATCATATGTATGTAACACGATTTTGTTTATATAATCTCTTAATTTTAAATTTATTACCTAAAGTACTAATAATTAGTAGTAATCTACGTAATAACAGAAATCTACCGATGCAAGATTCCAAATTTCTAAGCCCGGTAGCTTGTAAGCTGATTTTTCGGTTACCCTTATTGTTGGTGTTCGCAATATCTTCTAAACTATTAGTCCAATTTGAATACTGTAAAGAACAATTTTATTCTACATTAAATTCTCCTGATAACAAACGCATTTATTTGGATAAGGATTAATATTGAAACCAATAAAAGAACGCTGCAAATAGCGTAAGGTTTTTAATTCATTTTGTAAACAAAAAAGTGGTTATTGTAAGAAAACCGTTAAAGATAGATATATGCTATCGCGGACTTTTCTATAGAACTTTTTGAGATCTACGAGTATAATACAATTCTTTCATACATCATTTTTATATACCTCTAAGGGTTTAGGCAGCGTAAGCCGAGAAAAGTTAAAATTTAGTGAATTTTTAACGCCGGCGTCCAGAAACACGGTGTTTGTTAATAGTTCCTAAACATTAGTAATAATAAAATATAGCCTATGTTACTCACAGATAAATTACCTTTCTGATGGTGAAAGAATTTTTAAAATCGGCCCAGTAGTTTTTGAGTTATTTCAATACATACAAAAATACAAAGTTTTCCTCTTTATAATATTAGTATAGATATAGATAAAAAAGCTTGTTTTTAAAAGTTATATTTTTAACTTTTTAGTATTCTTAATTCGTCGTTTACTATTACTTACTACTTTATGTATTTTTGTATGTATTCGATTCACTTAAAAACTACTTGGCCGATTTAAAAAAAAAAATCACAATTAGAAAGGTAATTTATCTGTGAGTAACATATAGTAGGCTATATTTTATTATTACTCATGTTTGGGGCCATTAACAAACAGCGTATTTCTGGACCCCCGCGATAAAACCACTAAATTTTAGTTTTTCTCCGCTTACGTTATAAAAATGATGTATGAAGGAATTGTAAATTTCAAAAAGTTCTACAGAAAAGTCATAGCATATACATATCTTTAATGGTTTTCTTACAATAACAACTTTTTTGTTTACAAAATGAATTAAAAAGCGCGTGCTATTTGCGTCTTTGTTTTATTGGATTCAATATAAATCCTTATCCAAATAAATGCTATTGTTGTCAGGAGAATTTAATGTAGAATATAATTGTCCTTTACTGTTTTTAAATTGGACTAATAGTTTAGAAGATATCGCGAAAATAATCAATAAGGGTAACCGAAAAATCAGCGCACAACTAACGGGTTTAGAAATTTGGAATCTTGCATCAGTAGATTTCAGTTATTACGTAGAGTACTACTAAGTTAATACTTTAGGTAATAGGGTGAATAAAGGGGCGAACGTAAATTTTAAACTATTAAACTCCACGCGATCGAAGTCGTGGGCAACAGCTAGTGTGTTTATAAAAAAATTGATTAATATTTTTGTAAATAAAAAAAAGCATATTACAATACTCATGTAGTGCCAATGTGCAAAAGTGCGACATTCAGTATTCGTCACAAAACTTTGCATATTACAATAAAATAAAAATAAAGAGAATTTTCTTTATTATTTGCTCGGAGACATCCATCGGCATTAAAAATAACAACTACCAGTTATTTTGAAAAGACTAAAGTAAGATCTAATTATAATATAATTTCATTGCATGTTTAATGGCACAATGCTGTATCAACACAAATATCAAACTGTATTTTGTTGAAATAAATAGAAATTTAACAGTTTTTTGATCATGTGGCAAATATTATATTTGCCACCTGTTTTAGTAATTTTGATAAACTGTTTAATACAATCCAAATTTTAGATTTATAATTGAAAAATGAAAAATTCAAGTTTATACAGTGAGAGTAATTAAATGCATGAGAGGTTTAAACCACTTGCTTGCATAAACAATATTTTTTATTATATTATTGCTTATCACCTAACAAATTTGCTAAACCTGTCAATATGTGGTTTTTCTAACTGAGGAACAGTGTAAAACAGGTAATAAAACACTACAATATTAATAATTTGTATATTTTCTATAGCTAATAATATGATAATAAAAGCTTTTTATTTATAAATGAGTATTATAAAGTAGCAATTTGTGTCCCCGGTAACATGCTTCAGTATTTGCATCTGGTTGTAAATTATTTCAAGGTCTTCCTTTCTGAATGTAGTTTTTCATAGGCTCTTTAACAGCACATATCGCATCATCACTATCTTGAGGTTCTGGAATATATAAAATAGGACTATTACACCACTTTAATACTTTCTCATGCCAAGGTTTTTATTTCTTTGAAATAGATAATATGTAGTATTAATATGACCAAGTATGTGAACTAAATAATGCATTGACTTGTAACATAGTTTATTAATATAAAATGTTTGTTACTTACAAGATAATGTTTCTAGCAAAATGACTTGTCATCAACGAAGTACATAATCCAGTTTCATCACGAAATAACATTTAGAAGGTTATACTTTCAACATATCATATTTTTTGTTGCTTGTGGATGGCAAAGAACATTTAAAATATAAATTATGAATACAAACAAGTTTAAAAATGTAACTTGTAATGTTATTATTATAAGGTTTGGATTTTAAGTTGTCACAAATACTGACAATGACAACAGCTGCCTCAATGTTACCAGATCAAAATTGAATTATCTACTTGAATAAGTTATGCTATTTTTTTTATCGTGTTGATCGAAATATTTGCTCGTAACATATGTCGTAAATATAAAAAAAATAATAATGGGGTCCTCATAATATAACACACGCAAACTCAATTATTTATAATGATTTACAAAAAATGTATAACTACTAAATGCACTGACATTCACTGAAGCTGGCCACACTGCCATATCGTTATTTTTTAGTGACGTCACCGAGCGTTTAGCGTATTAGATTGAGATCCCAGACCAGGATGACGACACTTATTTTCTAAAACTTCAGTGTTATATGATTAGATAGTACTCGTTTGTGATGTAACCGAATGGCCATTAGTTATCCTGTCCAATGGGGCAGTTACGGGCTATCACGCACTGAAGTTGGTAAAAAATACACCTAAGTTCACTTATTTTCACAAAGCTGATTTTCACATATGTGTTGGAGACCACTGTCAGAATTACTAAACAAATACTGGCAGACAATTTCCGTGGGCCGTTTTCGAAGACAGACGATTTAAAGTTTCCAAAAATTTGACTAAATTTTATTTTTATTTTCTAATGCTTGATTTTTATACAGGGTTATTGGTAATTAGACGTATTCCCGTTAGGAGGTAATAGAGGGGATCATTTGTGATAATTTTGACCCCTATATGCATTATACAAAAGTTAACCATTTTTGAGTAATCTTGATTTTTCAATTTTTTCAAAATCAGTCGAAATTGTAACTTTAAAAATTTATTTAAAAAAAACTATCAATGATAACTTATTTTTTTCTTCATATAACATTAAAGTTTTAGAAAATAAGTGTCGTCATCCTGGTCTGGGATCTCAATCTATATGATATCGAGTAATGTAAAGTAAAAAATAATGCAGCTTTTAACTATACTAATATTATAAAGAGGAAAGATTTGTATTTTTGTATTTTTGTATGTATTAAAATAACTCAAAAACTACTGGGCCGATTTTAAAAAATCTTTCACCGTTAGAAAGATAATTTATACATAAGCCATATTTTTTTTATTCAACGCGGGCGAAGTCGCGAGCAACAGCTAGTAATTTTTATTTAAATTGGTCTCAATTTAAATGTATGTCTATACAATTAAGTTCTATAAATGTTTTTATGTGTTTTAAAATACTGTCTTTAAAAAATATGAAACGTAACGTTATTTGAATCTATACTAATATTATAAAGAGGAAAGATTTTAAAAATTCTTTTACCATCAGAAAGGTGCCATTTATCTGTGAGTAACGTATGTTTTGAACTTTCAAATTTCATGCGGACGAAGTCGTGGACAACAGCTAGTTTGTTGTATTAGGAAACACCCCCTATTAAACGAGCCCAAACTCGATGGGGTTGCGTGGTTTAATTAAGAAGTTCCTATGGTTACCTCGCAGCTCCATCATCAGACCCTGGATACCATATAGTATCAAAGTACTTGTCAAGACAACGAGCTCAAACTCGATGGGGTTGCGTAGTTTAATTACGGAGTTCCTATGATTATCTCGCAGCTCCATCATCAGACCCTGGTTACCATATAGTATCAAAGTACTTGTCGAGACGAATTAAACGAGCTTAAACTCGGTGGGGTTGCGTGGTTTAATTACGGAGTTCCTATGATTACCTCGCAGCTCCATCATCAGACCCTGGATACCATATAGTATCAAAGTACTTGTCAAGACGAATTAAACGAGCTCAAACTCGATGGGGTTGCGTAGTTTAATTACGGAGTTCCTATGGTTACCTCGCAGCTCCATCATCAGACCCTGGATACCATATAGTATCAAAGTACTTGTCAAGACGAATTAAACGAGCTCAAACTCGATGGGGTTGCGTAGTTTAATTACGGAGTTCCTATGGTTACCTCGCAGCTCCATCATCAGACCCTGGTTACCATATAGTATCAAAGTACTTGTCGAGACGAATTAAACGAGCTCAAACTCGATGGGGTTGCGTGGTTTAATTACGGAGTTCCTATGGTTACCTCGCAGCTCCATCATCAGACCCTTGTTACCATATAGTAACAAAGTACTTGTCAAAACGAATTAAACTAGCCGAAACTCTTTTTTTTTTAATCTGTCTGTTCAGTTATTTATTTCTTTATCTGTTATCAGTCAACAAGCAATGTACGATAATTACGAAAAAAAATTTACTTTCGAGCGTCCGGAGACAACCTCACAGTGCTGGCTCCGCCCAGCGACTGACGACTTACATCGATTTTCAAAACTTCTCTAACTGGTTTGCATTAAGGTCGAGAATCGTATATCAACATTCGTCGAAGAGAAATATTTACGCCTGGTGTTGTATTAAATAAGTGTTTTTTTAAATATTAATGGAAATTTATAAATGTTATAAAAAAATGTATCCGGCTATAAGGATTAAACACTTAATTATCTATCAGATGCATTAATAAAAAAGTACTGTTGTCGCTGAAAATTAAAAGATAACTAACAGTAAACGTTTCTCAAAGGCCTTCGCTAATATTTTTTTTCTTATAAATGGAACCGATAATTAAAAATGTATTTGGATAATATAATAGTTTAAATATCCATCTACGCACATTATTTTTTTCAAGATTATACATTGAACCAGCTCGATAGAATTTACACGGAAAAGTGCCTGTTTTTCGGATTTCCTGGGGTTGCCCGGCCTTAAGTTATATTATTACATAGTTGTAACAACATTGTTACTTAATAATATTAGTTACTTATAAAACAACAACATTTCTATTATAATTACGAGGAATTATATGATTTGAATATCTGCAATAAAATTAAAAAAAAAAAGATTTTTCTTGTCACACTGAAAGTGATTAAACTCAAAAACAAATACATTCAATTATTACCCTCTTTTTGAATCTAAAATCATTTAGGCATTTCGATATAAATGAATGTTAAGTTTATATTTTAATTTTAGTACCACACAAAATGCCATTGATCTCATGACGTAATTAACAATACCGGCTTTAAAACGGTTTACACCGTGTAATCGTATGCGGCCAATTGAAATGACGCGTGTATTGGTAGCGGGGACATGGAGGGTTTCAATTAAGAACCGGTATTATGTTGCATTTAATAATCACAACCAATGAGATATCTGCAATATACAAGTACGAATTACAGTTAGTTACAAAATTCAAAATTAGATAACCTATAAATAAAATGGTTTTAGATATTCTATTGTCGCAATTTTAACCTGACATAATATGTTATAGAATTTGAAAATGGTAACATTTTTAAGGATGAAAACTGTGAACATAGTAACATTCGCAACAGTAATAATCATTCGAAAAAACCTATATTCCGGACAAAAGCAGAAAAGTGAAAATTAGAACGCAGGCTTTTTCGCGTTCAAAGCGGCATGGAAATGGAAATGCAGCTTTTAAGAGACGCAAAGCAAAACTATTTAAGCAGCACCAGTCAATGGGAGATGGTGTTTAAACGTAAAGCGTTTCTCGGGTGTGCTCCGAAATACCTTTGAATTCAAATAACAAGGAAATTTTTTTGATAAACCAAAAAATTAACATTCATAAACTATGACACAGAGTACTATATTATTATGTAGTAGGTGTTGCTCGCGACTTCGTCCGCGTAAAAAGAAAATAACGTATTTTGTGTTACTCAGTGATTACGTAGTTTTTAATGGTGAAAGATTTTTTTTAATCGGCCTAGTAATTTTTGAGTTATGTCATTACATACAAAAATACAAATCTTTCCTCTTTATAATATTAGTATAGATTTTCAGTACAATAAAATAATTCTAAAATAGTTTAACGATAGCTTCTTAAGTTGTTGGTCGAAGCCCTCGCTATTGTTAAATCTCTTTTTAATATAAAGTCAGAACGTCTTAACGTGTTTTTTATTATGCGTAGAGCGAGGAAATTAGTAAGGAACAAATAAAGTTATTATAAATTGTTAATATATTTAACCATGTTATTCCATCATCTATAATTGAGTCTGCACACAAACTAAAAGGAAAATCTAACGCGGAAAAATTCTATAAGAGAAAAGTGAACGACAAGAAAAGAAAATAGTGGCAACGTAAACTTTAGCTAAGCGCTCATCGTGTCGTCGTGTCGCGTGAGATCGAAAGTACATGCAGTTATCGTGGAGTAGATTAGAATCGATTTCCTAGAGAAAATAAGGCTTAAATAGACTTACGATTTCATAATATTATGTTACGTGTTAATCAACATGGTACCTTTGTTATGTACAGGTCTTAAATACCTTTATTATCTATACTAATAATAAAGAGGAAAGATTTTTATTTTTGGATTTGTATGTATTGAAATAACTCAGAAACTACTGGGCATATTTCAAAAATTCTTTCACCATTAAAAAGCTACGTTATCAGTGAGTAACATAGGTTACGTTTTTTATTATTTTTGAAATACACGCGGGTGAAGTCGCGAGCAACAGCTTGTTTTTAATCTTACTAATCTTACTTCTTACTAATGTTATAAATCCGAAAGTTTAGATGGATGGATGGATAGATGTTTGTTAGAGTTTGTAGCCTAAACGGCTGAACCGATTTCAATGAAATTTGATACAGATGTAGAGGATAGAAGAACACATAGGCTACTCACTTTTGTTTTTATTTAATTCCACGCGGTCGGAGTCGCTGGCGAAAGCTAGTAAAACATAATATTTCATTGATACAATATTTATTGAGAATGTGTCTGACGATTTCAGCAATTTTATAGCATTAAAAAGGTATATTAATTGTGTATGTTTATTTTATTACAACAGCGCTTAGGCACTCAGGTGGATTAAAGAGTTTCACATTTATGTTATTCTTCGCTCGCGTATGGAATATCAAAGCATTTCTATATTACGTTTTTACGTAAATACTGACTGTAACGTTTTAGTATTAAATCGCGTATATAAGTAGATCTCCAAATTTTAATACGAACGAGCTGTTTAAACAGTCAATGTTGGCTTAGTTATTTAAACCAGAAATACTGTGTTAAAGTATAATACTTGCATTGATTTGATAGCAGTTTTTTTTTAAATAAGCGCGTAAACCGAAATGACGTTCGATAATTTTTATATAATGTTCTTAAACAGAACTAATTTAACAAATAAGAAGGAATACAAACTACATTAAAAAAACACTTGTAATGTCAATTCCCTAGAATTTTATGGCTTATTTAGAACTGCGTAGTTTAAAAAAAATCATATATACATAAATAGACGTATATAACATAGCTAAGCGAATAAATCAATTTATTCGAAGCCTAAGTAGCCTGGGTAAATAACTTTGGAGCAATTTAAAGTTACTTTATAATTTGGACAGCCTACAGAGAGAACTATGAATAATTAAACCATCGGGAGTACTTGGGAACAATTTTGATGGACTTTACTGAGGAAACATTAAACTAAATTACATTAACTTCTACATAGAATGATAAAAAATACAATCTACGTACTAGTGAATTATTTAAAAAAATCCGTAAAACCCTTTAACTAAACCTGTGTTTTCATTTTAATATCGAAAACTTATTAACACTTTAGGGCGTAGTTATGGCTGATTTAAGATTTCATCTCTACAGAATTATCCACCTTTGATAATTGGAATCATAAAGGGATATACATTTAAAAATAATTGTAAATAAGCATATTGAATCAATCGTAGAAAACTATCATTTATTCAATTTCAATTGAACCTGCTATGTTGCTAAATGTAATCTTTACAACATATACTTTCTTTTAAAAGGGTATCTATCTATCTATCTTCCTATAATTTTTCACTTTCATAGGTAGAATTTAGTAAATACAATCAATTTCTCAAATGTAAGACTAGTTAAAATGTATGATTTTTCTTCTACATGAAATATTCTTCCATTTACCGAAGTTTCTTTTTAACAATGAATTCTAATCACCGCAGAGTGCACGAAATCATGAGTGTTATTTCCAATTTAAAAAGAAAATATGGGATATTTTCAAGCATAAATTGCACCGCGCTTCGCAAAATTGAAAGTTTCCTCAACAAGATTTCGTGCTTAGGTTGCCAGCGTAATTTAGAATTATTTGCACCCCGCTATTCACTTTTAAAAAAGTTATTGCTGCAGAAATATATTAAAAGAATTTCATAATTCAGATATTTTATGGCAGCAAAATGCGAACGAGTAATCAGCTAACCTGATGATATTTATTACCTTTGGCGACAAAAATGTTCCAGATGTGTTTCTTTATATGGAAGGAAGGAAAGTCTGAAGAAAACGAATAGAAAAAAGCTGAGAAAGGGAACTTACTGTATCAAATAAAACAAAAGTAATTTATTATCATCGTTAAATGAAAACAGAGAGGCTATGGCGCAGTGGTTAACCACTTTCCCGAACCGGAATTTCTACGTACAGGTTTGTTCCCCACCATATATAATGTTTTTAGATTTTTGAATATTCCATGACTACTTTTATCCAAAGTTCTTATGGTGAAGGAAAACATTGTGATGGAACATGCAGGTTTCTGCGAATAAATTCAAAGACGTCTGAATTTAACTAATTCAGTGGGCCACTGCAGTTGAGTATAACATATCACCCCTAATTTAGAGAAGGCTCCGATCTCCTCGTTGGGAACGTATAATGAGCTGATGATGACGATAATTAAATGAGGCCAAATCGTAAAAGATAAAACAAAAGAACGTATTCAAATAAGTTCATATTTTATATCAAAAGTATAAATCAATTTCATTTACTTTCTAGTTAATTGCTAATAATATTACTAAACGTTCTGAATTAGTCGCGTTCGTAAATTTTCAACTGAAACTAACCGAAACGATGATGAGAAATTAATGTTTGTTAGGTGTGTTCAATCAATTGAACGAGATCAACTCGGTGAGGGCAATTTGTATGTAAATTTGTTTACCAATTCCCATTAGCGCTAATGTTCTCAAAACCATTAGGTGTAGTAGTTTTCAACTTTGTGCGCTCGTCTGGGATAGAAAGATACTAATATAATAAGCTCCTGCTTTTTGTCTAATGGGGCATTCTAAGAAAAACTTAAGGTTATAACATCAGACGCTAAATTCAAGATACTAAAAGATTACTAAGTGTCTATGAACATAAATGATTTACAGAAATAAGCGCACAGTTACCTTACTACTTTATAGAGACAAATACAACGTGAAAAGGTTTTTTATTAAGAACTAGCTTTCGCCCGCGACTCCGTTCGCGTGGAATTAAAAAAAACAAATGTAACCTATGTAGCCTATGTGTTCTCTCAGACTATCCCCTACATCTATCCTAAATTTCATCGAAATCCGTTCAGCCGTTTAGGCTACAAACTCTAACAAACATCCATCCGTCCATCCATCCATCTAAACTTTTGCATTTATAATATTACTATGATAATTGTAATAAAATAGATCCAAATCTAACAATAGGTATGTTTAATAAAGACATTCACTTCCCTATTTTTTTCTTTTTTAATTAAACATTTCCCTTTTCTCTCGTAAGCGGCGTGACGTTATTTTTTCCTCATGTGTCCGGTTAGATAAGCCACTAGTATTATGTCGTACTATGCGGTAATTCGGAGCCATGCCAACGCACAACATTTTCCTTGTAACATATTGTCCTAGCAAATCCTCTAAATATTAGGTGTAATTCACACACAAAAAAAAATATTTAAACTCGGATAGGGAAATGAAAATGTTTTTATTGGACTTTCTTAAAATAAATACAATTTTTAAAACTAAACTAAATCGAAAAAATCCACTTGACTAAATTTATTGATAAGTCACCGATTAGAACTTTTTCATCTATTTGTACTTTACCATTTTCTAGACTTGAAGATACTTAAAATAAATTGGTAGTAGTATCACGGCCTTACTTTAGTATTCTACTGACAAAACAGGTTAAGCACTTCGACGGAAATACTTACTGTTTCATCTTTAATTCCAGTTTTATTAGTTTCACTCTTTAACGATACTTGTATAAAAGCTTTTATAAATAAAACGATCAAAATCTTTGAATTTTTATTAAAAGTCTTAAGAATTAAGAGGGATGTTTGTTACAAAAGGTTTATTAACCAACTTCCTAAAAGTAGGTTATCAATTCGTCTGTTTTTTATGAATGTTATTTTAATAGTTTAATGTCGTAATGTCGAAGTAGGCTTACACTATCAATCATACTAATATTATAAATGCGAAAGTTTAGATGGATGGATGTTTGTTAGAGTTTGTAGAACGTTTAAACGGATTTCGATGAAATTTGGAATAGATATAGAGGATAGTCTGGAAGAACACAAAGGCTACTCACCTTTGTTTTTTTTTTAATCCACGCCGATGGAGTTGCGAGGGAATGCTAGTAATTAGATATATTAATTTACTATTCTCTTTGACTGAAAATATTTTACGGTTAATTTATCATAATACAACTTTGTGCAAACTGAAAATATACTAAATTTTATACTGACTTGGCAATATTTGAACTATCGACGGTACAGTGACAATTATTCTAAGTTAACACGCTGAAAACGGCGTTGGAAAAAGCTAGCTCTAAACGACTTAAGCACTTCGGCCCTCGGCCAGATTGGAAGCATTAAGTGAAATTTCCTTGTACAGCTGCTAGCTTTAAAATGGCTTCATTTTGCCTTTCCTGGCCATTCGAGTTACAACCATGTTTTATGCAATGAACTACATTTTTTATCACTACTTTAATCTTCTACCTTACTAGTAAAATGTGATTGAATAGAGCAAAAAAGGTAAGTTAAAAGTTTTCTATTGGTCAAAGGATAGTTCGTAAGCACAATATAACCGGGATAGTAATAAATTTATTTAATACAATATTAGTAAAGACAATGTTAACTACATTATCCTTTCTACTTTATTCTTGAGCAGTCGTATTTTTATTACTTGAGGCAGATAAGTAAATTTAAACAACAAATTAGATAACAAAGCTTTTAAATTAGCAAGAAAATGAGTGTTGACGCAGAGACTATTTATCTTTTACCTTTACTTTGGGTACTTAGGGTTTTATTCGTTAAACAGAGCGTAAGTCTATTTGAAATTGGAGTCAATATTTATAGAAAGCGTATGAACCCTACTTATATTTGTTGTTTGAATTAGAAATGAATTATTTCTGTAAACAGAATTTTATTACTAGAAGATAAATAAGTTTATTTTCAATGACTATTTGCTAAGCTCAGAAACATATTAAAAAAATGTTTTCTTGTTTAGGCAATTTGGTTAATAAGGAACATTATAGGATATATTTTTCATAACGCTATTACCATGAGGGGAGGCGCAGGAAGGCAAACGCCAAGGAAAAAATATGCGGAGGATATACCGTAGAAAACTTCTAGTAAAAATAAGAGTGAAAGTATTTTTAATGTGAAAATGTATTCTTTTAATGTAAGTTTCTTGTTCCTTAATATTTTGGTGTTTTTATAACGAGTCGCCAAATTACTTACGACACTTTTGTCGACACATAATTAGACCAAAAAACCAACAATGAAATGGGCTTGTCTCCCTAATTTATTCGCGTTGTAATAAAATAAGTTGTAATGGTTCGCCTCGCAAGGAAGGAAATTAGCAATTATTGTTTGCTATAAAAACCTTTCTCTGCAAATGGGTCTAATAACTGAATCATTTTTATTATAATCATTCGTTATATTCGTACAATTTTAACGCCTGTTGCTTTTTATGATAAATACTTTGCGTAAGATCTTTTCAAACTTAAAGTACACATTTATCTCCACACATTACCTGTATTTAGATGACTTTGTTTTGTTAATTTACTCGTAGAGTAGTTACTAAACGATAAATTTGAAGATGTGTTAAAGTTTGCTACTTTACTAAAAGCAAAACTTTTAAACACGATAATGGTCTGAATGGATGCAATAAATTGTTAAATGCACGTTAAAGAAATAAATAACAATTATTCTGAAAATGTTTTAAGGTTACATTTTACTTAAGGTTGTAATTTTAATAGTTGTGGTTTAAGGCAGTGTTTTAAGATGATTTTGTACTGAGATTTTGCTGGTTTTAATGTCGAAATAATAGTAAATTAAAGATATTAATATCGGTGGCCTGAAAATTAATACGCTTCTAGAACTTTGAAAATAATCATTGGCATATTTTGTAAGTTAAAGAGACTTCTAATAAGACTCTTTGTTCAACGTAGAAGCAGCGTGTTTCTGCGGGTTTTAATATTACTGAGTGCGACACTGACATGAAAAGGTGTTTTTTTTTTTTGTATTCTTAGTTATTCTATCACAAATAGATAAAACTATAAACAATTTTATTATTCAATTAATTTAAACTAATATAATAAAGCGTTAATACACACTACTTCGTGGCGTAAGATGTCAGCAATCACAGCTACAAATTTTCACGCTATTAAACTTAGAGGGTAAATGAATTGGAAAAAAACCTTCATGTGGGAAAGGGACCATAAACTACAAGCTACCAACATTAAGGAAACAAGGTTTTTATGGTAACGGGAATTTTGACATTTGCAATTGAATTTTACAAATGTAAGCAATAAAATGAAGTTTTTATAATTCCATGCGGACGAAGCCGCACGGGAACAGCTATTTTTATTAATAAAATACAAACCTTCATTGTCTTTAATAAGTAATTAATAAACGTCACGTCAATAATATCTCTCAGTAAATTGCACTCTCAGAAGTTATTAAAACATTTTTTAAAGAAAATTAGAGGGAGGGATGTTGTGTTTTTGTACATGATTTTGATAGTATAAACTGATGGACGTGTAAAACAGATTTTGTATAGTCTCCGTAGTTCGCACATCGATGGTATTAGCCGCTCAAGTTATTATCATAGCTGACGTTGTTAACGATAATGATATTTGTATAATGACGTCTGGGGATATACTCCTATACTTAATAGCTCTATGTAGATTTGGAAATTAGTTATTTAGACAGGACACATTATTTTCTTTCAATTAAAAATGATTATTCACAAGGCTTAACAACTTATAATCTCCCCATATGTGTGTGTTAATAGGAATTAATAATCATACAATCAAATACAAATATTACATTATTAAAAAAATAAACAAAATATTATATCAAATCCCAAACTATGATATACCGTAAATCAATTGTTAATGTGGAATTAGGCAATTGTACAGACCACAATCATGCGCGAAGCCGATTAACCGCATAATTGCGTTTTAGATTCTGACGCCTAATTTTATATAATTAAATAACATACGTGAAGGTAAACCAAAGTATATACTGTAAACCCAGCTTAAAATTCACTATTAAAATGTTTAGACGCAAAGAATCATTAAAGCTGGCGCACAGTTTTGACTAAACTATCGCACAAGCCTTCTGCGATTGTCGATTGTTTCGCAATTCAACTGTTTAGTTGCACATCTAAAAATCGAGTAGTGTGCGCACAATCATTATAAGCTCATACCAATCAAAGCGAGACTAAACAGTTGTGCGATAGTTTAGTTACAGGTGTACGCACGCTCTTATGTTACGAATTGTGTCAAAATTATGTGTTAAATAATGTTACGGCGGCGACAGTCAAAGTATCTTTAAGATGGCATTTGAGCATTATTTAGTTAACCTTTCATCATCACCATCACCACCATCATCATCATCATCATCATCATCATCATCATCATCATCATCATCAACATCCTGCCAGCACTTTTACTTTTAAGGGTGCATAGTACGTTTTATTCTTTCATACGTCTCGATCATTTGAATTTGCTCTTTTAAGTATATCGGAATTATAACAAAAATGTTTATCCAGAAATAAAGCTAGGTTTTCTCAAAGTTTCAATACCTACATCATAATATATTACATACATATTCATTTGCAAAGGGATGGTTTCTATTAAAATAGGTATTGCAAAAGTTCCAAGCCTCTGATTAACTTCATATACAACGAAGGATTATTAGACTTCTATTAATATTTCTATAGGTATTTCAATATGTTCGAATACGCTAAGATTATTATTATCGTTATACAGTAATTCGATAGAGATTCAATACATTATGTGAAATCTGAAGCAGATATTGAAATCCCTCGCATATTCTGGATTAAGGATCAATATCCTTGTTAACAACGGGTGTTTTGTCATTTACTTCTAATTAATAATTATTATATACTTTTAGAAACTAGGAAAGACTTTGGAACCTGTATATGAGACAGAAGCGATTAGGTTAAAGTGTATACGATCTGGTGTGTATTATTTTCATCAAGTAAGGTTTCGTCTTCCACTTTAGTTGTTGGTTTAGGTTTAGTGTGTTGTTTAAAGTAGTTGGTTTTTACTTCATTACTATTAGAGCCTGTCCCACCACTGGCTGATAGAGGCTCAGATAGATTAAAAATGACGTCACTGTCAGATAAGGTAACAAAATCCGATATTTCCATCACATTTTACACGTTGGATTGTTATCAGACAATTTACAATTTGGTGGGACAGGCCCTAAGTCTTATCAAATATTGTTGTAATAATTTAATTTGTTATTATATTTTAAGAAATTTAATATATCCACAATAGGAAATTCATGAAAATATATCATTCTAGACAGAATATATCCAAATATTCAAATTTTATTACAAATATACTGGCGAATTGAACGTACAGAGCAGGTGATTTCAGCATTTATATTCCCTCAAAAGCGTACATTTGATATCATAAAGCCATGTTTTCGTGTGCTGCAAACAATTTATATCTCATAAGCTTCTATTGATGCTGAGTATTATAATGCGTCCAACTTCGCAGATCAATTTCACATACATGTAAATTTAAATTGTATGCATTTACAAAATAATAAAATAAGACAGCTTTTAGAATTATAGAACAAGCAAAAGATAACGATCTTAATCGATGACGGTATGTTTCTTATAAAACATCTTACTTCTTTTTAAAAATGCGAAAGTTTATATGGATGGATATTTATTAGAGTTTGAAGTTTAAACTGCTAAACGAATCTAGATTAAATTTGGCACAGATATAGAGGATAGTCTGGAAAAACACAGGCTAGTTCTATATAATGAAAAGACAAATAATACTATTTGTAGAAACTTGAATGTGACCCTAGTTACAAACTCCTTCCCAACCACATGCAAGAAAGACAGTTGAGTGTTACAAAGAGCTGATCTTGCGACATCGAAACTTTATTTCCCAAGTTACACAGGTGCTAAGATCGAAAACTTCTCCTTGTCTGGTTCTTGAAGAACTTTTGCTGATTTTCCATAAAGTATTTCTTTTTGTCGTTGCTTAAAAGAATCGTATTCCTTTTTATTTACAACCATTCTATGTTTCAGCATAGGCCGTTTAAAATCTGCGCTGGTACAAGAGTACACGTTTCCTTAGAGCAACAGTGTCAAAAGTTAAAGCAATAATGGTTGGAAACCTTCGATAGAAGATGGCATTCAAAGAATACTTTTTTTTCACAAATTTACTTTGAATTGCTATCAATACAAGTTTTTTACTGACAGACTTGAAAAACCAAACATTTTATAAAGTGAGTAATAAAATAGAAGCAAAATAAAAAAAAAACTACTGACATCCAAAGAGAATTTTTCGAAGCGGTAAAGTATTCAGATATGTTTTGACAAAAAAGTGATTATTCATCGTATTTCAGAAAAACATGGTTTCAATAACAATAGAGGCGCCGTCACCTAATTAGTAGCACTTCCTTTCACCCGCTACCTCGCTGTAGACTGGAAAGTAACAAAAGCTTAAACTTCACTCAATTTTGCGCTTAACTTCGTTAAATATTCAAGGCTTTCAAGGCACACTTTAGATCTTTTTCAGGTATGAATCCATTTTTAACTTCACTTTATATCCCGAATATAAATTTTATTTTTATTATGAACTAGCTTTCCCCTGCAACTTCTTCGCGTGGAATTAAATGAAAAGTAAACTTACGTGTTCTTCCAGACTATCCTCTACATCTTTGCAAAATGTGGTAGAGTCCCTTTCCCTTTACACCCTTTTTTAAGAGGAAAGGATGGGAAGGAAAAGTGAATTTGACGGTGGAGGAGACGCATAGGAAGGAGAAATGTCCCCTTTACGTGCGTTTCCTCCTCCGTCAATTAAGGGTAGGCAACGCATCTGCATTTGCGGATGTTTATGAGCAGCGGTCGCTATCCATTTCGGTGGATTCAGGTGGCCGCTTGCTCGTTTGCCACCTTAGATTATAAAAAAAAATCATCGAGATCCGTTCAGCAATTTAGGCTACAAACTCTAACGAACATCTATCCATTCATCCAAACTTTCGAATTTAGGATATTCTCATTGAAAAGTAGAATAAAATAAAATAAAATAATATTTGTATTTACTAGATCATTCACTTTTCTAATAAGATAATAATAGACTCTGGTATAGCAATGGTATAGTAACACGAATGGATAAGATACGAAATGAGTATAGTAGAAGAAGTTTGAGAGTAGCCACCGTAGTAGAGAAGGTAAGGAGTAAAAGGTTAGCATGGTATGGGCATGTTATGAGGAGGGATAAATCGCATGTTACAAGGAGAACGTTAGTTATGAGTGTGGAAGGGTACATCGGTAGAGGTAGACCTAGAAAGAGATGGATGGATTGTGTAAAAGGTGACATGATCAAAAAGGGAGTGATGACTGAGATGACGTATGATAGAGTTATGTGGAGGATAAAAACCTGTCGCATCGACGCTACGGGTGTAGGATAAGGAGATGATGATGACAAAAATAAAAAAATACAAATCATTCCCCTTTACAATATTAGTATAGATAATACATAATATCTGTATACCTTAAATTTAATTACTATTAAAAACTTTATTGAATCCACATATGCGAAGTTTTAAAGCTTTTTTATAACTAATTAATTTTGATACTTAATAAGGTTGATGAAAAACTGATTTCAACATTCTCTACGTTTAATTTAAAGCGATGTGAGATATTGTTTAAAGCAACATACTCGGTATATCTACTAAAAGTTGATATTAAAAAAATATAAGGGAAATTCACGTGGCGTTGCGGTAATATTCGAGTGTAATATTAAGGCAGCAGATGGAACATCAATCACGGTCTGAAAGTTATATTTCACCTCACGGATTCATGTTTACTAAAACTTATACCGATTATATAAGCCGCTTGGAAATTTCATATTAAATACGCAACGACCATAAACCAACGACCTTCTTTTGTGTGCATTCAAAATTATCGAATGTCTAAGGCAATGCGCGGTTCACACTAGGCCAGTACAGTCAGTAGCGCTCAATAACTGGTCTGTCTATCAACTGGCGCAGTGTGAACGCCAATTGGCGCCAGTGACTCCATTCAATCTATGACTGGCCTTTGCAACTGTACTGGCCTAGTGTAAACCGGGCATTAGTGTGTATTTAGAACGAGAAAATACTGAACTGTTTCAATACAAATTATAATCTACACTCTGAGCCAGGTGTTTGTATAGAACTCACGTCGTTTAGATTAGCTATATTGAGTTTCTGTGTGTATTAACTGGTTTAGGAGAATCTACGAGTACTTTAACAAGGTTCTGAGAAATGGATGGCTATGGAAGATGTGATGATTGTATTATCAAATACTTACTATGTCAATGAGAATATTACACTTAAACACGCTAAAATTTTAATATTTAAAAGTCTTTTGAACATATCGAAGTGTATCTTACATGTTAATGAGAATGAATAAATAGTGCAATTTCTTGAAGAGCACAAAAAATATATATCGTTAATGAAATAAACTATTGCGAAGTATTTATAAAAGTAAAACAATAAGGTTAGTTTTCCCTTAGACGTTGTAGGCGTATATTCAGTTTCATTTCGGTTCGTTTTTTCTTTTTTCCATTTTTCTTTGTTAGTAGGATAATGCCGTTCTTTTATCTTAAAATCTGGCTTTAGCGATAGTTAATGCTTTCTCTGACTTGAGTAACGAGATTCTATTAGCGGAACGAAGAAGCGCGGAAAACGTTTCCAGTTAATGCTCTCCTTTCATTTTTATCTTAGTAACAGAAACATTATGCGATAAAGTCTTATGGATGTATTTTATTTAAACCAGGAAATTAGCTTTAATAACGCATAGTGTATAGAAATATATGGCTGTAAAATTAGCAATTTTTTATCCAGTTTTAAGTCCTGATTTGCAATGATTGTATTGTCAAGAAGTGACAAAAATTAAGTTTTTACGTAAAGTAATAAATCGTTTTAGCTTGCAGCTTATTGGAGCGAATTCCTTGTTTCTAACGCGAGCGTGTGTGCGTGTTTTATAAAGAGCCCGGTAATGGAAACACTACTAGTGTTAAGTACTTGTATGTAGTTTTAGAAAGCAACTGTCCATTTACTTTAAAATTATTATGCTCTCGGTTAAGCTCTTAGATTCCTGGCCTCGAGTTAACATTTGTTTTAATATAATAGAATATTCATTAAATGCTTTAAGAACACTTTTTATGCTTTTAATTTAGAAGTCAGCTATATATCTAGTAAGATTATTAAATTTTTGTAAATTCTAATCTAAATGTTTGTATTAAATCGACAACGTGGAAGGTAAGGTTGTGTTCCTTTTTAATAAATTAAAACATTTTTTTACATTTTTCAATTCCAGTGAATGAAGAAATTCAGATTGAAACCCATTCAAGACTATTATCTACACCACATGCATCAAATCAGTAGAAAATCCCACATCACGAGTAACATTGTTCTAGGATTATCTAAAAGCAGTAAACAAGCAATGAATAAAAACATTAAAACGTCGATGGAAAAGAGATTGAAACGCTTTGGGGATTAAGCGATCCACGAGACATAAAAACAATTCCAGCGTGGGCATACTGTGAATAAAACAAATATTGATACATTTACTTTTTTCGTTGAAATAGGCACGAAATATTGCTAACACGTAGTAACGTTTATGATACGTTTTAAAATAACAAGCAGTTTAACATCAAATATATCAGTATTTAATGGACTTAATCCATTCTTCTAATGAATCCACATCGAATAAGAGATTTTTTTTCATTTGTACGAGTGATTAAATTCTACCATAAAGCATATTTTCGAATTCAATCTTCTTCTTCTTTTCCTATGTCCCCAAAGTGGGGCAGAGGGCGTCCGCAGTACGCCGCCAGCTCGCTCTGTCCTGGGCTCGGTCTCGGATCATGTCCATTCGAATTCAATGGACATGATAAATTATATTTACATATTTGACTGTCTATTTATGTCATTTACAGATTTTGTAAATAGTTTTTAAATTGATGAAAAAGCCATGTCTGATTGTTATAAGTCTGTGATTACAGCCTTATAAAAGAATTGATCAGATAGGTTTGTTATAATATCGCATTTCTGTTGAATATAATAGAGTAGCAAATGCTCTCCAATTATTCGATATGTTACCGTTTAATAAATCCACGTGTGTACTAAACGATTCAATATTCCCGGCGGAGTGCATCTGCTGCATGTTTGACAACGTCGGAGAGTTTTTAATCCGCTAAATTGAAACCGGTAACTTGCTAGAGTAAATACGCCACGACAAACATTCATCCGATTGATATTAGTTATGGCACAGTGTTGTGATTAAAATATATATTGGAATATTTTTATGGAGTATACTATTATATGTGGATTGTTTTCAAATTTTTCATCAAAACATCACCCAGGAAAGGTATATCCTTGAATCGGTGGCGTATGATTCAATATTCGTACACATTCTTCTCTCTAATTTTCTTCTCTTGTTGAATTACCATCTCACCTAAAAAATTAACTCTTTTAGAATCGACTACTCCATTCCCCTTCTCTTCCAGATCCAGATCCAGATCCTCTAGGCAAATACGTAAAGTGTTTTAGATTGGCAGAAGTTATTATTTCCGACCTATCAGAATAAAATTGGAATACAAGTTGATCCATTTATACCATATCTTAGAAAGTGGAGTTTCTTTATATATGCGTTAGTGCCCAACATAATGAAGGTAGAATGACTTGGTTTTGTTCAAAAGTGTAGAATAATTAAGATGAGAACCAAGTTGGCAATATGAGACAATGGCCGCTCCATTACTATGTACTAAACTGAGACTGCTAGTTTCTAAAGAACAATGGGACATTGTCTTCGTCACTCAATGGTATAGACACTTACAACTCTAGGTGCTACCTATTTGGATATTATTTTCTAAGTACTTTGAAAGACCAGCTATTGTAAAAAAAATATGTTTACGATTAACTATGTTATCTGAAATTTATGCTCATTTAGGTAACCATGTCACCACCAAAAATCAACCTAATGGCCGGTTTTCCAGCTACGTTTACCATTGGTAAAAGTTTTTGGTTCGATACCTTCAAGAAATACGGTTCCAAACTACGCAACTTGAGTTTAACATCGTTAAAATATAGGTTACCCTAACACTAATGAATCCCTAGGTATTGATAAACTAAATGGAAACTTCAGAAACTCAGCATAAATAAGATACTTTTAACACGAAGGATTGAAATTTTATTAGTTGCAATAAATATTTTTATCATTTAATAATTATTTCTTACTTTCTCAGCATTTATATGGCCAGTGAATTGTTTTTAGAATTATGTCCTAAATAAGATAAAATGGAGAAGGATTATTACAGGTTACCTAGACGGGCGGATTTATGCCGTGTCAAGTTTTCTGGGGAGCTGCAGGCTAGATACGAGCACCTTTGAGTGGCACGATTGCAGCGATTACGGACAGATTTAAACGTGTCAAGATTAGATTGGCATCTCTTGTAGGTATCTGATTTCACTCATGTCTGTGTAATTAATTCCAACTTAGAATTACGGAGTCAAGATACTGACTCAGACTGTTTGAAATTATTCTTATTATTCTTTCGAAGGAAATATTTCGAGCGACACCTGCAACCAAACTATCGCACAACTGTTTAGTATCGCTTTAATTTCTATGAGCTTATATGGAGGTGGGCACACTACTTGACTTTTAGTTGTTCAACTAAACAGTTGAATTGGCAGCGAAACAATCGACAATCGCACAATTTAAAATAATATAATATAGAAATACTTTAACTAACCATAAAACGTGACCGTGTGCGTCAGTTAGTGTATAAAATCTTTTATATCAATCACTACTTCTAAAATATGTACAATGCATCGGTAGAAATCCAATTGACGTATTAGAATTTCCTTGATGCAGAATTCAGGCATCGGTTGGGCAAAGCTCCGTTATCATGCTTCACTTGTACTACGTGAAGCATTATGCCATTCCGACCAGAAACGCCTCAAGCGGTCTGAGTACGAGCTTAAACAAGAGGTTGGCTACGTTATTGTCTATAGTAGTTATACGCACTCTTGTCTGAATAATAGTCTAACACGTGGAAAGAGTAATAAGCGATATTTTTCGCACTATTACAAAATATAAATACAAAACTATTTTTTTTTTGTTTTAAACTTTTTACTAATAACAAGCTACTCTAACGGGGAGTAGTCGAGTCATTTTTTATCTATTAGCTTAAGTAAAACTTTGTTAGATTGTATCTAATTTTAAAAACAAACCTGTCATTACAAGAAAATGCGAATCTTGAAATGATTCTGTTGTACGTCAAACATGTGCAAAGTAATGAAGAGTTTATTTCAAAGTTTAACAATATGTTTCCTCACATTTTTATTTCATAGTCTCGACATGTATTGTTCATACTTGTAAAATGTACGAAAATCTTTTTAAAAGATATGTGTTTTAGTACTGTTTTATTTTCTTTTGAACCTCCGCTTGAGTGCTTTTACATGTTGCACTTACGAAAATTTCAACACGCTTACCGAACCTTAATCTTAATTTAAGGTGGGATGAGCCCGCATTTCTATGTCTCTCTTGTGCCGTATTAAGTTGTCTACTTAATAAAATAATACGTGGAATTAAGTTTATTACTACGGATAACGTATAATCCAATTATGTTTAACATAAATGGAGTACTGCTAACTGGGATACGTGACTTCGTTTACGATGAATTCTTACTTTTTAAAATGTATTTCTGGCTAATGGAACTGTTTTTATGCACTAAGAGAATAATTAAAAAAGATTATGTATGTTAGTAAAAAAAACAATCAAAATTAAATAAAAAAAAATGTTTCTCATCAAGTTAATTGTATATTCTTAAGAGAAAATAAATATCTTAAACCACATTATGGCAATCATTTAGAAAGCTTAATTGTCTCACAGGTGTGTTAGAGGGAGGCCTAGAATAGATTGTGTGAAAGAATATTCATAGTTTATAATATCTTCTAAAAAAAATTCATAGAAAAATACCACCGTTGGATTGTTCAGAAGTTTAAAAAAAATTTGTTCCCATTTCATAGTAAGTACAATGAAACGAAATTGAGCCATTTAATAAGAAACGGTTGAAAACAATTATCTCCTATCGACCGCGACATAAATTTGCGTTGAATGCGATACTATTGCTTAACCCTAGACCAAATTTACGTTACTATCTTGGCCACATTCCAACCTCTGTTTTATTTATCCACAAAGCTTTTAGAGCAAAAACAGAAGTATTACGCGGTTTTACAAATTCTATACTAATATAATAAAGCGTAAACACACACTACTTTGTGGCGTAAGATGTCAGCAATCACAGCATATTTTTGAATAATTGTTTATTTAATAAAAAGCCCTACACTTATTTCACGCTTTAGGCTTTATATTTTCACGCTATTAAACTTAGGGGCTAAATAAATTGGATAAAAACCCTGATGTGGCAAAGGGACCATAAGCTACAAGCTGCCAACATCAAGGAAGTAAGATCACCATGGTTTGTCATCATGTCATGTCAATCTGACATTTGAAATTGATAATTTGACAGTGTAATAAAATGAAATTTTCATAATTTCATGCGGATAAAGCCGCACGGCAACAGCTAGTGTTATTATAAGAAGAGAATACATTTTTTGTATCCTAAAAGCTGTGGGTGAAACTTAGGTCCAGTATTAGACAAATACAAATAGATTATACGATGTAAATTATATAAGCGCAATTGAAGATTAATTAATTTCAATAGTAACATTATGTTCATCATCATCACCAACTCATTGTACGTCCCCACTGAGGGCGTCGGAGCCTACCCTGAGAGTTACGGTGACTAGGCCACAGTCAACCACGCTAGCCCACTACGGGTTGTTTGACTTCACGCATATCTTTGAATTTCTTCGCCGATATGTGCAGGTTGCATCACGATGTTTTCCTTCACGGTAAGAACGTCGGGTAAATTATGTACATATGATTTTCGAAATCTTAAAATCACATTGGTACATGGCGGGATTCGAACCCAAGACCTGTAGATTACAGGTCAAGTGCTTAAACCACTTAACCACCGGCACTCATTACACCGAAAATTATACGAAGTGATATTAAAATGAACTCACAAACTGTGATATTGAACACGTACTCGTAACTTCACTAAACAAAACCAGTTTTGATGTCGAAACTCTGTCCCGAAAGTTTTACTACGAACCATTGTATACCGGTGCATGCAATCACTTTGTTTTCATACAAAATATACGATAGAATACAAACTCTTTAAACTGCTGTTTCTGTATACATAAAACAAAACGAATTAAAGTTACGAAGATATCGAGAATGGGAAAATTTATGCTCACAAAAGAAAAAAAATTATACCTTTTACAGATAGAATATAGACTAAGATGATAAAAAACACTTTATCATATCATATCAGGTAATAATCACTTTATCATATCTAGAGTTTCCCCTTTCAAAAGCACTAGAAGTGATTGTACAACCTTACTAATATTATAAATGCGAAAGTACTAATATTATAAATGTTTTGTTCGATGTTTGTTAGAAGGTATTTAAACGGCTGAATGGATACTCACAAAATTTAGTATAGACGTAGAGCATAATCTAGAACTCATATATTACTTAACCATTATTTTAATTCCGCGCAGACGGAGTCGTAGGCGATAGCTAGTAGAATTATATTTTTTCTCTTGATTTGAATAATACCACAGAGGTATGTATTCATTACTAAATGGCTTCAGAGATGTTGAAAATTCACGATAATATCATACTAATCATACTTCATACTAATATTATAAATAGGAAAGTTTAGACGACCCGGATCCAGGACGGATGGATGCATGGATGTTTGTTAGAGTGTGTAGCCTAAACCGCTGAACAGATTTCGATGAAATTTGGTGTAGATGTAGATGATATTCTGGAAGAACACATAAGCTACTTTCTTTTGTTTTTTTTTAATTCCACGCGGACGGAGTCACGGGCGAAAGCTAGTATTGCATAAATATAGTAGTATTGGATTTCATTTTTCTCTTGTATGCATTTTAAAAGCTTTATCCTTCAATATTAAAACTACAATTGATTGAATTTATTAACCCAAACAGTTCAAAGCATTGTTTCCTTTGTTATCGGTTATTCGCCCAAACTGGCCAAAACAAACAGAATCGATGTTCTGTTTCCGTTTCTAAAAAGAAAACATCACTATATTTTCCAGCATAAATTGATCTTGTTCGGTAAAATAGGAAATTGTACTCAACATTTTCAGCTAAGGAAGTGAGCACATTTTATTCGTGCTCTCGAAATTTCTTTTTCGAAATACTCGTTATTGCTAGTGGATGTCTTGCCCTTATTACCTCTTGAATGAAATTATGAATTTACAAAAGATATTTTTTTATTTAATTTATATAGGTACAGTAAGTATACTCTTACATCTATTTATTTCTGTGATAATCTACTTATTACTTTTTGTTTAACTTTTTAAATCGTCTGCAGTATCCCATGTCGGATGTAAATTATTCTATATATTTGAATCTGAACTCATAGCTTTTGTGTGCATTCATGATTTGTTTTTATTTTAAGCCCGATTCCATAACTGGAACTAACTAAAATTGGAACCAACTAATCCGTCCGTTCTATTTTTAACTGTTGTATTTGTTTTAACAAATTTTGCTTTTATTTATAAGCTGAAATTGTCAAATATTATAACAATGCTGTTGTTTCAGACAATCAAAATTGTCACACATGAATTAGTAATTTATTTATCAGTGTTCTAAACAAGGATAATTAATATGAGCCAAGAACTTCTTTTCGTCTTCATGATGATACAGTCTTAAAAGGCTGTTTTTTTAATAAAATTAGGGGGATCACTTAAACGGAATGAATTTAATTTGGTAATAAAAAAATAATGACCGAACTTTTTAAAAAATAACGCACTAGTTTGTAGCAGTTGTATTTTGTTTTAAGCTATGCTAGCAAATGTTACGAGTAGTTACTCACTATCTTGATTTATTAACTCTCGTGTTTGATTTATTCTTTTACATTCGATTACAGTTTTAATGAATTAAATTTGAGGCAGCATTGTGTTGGTTGGATTTTGGTAACTGTGTAACCAAAATTCTTGTACACTCGATTGCAGTTTCAGTGCATTCAAATTCTTTCGATTTAAGATACTTTGTTGGTTGATTTTCGGTTACTTGAGTTGTACTAAAACAAAGAAAAAGCTTTCTGCAACCGAAATCTAGCGGACGAAGTGGAACGCTAAGCCCAGTTGAAAGTAGAACATCGGATTTCACGTCTTTGTTTGAACACTATATCTACATTCTTAGAAAGAAATGTATCTTGTTGATACATTGCTTTTAAAGAATGCTACAAAAACCAGCTTAGGAGAAATGTTTATTACGGTTCTTTAATACCAATTCAACAAAGAAATCAGAAAAGGAGACTTAAAGTTTATGTTGTTAACATTACTAGTATAGTTAAGATCAGACTAAATCACATTTGAAGAAATTATTATAAAGACAAAAAAAAACAATTCTTTCACAAAAATTATAGAAATATTTTTTTGTTTTTTTTTAATCGAATCAAATTTAAAGGTCCAAAAACATTATTCATCGTATCAAAGCGTAGTCATTTATTAAGAGAGTTTCAAGTCGAGTCGTACCTACTTTTCCAATTTTCAAAACTTTCGCTTGTAATACTTGCGCAGCGATTTTTGATACGTGAAATTGAAGTTTCGAAGAGATAATAAAGCTCTGTGATTTTTAACTTTGTTTATCCTACTAGCTTTTGCCCGTAACTTTGTTTCAATAAAAAAAACGTAGTGAATAGCCTATGTTTTCATCCAGACTATGATCTGCATCTATGTCAAATGCGATCGATCGATATTAAAAACTAGCTGTTGCTCGCGACTCCACCCACGTGAAATTAAAAAAAAAAACAGCCTATGTTACTCACAGATAAATTACCTTTCTAATGGTGAAACAATTTTTGAAATCATCCCAGTAGTTTTTACGTGAATCTAATACATACAAAAATACAAATCTTTCCTTTTTATAATATCAGTACAGGAAGTATCTAACTACTGAACCGATTCCTTTTGGAATTAAATTTGGAACATGATAATGGTTCCAAAAGATAAAATTTGGGAGTTGTTTAGTTCATATAATTATGGCAGACATTTTAAATTGTCCTACTAGACCATTTACGACAGTCTCAGAATAAACATTAGAAATATTATATTCATGGACTCGAATTACATCCAGACTTGAGACACTAAAATACATTTCTCTAAACTTAGAACCCTCAAACAACTTAGAAATCTTATTCTCTATTCAGACCGTCTAGCTTTCGGTGTAGTGAATTTTTATTAATCTATAAACTTGGAAATGTTTCTGTCTGGTGTAATACTTGACAATCTTCTCATATAAAAGACGATTAAAGTACCCTAACATAGAATCATTTTAAACGCACGCATAAAATACATTGTTTGAACACGAAAAATTTGCTATCTATACTATTATAATAAAGCGTAAACACACACTTCTTTGTTGCCTAAGATGTCAGCAATTACAGCATATTTTTGAATAATTCTTTTTTTTAATAAAAAGCCGTACACTTACGTCACGATTTAGGCTATATATTTTCACGCTATTAAACTTAGGCGTCAAATATTTTGGATAAAAACCCTAATGTCGGAAAGAGACCATAAGTTGCTGCCAACATCAAGAAAGAAAGATTGCTAAGGTTTGTCATGTCATGTCATGTCATTTTGACATTTGCTATTGATAATTTGACAAATGTAAAGAATAAAATAAAGTTTTTATAATTTCTCGCGGATGAATCCGCACGCGAACAGCTAGTTTTTAATACATGTAAGTGAACAATTTTTTCATAAGTTTATAATACTGCTTTCTGTTTGCTTAAGTATGTGTTTAGGTAAAGTTTAAGACACGTTTTATTAAAAGCAAACCTTTAAATTTAAACAAACTTGGAAATGGATTTATATACCTAAAACCTGCAATAATATCGTTTGGGTCATTTGATCCCTTTATTTAATTATTGATTTCCTAATTTAATATTCCATCGTATCCAGTTACAAGGAAACGTAACAAAAGGATCCATATGAACCTTTTACATAAGTCGGGTCACGTCGGGTCCTCGAGATAATCGTACCCGTGAACGATTATTTGACATCGCGATTAAGGGTTTTCTCCAGTCACGTAATGTTCATATGCTTCCTTTTTTTTATGTTTCCATACCCTTTGTGAAAATTATATTTATCCGTGGTTACTTTATTTGACTGATGATATTTAATTTTAACAAATCATGTACCTATCTTACTCTTACTAATGTTATAAATGTGAAAGCTTGATGGATGGATGGATGTTTGTAGCCTAAACTGCTGTACGCTAAACGAACATGAACACTAAGAACACAGGCTACTTAGTTTTTTGTTTCACGAGGACGGAGTCGCGGTCAAAAGCTTATTACATAATATGTTTTGTTATTACATAATATGTTTTGTTATTACATAATATGTTTTGTTTAAATTTAAGAAATATAGGTACCGTACATATTTAGACAACAATTTTAGTCTTTTGCGATAAATCATTGTTCCAATTTAAGGTAGTTATTGTATAGAAATTGTTATTAAAAAACATAAAAGTTATTCAAATAAAATTAAAGTTAATTTCCCACGTTATTTCGTAATTGTTATTAGGCTGTTGGGCGAAGGTCGAGAAATTTAATTAGAATTCTTATGGAATGACAATTTTTTTAAATGGTACGTGTAGTCATTACCATGTTACTATTTTGAAGCAATTTACAAAGCGTTTTAATATACGTACGTAATATTCAAATACGATTTTAATAGATTTTCGAAGAAATCTCCATTGCTGTTTGTTCTTAAACGTTGTATGCGGGAGTACATGAGCCTGAACCCTTCCTTACTATCAAATAGTTCGAGGTATGTTTACTTAGAATTAAAATTAAGGTTATAAGGTTATAATTGGACGTCATTCATTTCTCTCCTTCTAAGAACAGATACATATTGAAATTTAGTTGGAAATCTTTACTGCGTACTAAAAATAAAAGAATTAACATTTAACACTCGTTTAATAGGTATGGTTTAACAAAGTCAAGTAGGCTTCCACTGAAGGTTTCACGCAAAAAAACGAAGCAACATAGGATTTTCGGTTTGACCCTTTTAATTAACTTTCACTCAACACGTTCGCACAAAACAAATACCAATCCGTGTCTTACAAGCCAGCGAATTAAACAAATCCTTTACGCGACCTTGAGAATTAAAAGAATTTAGAGAAAATACAATTTTATCATAAGTATTAAAAACTTATTTTTCATATTAAAATCATATACTATAGAAGACGCTGATTTGAGTGTTTTTCTCCTATTTCTCCGTATTGAAATGGGTCATTTATAATAACAAATTTAAAATCCAATCACGTAACAAATTTGTAGTTTTTATTAGAATACTATAATCATAATTCAACTTCATAAAACTTATTACATTGTCTGCTACATAAAATATATCGATACACGCTCTTTCATACTTATGTCATTTACAATATTCTGCTAATCTCGATGGCTCAATTACGCTCATAGCTGGAAAGCGCGAAGAGCAATTGGACACGTTTCCTAAATTAGCAATAAAGTGAGCGCGTGGCTCTTTGAAAGAAATTCAAAAAGCAATGCACAAGAATAAATCGATGTTTAATTTTGTATGACTGTATGACTATTGTCGAGTGTAGTGTTTAGAATGTGTACCATCAAATTTAAATCTGCCCTACTTTTGATTAGTGTGTAAATAATCTATGAGTTTTATTTTAAACTAGCTGTTCCCGTGCGACTTCATTTGCAGGAAATTATGAAAATTGTTTTATTGATTACATTTGTCAAATTCAATTGCAAATGTCAAAATGACATGACATGACAAACCTTGGTAATCTTGCTTCCTTGATGTTGGCAGCAACTTAAAGTATCTTTCCCACATTAGGGTTTTTATCCAAAATATTTACCACCTAAGTTTAATGGCGTGAAAATATATAGCCTAAAGCGTGACGTAAGTGTAGGGCTTTTTATTAAAAAAATATTCAAAAATATGCTGTAATCGCTGACATCTTAGGCAACAAAGAAGTGTGTGTTTACGCTTTATTATAATAGTATAGATTCATTGATAGATGTCTGTTACTGCGTATTTCCAAAACGGCTCATCACGTTAGAACATAGTTGACACCTTATTCTATAAAAAAAGTCTGGAAGGACACAGGTTTCTAATTAAGTTTTCTTTTAATTAAATTAGAAGAGCCGTAGTCAAGTTAGTATTTAATATGATATTTTCAGTAAATAACGAATAACGTATAAACATTGATTTTATTCAGAATCTGTTTAATAAAATTTTACTACAGACAGCATTTTTGAAATGCAGAAAATATGATTGCGGTTGATTTTATAAAAATATGTGATCATCATTTGCGGGCAGCTCGGTTCTATGCAATGAATATGAATAAATCAAACAGATGTGCTTGATCATTGCATATTCTATTTTAAATAAATATGCAATCTATATCTTGGATTACGTTTTATTTAAAACCATATATTCGTGAACAGACGGAGTACAAAATTCATCGATTTATTTATGTCTGGATTTTCTGTTAAATAAAAACAAATTTGTTACACATAATCTGAAGATTACAAAATAAACTTCTGTTTCTCTTGGTCATGACATCTAACAATGATCTAGCTATTTTTTTGTTTTGTTCGATGTTGTGAGAAGGTTCTTATCAATTAAAAAATGGATAAATAAGTAATTGAAAGTTGTGGTCAGAAAGCTGGAGTCAAATAAGTATGTATGTGCCAAACGAAGATCTAAGGTTTGTAAAAAAACCAACGTCATTTTTACGAAGAGACATTTAATCTCACAAGGACTAATTATCAAAACAACGTTCAATATTAATTGAATGAATTCTCAAATTTTGATAGAAGGGTACACAATTTATATTCACCTGAAAATGGTAATCCTAGGGAAATGGATGAAGTTCAAGTTTTAGCTAAAATATCATTGTGAATTATTCATGACGGACCATCTTGTTCTACGTAGTCATGGAAATCACGATTCTCCTACAACTTTGTTGAATATCAAGTCACGTATCGGATTTTTAGAGCTCTATAAAGTAGTAACTTCGCATAATTTTATTGTCCGTAACATTAATGTTAGGATGAACATTTTAAGAAACATTTTCATTAATTATATTGATCCACGAGCTGTCGTCCGCAAATTCCGTTAGCGTGAAATTTAAAAAAATGGTCGTTTATAACATTCCCGCGTGCATCTACTTTTTACCAGCTACCTTCCAGTCAAAGTCCCGTCCAAATTGGTCCACCCGTTCCCGAGATAGCGGTCCTGTCGCCATTTTGACAGCGCGGAATTAAAAAAAATAGCCTATAATATGCCCGTCTATGTCAGCTACCCTCCAGTGAAAGCCGGGTCAAAATCGGCCCAGCCGTTTCGGAGACTGCCCGGAACAAACGCGGCTTGCGGACAAACAGACAGACAGACAAAAAAAATTTAAATGCGATTTTCGTTATCAGCAACGCATATACATACATCATCTTTCCGAAATTTGGAATTTTTCCTTTGATATTACAAACAGACACTCCAATTTTATTATATGTATAGATATATCACAATCCTGTGAAATCCTACATAGCAGTAACTTTTAATCAGGACACTAATAAATAAAGGATAAATCAGGGGTGGTGAACCTTAATGTATCAACGTAAAATTAATTTGAAATCGGCTCTGTTAAAACAACTATACTAAAAAATTTAAAAAAAAATCTATACTAATATTATAAAGAGGAGAGATTTGTGTTTTTGTATGTATTGAAGTGGCACGGAGGCTGCTGGGCCGTTTTCAAATTCTTTTACCGTTAAATAGCTGCGTTGTTTGTGAGTAAAATAGTCTAAGTTTCTTACTTTTTATATGTTATAAAATAAGCGACCAGTGGTTACACATAAATCCTGTGGGTTTCTGTACCGCTTATAACATTTTTATTGTATTTTTTCATTTTATGTTTTTGTCTAATAAAAAAAAAAAAAAAAAAAACTTAATAAGGTGAGATCGTGGTTAGGCGTCATCGTCAGATGTGCCATATAATAATTTTATTTATCACATTACCTACGCTCCTCATATAATAACTACTTGAAATACTCTTTTATAGTGCATGATGAATTTTGTGATATGACATGCTCGAAATATCGTGTCGAGTATCAAAATGGTGCGAATGGAACGCGTACCATTGGTTCGCAACCTCTGGATTAAATGCTTACGTATAGATTATACCACAATTGTTATAAAGTAGAGAAATAAATGCATAATTAACTACTAGTTTTTAATGTGCATTTTGCATCTTTAGAGAAATGTAAGATGTTTTTAAATAGCAACATTTCAATGGCAATTAAAGAAAAGTTCTGCATTCAGACTGAGTGGAAGCATTTGCAGTTTGTCCCTACTATTGTAACTTTTAAGGACGCCCCGATTTGGCTTCCATTTCCATTCAGTTTTATGTTTCTACACATTGAGATTAAGTTTTATAGTCTAAATAACTTTCTCTTTAATGTCTGTCTACAAAATTCGTTTAAGATAATTTTAAAATTTAAACATTTCGCACTGAAAATAAACATGGTTCTCTATTCTACATAATTTTTTGATACTTGAAATACTTAGTTGAACTAAAAAGATATTTGAGTACGAACGAACTATGAAATTTGAGTAAAGAACGTACGTTTGAGTAAGACCGGCAATTACGCATCTGAGGTTCTTTTGGATTATTCCCAACCGTCACCCCGCTCTGTCCCCACGTGGGAACAGATGAGAATAAAACGTTTTATCCGTCCCACCTTTTGCGACGAGGGGACGGTTGGAACTTATTTTATTTCATATCGGTTCCATCTGTCATCTTATTGGTGATAGTGGGACTAAAAGGTGGGACGGATGAAAATTTTTATTCTCACGTGGGGACAGAGCGGGGTGACGGTTGAGAATAATCCGTTCTTTTGGTATTCCGAATGTTCATGGGAATCAAATAACTCATCATTTAATATCCCCCTACTCGTTTCTCTTTCTCCTATATAGGAGGAGGAGAATCCTATATATATTATAAAAAAATCTTTCATTTTCATTATCTTAATATCAAATTAATTAACTATGTATGGAATATTCTCGTATCAATATAGTTTAGCTAATAATAGATCTTGTAAGCATTCATTCGAATAAATTCATTCAATTACGTCACAAGTAAAGTTGCTAATAATGTTATGGAACTACTAATATTGTTCAACTACTGCGTTAGAACAGATAACTACTCCAAACTTTTATTTAATTAAGCATTCGAATACGAAGTTGCAATACAATTCTTGTATATTATTTCTATATCGTGCTGTAATCATCATTTCATCTTCTTCAGCCTAAGGTCAAGTTGTGATACTTAGAAAGTCAATTCAATGCGGCCCTCGTTTAATGCATTTAAGCAAACTTTATTAAATTATCTGACCTATAAATTCATAAAAGAAAGAATCAGTTGTAATATTCTTCAGCAATATTCTTCGTTAGTGACGATAATTCCATACGAAGCGATATTTGAATGTGTAATATGATCTATATTAATATTATAAAGAGGAAAACTTTGTTTGTTTGATTGTAATTAATAGGCTCAAAAACTACTGGGCCGATTTTAAAAATTCTTTCACCGTTAGAAAGCTAATTTATCTGTGAGTAACATGGGCTATATTTTATCATTTCTTTTCTATTATTTTTAAATTTAACGCGGACGGAGTCGCGGGCAAAAGCTAGTATTAAATATTTTGGTTACACTTAAATGATGTATTGGCCGCCACCGGCCGTCTAGATCAGTCATTTTTACTTTGGCATATCATAATGGATAATTCATTATAATATAAAAGTTTTCACATTTGAAGTACATTCTGTTATTACGATTAAAATATGTATTCAATCGGTGAAAACGTCTCGTAGACAAATCTCGTGTAAACTGTTTTAGATATCGTCACATTACTAATTAAAAAGTTTGTTATCCGAGATACAAATAAACAAACAAAATTTATTCCCTCGTCGCCTTTTTGCCTTCAGGTTAAATAATCTACAACTACAAAATTACATGTTCTCCCTAATGGTGCAAGTTTTAATTAATCAAAACTTATTCGCGCCTAGCTTAATGTACCTAGAATGGAGAACGTAACTAAGTGCTTTTTGTTTTCATAACTTGTTATGGTAGTAAATTTGAAGTAACACCTAAACTTCATTGCATCTAGTCGTAATAATATGCCGTAAAGTTGAAAACAATTAGTAATCTATTGTAGTCGAAACGAAAGAGTTAATTTGGACAAACTATTCAAACACTTCGGATGAAATTTGAGAAATCATTTTATGATCATTAGAAAGTCTAATTATTAAGGAAGGTTTTATATTATTTTACAGCACAATCGTAAAGAAGAAAATAAAAAAAAAGCTAAGTAGCACAACGCCATTAGTAAAACAATGATATGTAGAGTAAAGAAGTGTAATAATAAAAATATCTTTATACTTCTCTTTTAAATGTAAATTAAAATTAAACTTGTTAAAGTTGACGGAAACTTTTGCTTGAAATATTTTATCAAGCTTAATTGTTTGCATAAATAATATATTTTACGCCCGTTGTTTTAGTTTTCCTGTACACATTTGCTCAACGCGGACACTACTAACAAACGCTTGACGCTGCGTTTACATTTAATAAAACAAAATATACACAGGTCCTTTATTTCAAGTTGGTAAAACAAAATTTATAAGATATTTTAATTCCAACATTTATTTTATATGAAGGAAAATGGGCAGCGGGAACTCTAACATCGTTACAATTATACTAATATTATAAATGCGAAAGTTTAGATGGATGGATGAATGTTTGTTAGAGTTTGTAGCTTAAACGGCTGAACAGATTTCGATGAGACTTGGTATAAATGTAGAGGATAGTCTGGAAGAACACATAGGCTGCTCACTTTTGTTTTTTTTTAATTCCAGGCGAACGGAGTCGCGAGCGAAAGCTAGTCTTAAATATTTATAAGTCGTCAACTGTCTAAAGGAGCATCATTCAGTTCCAAACAAATTACTTCCGACGTCTCCGGTATTATTTGTCACAGACATTATGAAGTGGAAGCAATTTATCACTTCGTCGTCGGAATTATGTTATAGACTTTCTTCTGACATATTGATCAATTCAAGGAGATGACACTTATTTTATCATAGTTTTAGGATACAAAAACTAAACGGCGAAATGACAAAAGTATGGATGACCACTAATTTTTTTTTTATCACACTTCAGTGGAAAGGCGGGATTACAGATATTTCAAAATTCGGTAATAATGTTTAGATGGTCATTTTAAATAAATTTTAAGCTAAATGTAGTAGTGCAAATCGACAGAGGAACAAACTCACATTATAAGGATATTCCCTATTCCATACATCTCTTCCACCATCAAATCCACTTTCCCTTACCATCCTTTCCTTCTAAGAAAATAGTGGGAAGGGAAAGGGACTAAAACTTAGGCTTCCTGCACGCACACTCATCGGACTAAACGCGTAATTGCTCCTATTTCACGCCTGTCTTCTGTGTGGTCTTGGTATTACACCGGGCGAGCCGACCCATTCATGCGAAGATGTTAAAGCCGGCTCTACCACCAATTTTAATTAGAAATACACACATATACGTGATTTTGTTCTACCTTATTTATTTATCTAAATAAAGCTACTTAAATAATGAGCAGCGCATAAGCATCACTTACAATTTGTGCGACAAATATGTAAACGAAGCCGCGAGAATAACTTACTGCGTCATTTACATTTTAATGAAACATAGCGCGACGAGGCTGTTTGTATTCACTAGAATCTGTGATTGCAATCGGTACTAGTATGAGCAGTACGTTGTGTAATGTTTGTTTCCGTCTGTCAAATTTATGTATTCACATAAAAGTGATCACATATGAATATATTCGACAAAACTAAGCAGTACACTGTTATTTATTGTGTTACTGTACTGATACACTCATACACTTGTACACTTGTACCCTTTACAACTTGTACACTTTACAAATATCAATTTCTTCTAAACTATTGTATTACAGAAGCGCCAATAGCCTAATGGTTTGAGGTACGGACTACCGATATTACGGTCTAGGTTCGAATCTCACCATTCGACTATTGTCGTGAACCATATCCTTGCACAAGCCTAGAGCTTAGTTGGAATGGTTAAAGGAAATATTAGTAAATTAACAAAAATCTACTATTTCTTTATTTAAAAAAAAGATAGAGTTATGAAATGAAGTGAACTTTACTTTAAAGTATTGTTTGATGAATAAACTAAATAGAGTTGAACTTATTTTTTTTGAACGAAAATAGAATTTTCTTATATTTCTTCTTCGAGTAGGGTTAAAATTAAGCCAATTTATTACGTTTAAAATCTATTCAGCGATCTAAAAAGTTTTTTTTTTTGTTAAATGTTTATACAATTTATTTATAAAAATAGATAGGCGTTTTGTTTTTACTGAAAATTTTGGCATAGGATCAAACTTTCTAAGCCATCTTGTGCAATTATTATTTTTACCCGAGTTCTAAATTTGGCACACATTCAAACCACAGGTACAACCTGAATACCAACTATGAACTATGATGTTGTATTTTAAACTGACTCAAATTCTCTTAACAATATTTTTTTTATTTAGAAAACATTGGAAAATACCTCTATTATTCTATTTGATATTACACATAAAAGTTGTTAAACATCGATATTTGTAAGTAATCTTACTAATATTATAAATGCGAAAGATGGATGGATGTTTGTTAGAGTTTGTAGCATAAACTGCTTAACGGATCTCGATGAAATTTGGCAAAGATGCGGAACTTAATCTAAAAGAACACACAGGCTACTTTATTTTTTTTAATTCTATGCGGACGGAGTCGTATGCGAAGGCTAGTTAATTTATATTTATCACTCAACAAAAAATATTACACGTAAATGCTTTTTCGTCATCTTTGAAAGAAAACTCTTTCGTGTTTCAACAAAGATTTTCACATTTACTCAAAGGGAATACTAACGGAGCTCTTTTTAATACTACTGTCTACAGATATCACATAAAAATGTACGGTTCTTTTACAAAAAGGCAAAAAACTGTTTATAGTTTTTTTTTCTATTCGGATCATATTAAAACACTGTTTAAAGTTTTTGTATTCACTTAGAACTCATCGATAATAATTACAGCTTTTTAACGGAAGAGTTATTTAACAACCCTCCTGCACCTGTAACTTGTCTTAAGAAATCCTTTAGGTCTCTTATGACCGATTTCCCAGCTACATTTAACCATTAGTTAGTGTTTTTGTGTCATTTGAATATTCCGTTGAAACTTAGGTCAACCTAACACCAATGAGTCACTAGGTAACGATAAAACAGAAATTTCAGCAACCCAGCATTATAGAGGTAACCTATTCTTCATATAGATTAATATAAGAAGACATGTTCCTGACCAAATAAAACGCGGATGCTACCTCTATACCTTAGTAACGATTTTTTTTAAATTAGGTTATATTTGAATGGGACACGAGTTAACATTTAGGATGGTATCCATCCTCCCGGTACACCGCAATGCGGTACAGCAAATATCTCCAGGTAAAAACACGCAAGTGCTTCGTGTATTTATTACTTCCCTTCTACGATACTGTCAACGGATGTTCTTAGTCTCAAGAGTGCACTATGAATTTGGAAACCACAATCCATGGGTAAAGAAACAACGAGATTTGTTGGATTGAGGAGTAAAAAAATCTATTATGCTAAAAAAAGATGATGAGAACATAATTTGATTCTTCCGCGGTTAGAAAGAATTTGAGAGATAACAAAACGTTCAAACTCTTTAGAAATAATTGCTTGTTTTTTCCTTTCGTGATCAATCTAAATAGATTTTCCAAGAGTGTAAAATAAAAGGGGGAAATAATTCGGAAAGAATTTTTATTTTTTTAATTCTATGCGGACGGAGTCGTATGCGAAGGCTAGTTAATTTATACTTATTACTGAACAAAAAATATTACACGTAAATGCTTTTTCGTCATCTTTGAAAGAAAACTCTTTCGTGTTTCAACAAAGATTTTCACATTTACTCAAAGGGAATACTAACGGAGCTCTTTTTAATACTACTGTCTACAGATATCACATAAAAATGTACGGTTCTTTTACAAAAAGGCAAAAAACTGTTTATAGTTTTTTTTTTTTATTTTAGTAGGTTAGTTTTATTGATTCAATTCATATATTTGTATTCAATTCTGTAAGGAAATTTTGTCTACCTGTGCTCGTTTACAAAAGGGATTCGCCCTAAGCAAATACTTGTTATCGTTCAGCAAATCATCGGGCGAAGGTTTTACCTTTTGTGTAAAAAAAATAAATTCCGACTATTTAAATGTCGTCTTATTCAAACTTACATACAAATACTAAGTAAAACTTAGTGATTTTTTTTTCTATGTCCCTTTTATCACGAAAGTAATTTTTAACGCTTCATACTCATGTAACCATTTGGTCATGTTTAATAAAGAAAGAATATATTAAAATCGTGAGATTACTTTGTCTTTTTCCTTTTTTTAAATTCTGTCATTCAAACCTCAATGACATTGATGATTCAATTTTATGAATTGAGTTGTTCAGGATTTTTTTCCACATGAAATCTCTGATTAAAACATCTGCTACTCGAACTAGATTGATTAAATGAAGATGTCATATAAAACTTTTACAGTTTCTAATAATTGCTTATTGATTACTTCGTCTACTAAGTAATTAGTCTTCAACAGGGAATAAACGACAATATAGAACTCGTGAAGTCATTTTAATCATATAAATATTATAAATGCGAAAGTTACGATGGAAGGATGGATGTTTGTAGCCTAAACGGCTGAACGGATCTCCATGAAATTTGGCACAGGTTTAGAACATTGTTTGGAAGAATACATAGGCTACTTTTTGTCCCGGAAATAGTTACGGTTCCCGTGGGATTCATTAATTTGGTTTTTTAATGTTTACTTGATCATTCTGCAACGGTTCAACATATCTTATTGAAATTTGGCACAGATATAATACAAAGTCTGGAGTACACATGGGATAAGGTTCATCCCCGAGAAATGTCCGGTTCCCGTGGGATTCATTAATTTGGTTTTTTAATGTTTACTTGATCATTCTGCAACGGTTCAACATATCTTATTGAAATTTGGCACAGATATAATACAAAGTCTGGAGTACACATGGGATAAGGTTCATCCCCGAGAAATGTCCGGTTCCCGTGGGATTCATTAATTTGGTTTTTTAATGTTTACTTGATCATTCTGCAACGGTTCAACATATCTTATTGAAATTTGGCACAGATATAATACAAAGTCTGGAGTACACATGGGATAAGGTTCATCCCCGAGAAATGTCCGGTTCCCGTGGGATTCATTAATTTGGTTTTTTAATGTTTACTTGATCATTCTGCAACGGTTCAACATATCTTATTGAAATTTGGCACAGATATAATACAAAGTCTGGAGTACACATGGGATAAGGTTCATCCCCGAGAAATGTCCGGTTCCCGTGGGATTCATTAATTTGGTTTTTTAATGTTTACTTGATCATTCTGCAACGGTTCAACATATCTTATTGAAATTTGGCACAGATATAATACAAAGTCTGGAGTACACATGGGATAAGGTTCATCCCCGAGAAATGTCCGGTTCCCGTGGGATTCATTAATTTGGTTTTTTAATGTTTACTTGATCATTCTGCAACGGTTCAACATATCTTATTGAAATTTGGCACAGATATAATACAAAGTCTGGAGTACACATGGGATAAGGTTCATCCCCGAGAAATGTCCGGTTCCCGTGGGATTCATTAATTTGGTTTTTTAATGTTTACTTGATCATTCTGCAACGGTTCAACATATCTTATTGAAATTTGGCACAGATATAATACAAAGTCTGGAGTACACATGGGATAAGGTTCATCCCCGAGAAATGTCCGGTTCCCGTGGGATTCATTAATTTGGTTTTTTAATGTTTACTTGATCATTCTGCAACGGTTCAACATATCTTATTGAAATTTGGCACAGATATAATACAAAGTCTAGAGTACACATGGGATGAGGTTCATCCCCGAGAAATGTCCGGTTCCCGTGGGATACGTAGCTTTTTGTTATAATATTTCTAATACCACGCGGACGAAGTCTCGGGCAACAGCTAGTCAAATATAATTGTTCATTAAATGAAAGCAGAGTTATATTTCAGATATTTATTTCTATTAATGAAATTAAATACCATGAAAAGTTAGATACAGTCACATTTTTAGTAAGAAGGCAACCTGTTGGAAAAGGAAGTGAATTAATATAAAAGTGTTGCCATGATACAAAAATCTTAAATTACTAAGATTGCACAGACAATAAAAAGTACATGTTTAGTATGTATTAAACAATAGTAAAAGCCTTTTTAATTCTGAATATTATAAGCTTAAATTGATATAAGAATAAAACGAAGTCATATTTTAAAGTATACAACTGTAAAACTGTAAAATGTGCAATTTAAGAACAACAAAATATAACTTCACACGTTACAAAATTTGAGACATCGAATCGAATGCTTGTAAGCAATTTTCAATGTAATATTGAACTAGATTTTGTGCAGTCATACAAGTTTTATAAATCACAAATACCTTTGATATATTTGAAGTTTTATTACTTGGATTTTATTCCATCTAGTTACAATTGTTCGATATTTGACAAAAACTGTCACAATCTTTTAACTGTGGATACAAAACAACTGTGTTTGTATAAATATTAAAATCGATTAGACAATATCATCACTATGACAGAAATATTCTATACTAGTTGTTGTTCGCGACTTCGTCCGCATGAAGTTAAAAAATAGTAAAAACAACAGTAACAACAGTAATTTTTGAAATCAGCACAGTAGTTTTCGAGTTATTTCCATACATATTAAAATCCAAATATTTCCTTTTTTTTAATATTAGCATAGATGATTTCCAATGACTAGCAAAAATACTTGTTACAAAATATCGTCCCTAATTTTATTAAAAAGTTAATATTTTTAGTATAGGTGTTTCATTTGAAACTCGCTGTAACGAAACCGTTTTCATATTTACCGTTCGTTTGATGCCGCAAAATTGCGATTTCCAATATAACGGATTAAAATTTGATAGTTTTTTTTCAACATGTGCGTTGATTTAGTACCAGCCTCGGTCACTGACACGTCAATTTACATGTCAAATAAATACTAATAACAATTTTTAACAGAATTTTCATATCTACTGTTCGATAGAAATTTCTAAAACTATATACAAGCGATTACATATTCATTCGCTTTTACATTTTTACTTAACAAATATCAACAATTCCAAACAAAACAAAAATATTACAATGTAACTCTTTATCTAAGCAACATCATACTAATACTATAATCTATATCTATACTTCTATACTAATATTATAAGAGGAAAACTTTGTATTTTTGTATTTTTGTATTTTTGTATTTTTGTATTTTTGTATTTTTGTATTTTTGTATTTTTGTATTTTTGTATTTTTGTATTTTTGTATTTTTGTATTTTTGTATTTTTGTATTTTTGTATTTTTGTATTTTTGTATTTTTGTATTTTTGTATTTTTGTATTTTTGTATTTTTGTATTTTTGTATTTTTGTATTTTTGTATTTTTGTATTTTTGTATTTTTGTATTTTTGTATTTTTGTATTTTTGTATTTTTGTATTTTTGTATTTTTGTATTTTTGTATTTTTGTATTTTTGTATTTTTGTATTTTTGTATTTTTGTATTTTTGTATTTTTGTATTTTTGTATTTTTGTATTTTTGTATTTTTGTATTTTTGTATTTTTGTATTTTTGTATTTTTGTATTTTTGTATTTTTGTATTTTTGTATTTTTGTATTTTTGTATTTTTGTATTTTTGTATTTTTGTATTTTTGTATTTTTGTATTTTTGTATTTTTGTATTTTTGTATTTTTGTATTTTTGTATTTTTGTATTTTTGTATTTTTGTATTTTTGTATTTTTGTATTTTTGTATTTTTGTATTTTTGTATTTTTGTATTTTTGTATTTTTGTATTTTTGTATTTTTGTATTTTTGTATTTTTGTATTTTTGTATTTTTGTATTTTTGTATTTTTGTATTTTTGTATTTTTGTATTTTTGTATTTTTGTATTTTTGTATTTTTGTATTTTTGTATTTTTGTATTTTTGTATTTTTGTATTTTTGTATTTTTGTATTTTTGTATTTTTGTATTTTTGTATTTTTGTATTTTTGTATTTTTGTATTTTTGTATTTTTGTATTTTTGTATTTTTGTATTTTTGTATTTTTGTATTTTTGTATTTTTGTATTTTTGTATTTTTGTATTTTTGTATTTTTGTATTTTTGTATTTTTGTATTTTTGTATTTTTGTATTTTTGTATTTTTGTATTTTTGTATTTTTGTATTTTTGTATTTCTTTTATTTTTTTTAATTCCACGCAGACGGAGTCGCGGGAGAAAGCTAGTATAACATAATGTTGTTTTACAGGTTTTTAGACTATGCAATTTCTCTTACATTTGCTGTTATTAAAATAAACCTTAATGCTGGAAAACTGAATACAACTAGTCACCGTATAACAGACAGGAACCAGCCAATACAGGGCTAACTGCATAATTAATAAGATATAATTTACTCCTATTCAAGTTTTGTTTATTGTTTGTGAGAGATAAGGCAGTTTCCTATATTATATCGGCACTTTTAGTTGGAAAAAGTGCAGTGTTATTGGATTTAAAAGACATTCACATATGTAGTCACACTAAAATATCGTTTTTTTTATATATGAAAAGGTGGCAAACGAGCAAACGGCCACCCGGATCCGCCAAAATGGCGAAGCGACCGCTGCCCATAGACATCCGCAATTGCAGATGCGTTGCCTACCTACAGAGGATATTTCCCCTTCCTATGCGTCTCCTCCACCGTCAAATCCACTTTTCCTTCCCACCCTTCCCTCTTAAGAAAAGGGTGGAAAAGGAAAGGGACTAAAATTAGTCGTAGACTTTAGTTGGCTATATTACACGTTATGAAAAGCTGAGTCTCTATTTAACCCGTGATTATTTACATTGTATAATGTGTTGATATGTTATTTGTACAAGCAATTATTTAACTATGGTTTTCCTTTTCGAAACACAAGAACAAAATGTATTGGTTCATAATTTGTTATCTCCATTTTACGCAAGAACATGAGAAGGATGAGAACATTTTTGTCTAAATATTTCGCCAGTGGAAATCTGATCGAAACACAAAATTTATAAATTTCAATCGTAATTTCAGCAACGTAGCGTTACCGGTAAATCTTTGGAATTGAACGGTTAGCAGAAGTTAACGGTTAGTTTAACTGGCAACGTTAAATTCATCCTCCGAAATACGAGGCGACGAGTCGTTCCGAACTTGCTATTTGCATCGGCGTGTCCAACGAGATACGAAATACACAAGCTTAAAATTTGAATTTGGTTTGAAGAGAAATAGGATTCAACTATATCTTATGTGACAGAATATATGCACATGATAATACAAGTAAATAACATGTGAAAACAAAGCGAGTAGATATTTGAATTTGAATATAAAATGTTTTGATTTGCACATATAAAACTTGTAATCGATAGCTTGTTTGAAATAACCACAACTAAAAATTTTGAATTCTAAAATAAAAATAATAATATGATAAACTGAAACTAAATAGTGTCACTATACGTCCTCACCGAGGGGCTCGGAGTCTACCCTAAGTTAGTAGGCCTTAATTGACCGCTTAGGTTTAAAACGTCAGATAAATTTGAAATTCGAAATCGAAAAACACATTGGTATATAGGCGTGTAGACCTAAGAGATACTAAATCGATAATTGGCGTCGACAGGTTAGAAAATTGTGCCTGAATATTCTTTTCTAGATTTTTTCTAAATTGTAAGGGTATCTCCATTTTATTAAGGTACGGTCGACTTTCACACTTGCCTGAGTTTAACGCTAACCTGGCATTCGATATAGTTATCTGATACGCATTACGAAAATTGAAAAGGGATCACACGTTGATGAACAATTATTGGATATTGGAATTATTAATCTTAAACCTATTGCAATTTGTTGATTAATTTACAAGCAATTCCTATTATTGTGACACATTTTTTACCAAAGGGTGTAGACAAGTAAAGTATCGCCTAAGATTATTGATTCAACGCATATGGATTTATGGCAAAACCAGAGGAATTGGAAATACGTCGGTGGAATTAAGAACTACGGTTTAATCTTAGAGGTGAAGGAAGGTGACAGAACAATCATTTTTTTTTGGTATAGAACATTGTCTTTATATAAATTTATAATCACAAATTCCGCACCTTGTTTATCATTTCTTCAATTATACGTCGGTATTAAAGTACAACAGAATAGAGCATAATAATGCAGCAAGTGGCTTAAGAAGTGTGTATACTAAACTTGGAGTGGCTCAATCCATTTATCTCGCTAACATTGACTAAGCCGATCATCTATCAAGTAAGAGCACAGAACTGCACCATCTATCATATGCTTCAAGAGGATCCCAACTGAATGGTGAGGCAATTTAACTTGTTTTAAGTATTTTGTACTTATTTTAATGTACTTACGAAAACTAGAATATTTCATGCAACTTATAACATGAGGAGGAATCTCATAATCGAGAGGAAAAAGCCCCGGAAGAGGTATACAAGTTAAAGAAAATATATAGCAGCAGGTTCACATAAAGAAGTTACGCAATTTCATTGTTAAAACAACCTTTATTTTAATAAAGTTTATAATTTCTATAATCTGTTCAGTAGTTTTATTTGTTACAAAAATACAAATCTTTTCTTTTATATTATTAGTATAGATAACCTTAATAAATACCAACCATCCAATTATTCTTATTTTCACGAACAATGGTGTGGTTGTTTTCAAATTTCGTGTTATATTAGCTAGCGTTCTGTTATTGTTCTATTAAATTAAATATTGATCCTGCATTATGTTGCTTCTAACAAAGAAATTAATTAACTTGGCTCATAATTAGATTTGATTAAGCCTATAGCGTAAATTACAAAACAAGTCTTATTATTTTATTCGGAATTATTTTTGTTAACAATTTGTACTGTATTATTATTGTATTACTATGTAGAGTCTTTTCTAGCCTTTAACACGTACTAACAGTTTGCAGACACGTCCCCTCTCTTTACACTTTCGGGTCATAAAATCATGTAAACAATATTATTAGCCTTTTAGTGAGAATTCGATAATTCATATACAATGAAAATGAAAAGTATTCTTAGAGTAAAATACTTTTACGACAAAAAAAATATAATTATAAAATTCAAGTGAAAGATTTTAACGATTACAATTTAAATGGAACTCGTTCGGAGTTCCGTTGAGCGTTCGGCAAACATTGTGAAAATCATTCGCCAACAATGTAGAACTCGTATCAGCTGTTTCGTAGCAAATAAAACGGAAATCAATTAAGATATTCAATTAATGTATTTTATAACTAATCCAGACACCTGAATACTGTATTATCTAAAACGTTGCAATATACTCGTATTGTAGTGAATAGAATGTTCACCAAAATTGTATATTTAAAAATGGAAATGTAGACTTAGAGTGTGCGTACACCTTTGACAAAACAATTGCAGAATTATTTTGCGATTGTCGATTGTTTCGCAGCCACTTCAACTGTTTAGTTGCACAATTATAAAACGGGGAGTGTGCGCACCTCCATATAAGCTCATAAGAATCAGAGCGAGACTAAACAGTTGTGCGATAGTTTAGTTTCTGGTGTGCGCACGTTCTAAACTCTCTATTAAAAATTTCAAAATTACAAATGTTGTTAATGTTTTTTGTTGCTTGTGTTAAATTTTTCAATTGAAAAAGCCACCGTTATGAGTCGCAGGATAAAGTAATACGCGTTCCACGAATGGCAATAACGAGATTTAATAAAGATTTAAGATGTAGCAAGGGACGTGACGATTCGTAAAGTGCCTCCCACTGAAACATTATATTGCTGAGTTAAAAATAGGATCAAGGCAACAGGAATTAACTTACGTAAGCTTTTCAAATTGGATGATCTTTAATATTTTATGTCGTTAAGAGTAATTTTTTTATTAAATCTTATTATGATATTATAAACGCGAAAGTTTAGATTGATGGATGGATGTTTCTTAGACTTTGTAGCCTAAACGGCTGCATAGATCTCGAAGAAATTTGCTACAGTTGTAAAGGATAGTCTGGAAGAACACATAGGCTATTTTTTTTTATTCCAAGCGGACGGAGTCGCGCGACCGATAGTATCGTATAATTTTAATACGGAAATCACAGTTTTCTTTATAGATAAAAGAATTTGCGCTTTGAAATTTGTCATGTCAAAAAATACCGTAAGTCAAATGCTACAGGAAAAAAGAGATATGAAATTCATAGGTGTGGAAATGGCCGTCACCTTCGACCAGGTCTGACGTTCACGCTCTCTGACCGCACATCTGTCACTGCTGTCGCAACCGACCTCTTCCCTATAGAAAATATTGTTTAAAATATTCTTACATTTTAAGTAAAGAATTTCCTATTACAAAGTTATCAGAATAAAGGTGATAAATATTAACATCAAAACAGAGTCAGAGTTACAGTCAGGGATCTGCATTTGTATACCTATAGGCAATCGCTTCGCTATGTTGGCGAATTCAGGAGGCTCCTAGCTCGTTTGACACCTAATGATTATTATGATAAAAGAGGTATGTAGAAGTTGGCACCAAATTGCTTATACCATGTTAAAATAAATAAATCGACTGATTAAAAAATGTGCAAATTTTCGAGTCATTTAGCAATTAATTATTAGTACTATACTTTAGTATCCTAAGTAAAATGGCTATTGACCTATCAACAAAGATTCTTTGTCTGCAAAGTTAATAAAAGAATAAACAACATAAAATAACATGAATAAAAACGATATATAAAAGATTTTGCGAGAGAACTCGCAAAAATAGTACCAAAACATGAAATAGAGAACATAAAGTAAAACGTCACATCGGCCGCAGTAAATGTTTTATTACGCACTTTGAAGCTGCCGTGTTTCGTATTTCGCTTTTACTTGTAGGTAAAGAAATACTCGGCAATTGTCTTTATGAACGAAATTCATGTTATAGTGAACGCCGAAAGCAATGGTACATACGAAGATATCTAGTTCGGTGAGAGACGCTGCTATTGCGGTTAATTGTCAGAACAAAATTTAAACCCACGTGATATTAAAAATGACATGACAGATACAATACCGAAAGGATGTTGCGACACTTTTTGACATTGATAAGAGGGCGCTAGTGAGCTGTCCCAATATGGTCAAATAGTCGGTCAATACTTTACGTTCACACAGGTATCAAAAACAAAAGAATCAATGATACTTTTCGTTACAGTCAGTAAAAAAACAAGCAATCTTACTAATTTTATAAACGCGAAAGTTTGAATGGATGGATGGATGTTTGTTAGAGTTTGTAGTCTAAACAGCTAAACGCATCTCGTTGAAAAGTAGAGGATAGTCTGGAAGAACACATAGGCTACTCACTTTGTTTTTTAATTCCACGCGGACGGAGTCGCGGGCGAAAGCTAGTATTAATATAATAATATATAATAAACTTCACATCTTCTTCATGAATAAATTTATAATAGCGATAACAAAACGCTTGATAAAACATTTAAAACACCTTAGTGAAATTCGATTTACATTTTGCACAACGTTTTATAAAGAGGCTAAAGTAATTTCCTGCATCGGACGCTGGGAAAGATAAAAAGTGGAAATACGACCCTCTATTTCTTTATCGGACGCTAATCGAGATTACATTGTCGGCCCCCGGCCGTGAGAGACCAGCTTATTGCTACTTATAGCCTGTACTTGTTAGGTTTTCAAGACATGGATTTAAATACTTTTCTCCGAATGATAATATATTTAGAGCGTGCGCACACCTGAAATTAAACTATCGCACAACTGTTTAGTCTCGCTTTGATTGCTATAAGCTTATATGGAGGTGCGCACACTCCTCGATTTTTAATTGTGCAACTAAACAGTTCTTATGCAAACTCTTATTTTATTTATAAAAAGGTGCTCATCGATGTCCATACATCCGCAATACCAGAGGAACTGCAGATGCTGACCTTTGAAAAATAGACATGCTCGCTTTTTAAAGGACCCTGAGTCTTTCATGCACATTGAATGTGTTTATAACCTTACAGCTGAATTTATTATCTCTCGTGAAGGACTTACTATAGAAATTCCTATGAAGTAAGGTCTTGCTGAACTTGTAATCAGAAGTAATGTGTCATTTCGTATTTTGTTCATGAAAATGAGTACATAAACTTATAAAAGAACTTAACTGAGGAATTCAAGTTAACATTATTGTAGATGGATGCGGAAGGCGGAGGACCGCATTCTGTGTAAGGCATTGGGGAAGGCCTATGTCCAGCAATGGGCAGATAAAGGCTGTTGTTGATGATGATTATTATTGTAGAAGGTAAAAATGGTGGTGTACAAAGATCGTGTTGAATGAACATTTATAATTCCTACGCTTTGTTCCTTATAAAAGTGAGAATTATTTCTTCTTTTTAAAAAGGTGAATACATTTTTTAAATCAGAGCAAATAAAGATATAAGATTAGACCTTGTCCCATGTCACATTACATTTGAATTACAAAAGATGTTGACATTACAAGGGTTACCAATTTCCCTTCCCGTATATACGATGTGTTATTGCTCATAACCTTATGTCAGCTGTCTGTGGAACCTTTATTACATTTTACGTGTTAAAGAGTGATTTAAAATGGATATTACGATGTATCTTACGGCTATAAGCACATATAACGTAGAAACACATACTATTCAATTTCTTTATGTACTTATTAGCTTTCGCCCTCGACTTCGCCCGCGTGGAAACAATAAAAACAAAAGTGAGTAGCCTATGTGTTCTTCCAAACTATCCTATACATCTATACCAAATTTCTTAGAAATCCGTTCAGCCGTTTAGGCTACAAACTCTAACAAATATCCACCCATCCATCTAAACTTTCGCATTTATAATATTAGTATGAAAGTATGATTAAAATAAAGTTAGGTCTATGTACGACGGATTGTGTATCTCGAACCTAACGATCGTCTTTTTTTTCGTACAGAATAAAAGACTGATTTAATGAAATAAAAATGTTATCGTCCTAATTCGTAAAGCGGGAAAGGTACGTTATTGCTATTTCCAGGCAAATTGAAATGTACTTTAAAGTGCAATACAGGACGAGAAAAATACGAAATTAAATTAGGAACGGCATTATTCTGTCGACAATAGATAATTAATTTGGATCGTAGTAAAAAGCTATTTTGAAGTAAACGCGGTACTGGTGCAATAATAAATTGCTTCCATGTAGAGCTAAGTTATTGTGTGGTCCGTGCCACAATTACTCAAATTGGACAGTGATGTATTCAGCAGGTACTCCGGACGTCCGATGTTGGTTTTTAAAAATATTTTTAACCAAATAAATTTCTCGCAATTTCACATCTGACTTAATGTTTAGTTTAACAAATGATAGGTATTTTTTAACTTTAAATGTAACTTTGTTTAGATAACTACTACATTTTATAATAGCTACACGAGGAAATTAAATTAAAGCAAAAAATTCTGTCATATGTTTATCATTTTCAAAATTTGTTTAACAAATTAACCAAAAGCTACTTTATTTTTAGATCTTAACTCTTGTCTAATGAGTCAAATCGCATTTTACTCAAATGAAACCCTTATCTATTTTCTTTAAATACTGAAAAAACTGCATAGAACAGTTACCGTTTTTTACATTTATCCAAAGAGAACTACAGTTTTATTTCAAGATGAAGAAATCCAAGTCCCACAAAAGCCAATAACGCGATTTAATAAAGCCAATCTGTCAGCGTCTGCCGCGAAGAAACGTGACAGCTCGCAAAGAGATTTTCATTTGAATATTATGTGGCTAAGAAAAGTTACCTCACTTTTCAAACGTACGGAATTATAAAGCAAAAATCGTAGAAGACAAAACATCTAGATAAGTTTATCGGCTTATGAGGCAAGTGAGCAAAGTTTTATAATCAATAGAGAAGTCACTCATACCTTGACATTAATTTCAAATACTTTTGTATGTATAATTTTTACAGTAGCAATTTAAATAAATCTTAATGTCTAGAGAATAAGAAACAATGTCAGTTGTTGACTTAAATTAAATATGAATAGGAGAAACTTTAGCACGTCGAAATCAAATACACGTCTCATGTGCTTGTTCCAAATTCATTATAACATAGCGTCTTAAGCAAGCTGATTAGTGCCGCAGCAAACGAATTAAGCACTCAGTAAATAAATTTCCACAGTTAATTACAAGTTTACGTTTCCTTCAGCGCTATTTAATTGCAGCGGCGGGAACGAGGAAATGTTTCAACTAGTTGATTTATATTGGATTCTAGATTCTTCCATTTGTTATATACAAGTAGTTGCATTGGATATTTATTGAATCCTGTAGAATGCAATCTTATAAACTTTAGAGTTAGTAGATGCAACTTTCCCATCGCTAGCTGTTTAATTACTCTCTAGTCTGGTGTACATAATTGTCAAGAATGTCTATGGAAAACAAAACACTACGAATAAAAAATTGTTGTCTCTACTTCTTCGAAAGACAAACGTTATTTTGTACTTAATTCTAAGTTTGCACTATATTTTTTTATAACTAGACCCAATCGTAAAGTGTTTTTTATCTTTGTCTATTTTTTCTTTTTGCATTTAACTAGTATCTCATAAATCTTCACTAATTTTTACGCAGGCGCTGTACTAGCAACATTTAATATCCCAGTGTAATACAAATTACGCCGTACCTACATTTGCTTCGTTAACATTTACACGCGCAATAACATTCGTCACTTCCGAGATTGAATAAATCTGCCGCCAGTTTACCAATTACTGGCAGCGTTGAGCAATGTCACAATTTATTTGGGAACGATGAGTATGGCTTTCATTCGGATTCACGATAATACTTTGTATAAAACCATTGTTTTATAAAAATACCTAAATTGATTCAGATTTTATTAAAAGCTTAAAAATGATCTGACTTTTTAACATATCATAAAATAATACTTCATAAAGTGTAGCATATACTATGACTAACTGTCGCCCGCGACTCCGACCGTCCAGATTTGGAATTAAAAAAAAATAGTTGCCTATTTTCTGACTATGTACTGCATCTATGCCACTTTTCAGCGAGTACTATAAAACTGCAGTGGAGATAAATAGTAACATCCATCCATCCATCCATCTATCTAAACATTCACACTTATATCAGTAAGAAATGAGATTACTTGTCACATAGAAAAGAAGACCATGACATTTGCGTTATAGAGAACGGTAGGTTTGCTTAATTATTAAATGATTTTTCATTGCAATTTTATTTGAATATAATTTAAAATTTGTTTAAGCATTGAATCAAATATGATATATACTAAAGCTGTGGTAAGGTTTGCAGTCGTTGTGAGACGTAATTCGCAATCTGAAGACTTGTGACGTGATCTGATTTACATAATAGAAGCCCCACAGACCTTTCTATAAAGGTTCGACCATAGTGGGATACAATATTTAAGTACATCTAAAGTTGTATCTAACTTTATTCTTCTTTTTTAGGTTTAATATAATTTTGATAAATGAAGGTAATGAAAAGGGAAATTACGATAAAAAGATGTGGTGTTTTTCCACATTTAAAAAGCTAAGGCATTTAGAATAGACATACTTGCACGCCGATTTATATAAATGTTTACATCTATTACTTTTATTGATATATTTAGGTACTATATCAGTTCAATCGTCATTTTAAGACAATTGTTTTTGAGCAAAGACAATGTGGTCGCACCCTAAATACCTTTTATCTTGTTCAATGCGATATTAACTCTGCAGGCTATTGAATGATTGATATAAGGCTTTAGGCCATAGAGTTATTAATTCCATAGAGTTGAATGTTTTAGGCAGCTATCGATCAATTGTTACTTTGACGTTCCTAGTCTTTGACACTGTTTACTAAAATCCATGTTACCTTTAGTTTTAGTTAACTATTTCATTTAGAATTATTAAAAAAAAACAACAGGCATTGTACTGTTAATCGGTTTCCCACGTACATGACTCTAGTTCGAAGCGACGTGAGGGCTTACAGATGTCAGCAGCAAGCTTCAAACTGACTCCCTTTACATCACAGAGTTACAAAATAAACAGATGTGACTTGCCTGAAATAGACTGTGGATAGTTGTTACTCCTGCCTGAGTTACCTAATGTCGTGATGTCTATTTGGTCTTAAATCTGTATTATTTTGTCTAATATAACTAAACTAAGTTGCACTAATATGTCAGAAAAATAAATATGCCGTAGTCCAAAGTTAAATTAGCTCCATCATTACATGCAAAAGTTGTAGAAAATGACAAAAAAGTTAAAAAGCCTTCAACAGACGGCTCATAATGGACTTCTCTGCTTTCATAAAATGATAAATTCCGTTCGTTATAATTTAACAAGATTTATAACTTGATGAATCTTATTTTTTTAGTTAGCAAAATTTTTTATCCAATTCTTGACTTTTTTAACAATTCTTACTAATGTTATTGCAATTCCATACCTAAAACTTCAATTACAAATGCCCAGTATTCTGCAAATTTCAGTGTTAATGTGATCATTTTGAAGGCAAAGAAAAATAGTCCAATAACTATATACATTTTAATATAATATGTAAGCGTACAATACACATACTAGATCGGATGGATGTTTCCTGTTGGAACAATCGGTCCAACAGGAAATGGGAACCAACTAGCTTCTTTCTCTCTGGGCGGATTTAATGTGCAAATTTGAATCAATCGACTATATGAGAAAGACTTGTCGTTGAACCGATTGATCGGTAGGCCGATCGGTCCAACGGAAAACATCCGATTGGATTTTTTGGGCTACGTTCTAATTTACGCTCCTCACATATTTCCTTGCACTCGTATTAAACATGAGATATGAATTAATACATTTGCATTGTAACATAGTAACGCTCAAGTCAAATCAACAAGACACTAAATTTACAAACTTAAATTACACAAAGTGACAAAGTTCAACTACGTTATACTGGTAGACAATTAATGCGCAAGTTGGTCTTTCTTGTTACGTCTTTGTTGTGGGAACATAAATATTTATGAGCGTTGTCCGTAGCCGCTGTAAAAACACTGCTAACAATTACAACATTATAGAGTTGTCTGGTTCATTGCTTTTGTAACTATCACAAACAAAGCAGTAATGAAGTTAGTTAATTATATTGTCTATGTCTAAGATAATATTTTTAGACAATAATTATGCTATTTTCTATAATATGATAGTTTTGGAATTCAAAGCTGTGTTGCAATGAAAATGAATAAATATGTAAGATGAAAAAATATTATATATTTTTAACTTGTATGCATCTTGTACTTGATTTTATAAAACTAGTCAAATAACTACTTATTGCCCAGTCGCGATTTTTCTTCTTTTAAGATGCGTATAATTTTAATTAAAAATGTTGCAATAAAATAATATCCTGATTAATGAACTTTACTTTACTTCCAAATGAATAAAAGCAAACAAAAGTTTTGTGTTTTTATTTCAAAATTCGAGGCAGTAAATAAAATACGCCATTCGTATATTGAACCTCTGTGGTGACATACGCTTTGATAAACATGGAGGTGTGTATTTTGCAACGAGATCGCTTTGATTGTTGAAGCGTTATTTTTAAAGGTAGTTTTCACAACCAGTAGTTTTATTGCTTTATATAAAACAATGATATAAGTCAAGTAATATAAACCTCTATTGTTATTTAACAATATACGGTAACTCAAAGGCTTCGTAGACGCTGCGTAGAATGTGCGTAGCGGAAACGAAGCGACTACGCGGAGATAAAAACTTTGTTTTATCAGTTTTAGTCATCTAGTAACTGTACGTTTACTTAAATAAATGTCCAAATTTAAAGTTGTCCATATTTCATATTATTCCACTGGGAAATAATATTCTTATGTTCAAAGTTACCTTTGTGAGTAATAAAGAATTCTTTCAAACGTTTTCATATAATACAATTGGGCGTTTCAAAAGTGAATATAAAATTTCAGCTACAATATGACTGCTTGAAGTTTCAATACGTATGTAATATTCAGGCTTTTGTGGTATAGAATTGGAAACGGTGTTTTAGATTTTTTTTAACAAGATTATGTAAAATGTACAATGAGTCATGTATTTTCAACGTAACTTATTTAGAAAAAATATTGCATTAACTGTAATGTAATTTTTATATGTTTAAGTTTAATTTTATTTATGTAAATGAAAAACATTTACGAAACTGTTTGGACAAAACTTTCTTGCTTACATTAAGTTAAATATACTTGAGTGCACTTAACTTTGTAGACTATATGGATCTGTTCTCTAGAGAGGTCTGTAATATTTGATACATTGGGGATTATCCTAGTTCTCAAGTCGGAGTAATATTGTTTCAGTTTTATTTTTCAAGCGAAATAGTTTTGCTGCTCACAACTCAAAAGATAAGTTACTCCCAAAAGTTTAACACTGGAAAACAATTACCGAAAATTAAAAAATATTACAGCGTGTGCGTATGTAAAATAATAAGTCAAGGAGAGAGACCCTAGATGGATCATGCATGCGAATTTAAAAGACTGAAAGGCTTAAAGCATACAAATCTCAACTAACCACTTTTAAATAAGGCGATTATATCCTCGAAGTAGTTTCTACAAAACAAGTTATGTGTGAAGTTAAAAAAGCTCGTAACAATTAAATAAAGCTCGTAACACGTCGAAACTTGTGCAGCGAGATTGCACTACACTTATGTAGTCGACAAACAACTTTGCCCCTTATTTGCAAAACACTTTCTGCTGTTTGAAGTTTTTTTAAGAAAAAATCCCATGTGGTTAAAGTTACGCTTAACTGTTTTTATTTAACATAGAGTTAAGTATACGTATATACGTTTATGTAAATACATAAACGTATTGATTAATTTAATATGAAACTATTTCAAAATTTGAAGACCTTCATAGCCATAAATACAGATTTTTAAATTAATTTCTAAATATTTTGGCAGCCTCATTATGCATAGTCCGAAATGTTAAAAGTAATTTTTTTGTTATCCTCACAAGAGGACATTTTTATTTGGACAGAAATAAATACAAAGCTGTGACCAGAATAGCAGTGATCACAAACTACAAATTATTTTTGACATGAATAAGCTTATAAAATGTTTCAAATTGAAAACACCACAAACTCATAGTGATATTTTTCACTTTACTTAAGTCTTTTGTCTGAGAAGCGGGAAACGTACAAACAATTGTTGATTGTGGTGCTCGCTGGAGCGCAAATTCCTGTTGAACGAACTTTTCAATTTTGTACAAATACAAATGTATACTTGAAAACAGTTTTATTTTCTTTTAATTAATATGCAAACACCGGCAGAGTTACATGTTTTATTACTATAGAAATGAACGATGTATCTCTAGAAATAAATAGAGTTCCTTTACAAGAAACTTAATTATTTCAAAATAGTGACTTTTAATATAATCTCACAAATCCAACAGCTGAATACTGAAACGAATCTCAAAAACTTCGCTACCCTAACGCTACTTCTGTCAGACATCAACATTTTAATGGAAATTGGAGTTTAACTGTGGTCTTTTAATTTTAGACACTGTAACATATGTAAATGTTGTTTCAGTAGGAATTGAAACAAAATAAGATTTTAATATTTGTAAACTTAATAACATTTTGTTATTTATATTATAAAGATATTCATAAACAGGGAGGTACGATGATATTAAATGTTGGACATACAAGTTTGACAGGCGGCCGTCGTTGCGGCGCCTGGACAAAAGTTCTGAGCGTCAAACCCACGTCAGTACAGCACAATAACATGATGTATTGAATTCTATTGTGGACTGTCCTTTACGTAAAAGCACTAAAACGAGATGCAAGAAGATCTTATAAGAAAATAGTTTATCTTGAATGCTTTCAGATTTAATATTTTTGCTGCGTTTACTACGTACAGAAGCGTTTTAGCTATTTGTTTTAGGCGAGAGATCTCGTTAAAAAAATGAGATTGAGCTGAGAGATCTTGCAACATACTGTACATAATGTGTATGTACTCTACTGCCTACAACTCTTATTAAATGGAAAGATAAATATTAGACGTTACGTCGAGTTACAAGCAAACATTACAAGATAAACTCTTTATGCTACATTACGAGTTGTATTAAGGAACAACATTTGGCGGCGGTTACAATAATTATTTAGAACATAAAATGTCAGAACAAAAAATAGCCCAAAAAGTGGGCACTATTACTACTAGCAATTGTAAGTTTTATAAAGTTAATATACATTTAATTTAACAGACTTTAGTATTTATTATCTCCACATAAACATGAGTTTCACAAAGGATGCATCCCGCTTGCCTCTTTTCACTCACACTGGAGCGGAAATGGAGTGTGTAATTTGAATAAGTGCGTTAGCGATGTGTTCGTAGACAACGAACATTTTCAGCGCAGCCACTTCGCGACACTGATAGCTTGTATCAAAGTATTACGATGTGACATATAAAATGAAATAAAATGGGTTTTGCAATTTTAAAGTTTAATTTATTATTTTACTTTTACATGAAGTTGTTAAAAAATTTAAACAACGACACACTCACTTCACTCCCATAATCCAGAAGGGTATGCAGAGTCAACCTCGTGATCTTAAAAGCTTTCAAAACTTGTTAATTTAATATGTAACATGTTATTGTTTAAATTATCCAGAAAGCAATTGTCTGGACTTAATTATTATGAAGCTTTTCTGTACTCATATCGTAATTTTTTTTTTAAAAAAATACTTAGAATATGTCTATTTTGCTTATGTTATTTTTTTTAATTTATAAATTGTATAATATAGTATGCAATAGAATTTGTTTGTTTTTTATTCCAAGGTGATTCTCATTCAGGTATAGCTGAGCTATGTAGGGTAAAAGGTACGGTAAAGTACATCCCTAAACAAATATCAGAGGTCAGTACGCAGATGTCGATCAATACGTCTGATCGTATCACTCAGCCAAATTAAAGGACTTATATTACTTTCGCTTCTAAAAAGGCTTTGCTTTAAGTAATTTACAAATGTATTTTTATTACAAACTAGCTGTTGGCCGCGACTTCGTCCACGCAATATTAAGATAAAAAAGTAGCCTATACCCGTCTATGTCAGCTACCTCCAGTGAAAGTCCGGTCGAAATAAGCCCAGCCTTTTCGGAGATAACCTGGAACAAACGCAGCTTGCGGACAGACAGACAGAAAGACAAAATTAATTAAATGCTATTTTCGTCATCAGCAACGTAAACACATTATCTTCCCTTTTGGGAAAGAAAGAAAAATTCCAGGTTTCTCTAGAAATTTTCTTTCGATATTACAACAGACACTCCAATTTTATCATATGTATATAGATATTTAAAAGATAAAGGGTCTTTGATTTAAGTTAAAATTTATTTATTCAACATTATTAACGTCGGAGGAATTAACATTTTTAACTGTTACGTTAGCTTAATGTTTTGTGATCCATCACTCTCTGCCAAGCCATTTTGGACTTTAAAATATTCATAAGCAAATTCCTTGGTTCCTGGAGTTAGTTCAGGAAGCGCATCAACTTGTTCGAACTTGGAACACAAAGAGCTCATTTGTGGTTTCAACTTTTGTTGCTAAGTTACTTTTGTTAACTAAGTTAATATACTTGCCTATAATCGATAACGATTGAGAGCTACTTTAATAATTAATGTGGAGTTGTAGTAATTTTGTTTAAGAAAATTGGTTTTAAAAACATTTTTCATGTTGGTATATTTTGGTACTTTAGGGTATATAAAGAACACTTTTTAAATGGTTTGTCATATCTATAATTACACCTATAACTTCAATAAATGTGTATAAATATTACATGAAATAGTATCCCAAAATATCATGCCTTAATATAAAAAAGAAAGTTGTTTTTATTACCCGAGAGCAAAGTCTTTGTATGTAAGGTGACGTCATGCTTACTTTTAAAAATGTTCTTTATCAGATAAAATCATACAAGATTATAGAAGAGGGTAACATAATTGATTGGAAATGATCCGTCAATGTCTCTTAAGAAGAAACGTGACAACTCAAGAAAAGATTTTCAAAAGGGAGTCGAGAATAATAAGTTCAAAAGGACACAAAAAGTTCATTTACAGTTCATCGTACAATCGTCGACTGCGTTCTTATAATAATGTGACGACTTTTGTGTTAAAAATCAATTAAAAACCGCCTTTTCTTTTAGATTAAAAATTCTGTTTTCTATTACTCTTTAAGTGATTACACTGCATTTCAATAACTATGCGTTTTAACCCATGAAGAGAAAGAGTTTTCTAAAGGACCTTTTCCATCTGTGCATTGAAGACATGGGCAAGAATTGTTCCATGAGATGGGCTCAATCGTATGTCGTCTGATAATAGTCTTATTTCCTTTCCTTTGCGCATATCACTGTGGAAAAGGAAATGACTTTCTTTTGTATTTATCGTTCTGACTATCTTTTAGTTATAAAAATATGGGCCGATTTTCTAGTTGGTGATAACAAATGATTTCTTTTTTTGCTATAAAAAATCTAATGTACATTTATATCCTTCTTGTGGTCTTTTAATAAGTCGAAATGAGAGAATATATTATATTAAATACAGAGCCTTGGATTATGTTAATACATCGTCAAATAAATTCTCTTTTAATATTTCTATGTACTCATGATAACAAATTACATACAGCCTCAATATCATACTTTACTTACGGCGAAATTTCCGCATGTTTCGCATGAAAGTGAATCTCGTTGTTATTACGAAGTTATATGTTTTTAATTTAGACATATCTTAAATCTGTTGCTTACTACTTGTATATGAACGGTAAAAGGGGCCGAGCAAGAAAAATTACGAGAAAATATCACATTAGAAAGACGTTACGGATGCTTTTTTGTAAATTTTCGTGACAGTACTTCTATTCTCGTAAAATGCACGCGTTAAACTATCAAACGCTTTGTTAAACTTGACATGTAATATTATTCAATAGACTGCGTTTCTGTTTTATGATTTTCTTCCACATTTAAAAATGTTTTGAAGAATACTATGATCGAAAAGACAAACATTGATTGGACGGTAAATTTTAAACTAAAATCACCATCATCGTCATCATTATCATCCTCTTTATCCTACTCCCGTATGGTCGGCGCGACAGATTTTTGTCCTCCAAATAACTCTATCAAACGTCATCTCATTCATCATTCGCTCTTTGATCATGTCACCTTTCACGCAATCCATCCATCTCTTTCTATTAATAATAAATTTTAAACTTAAATAAAAGTAATTTTGCGAATGTAATTTAGTAAATGATGACTTAGTTGCTCATTAATCAGATTGCTTAATGATCTCACAGAGTAATCACTGGCCAATGCATTTTGTTACAGCATCATTAAATTACTGTCATTTTGCGAGAAACTTTAATTAAAATAGATTGCAGTCAGAGATTCAAACGAAATTAAACAATGCCACTATTGCTCATTTAATTTAAATGTAAATGATGGCAAAATTTTCATTTAAACTGCTATATAAATGAAACATTACAAAAATTTTACATTCATAGTGTCCTTTAATAAAAACATAGTATTATTCACTAGCTAAAACAGTCAAATTGATCAAAGAGGATTACGAGATACCAAGACTCGGATATAATAAGGAATTTACAAGAAAAAAGATAATTCGAAACAATTTATAATAAAAAGTCGAGTCACGATTCTGATAAAAATCCTAAAAGATATTATAACAAAGTTTGAACGGGAATTCAGCAGCTTTTAAAACAATTTATCTTAATATTCCCTTTGCTTGCTTTCCATTAAATGAGTTTATTCTTTTGGAAAAAAAAGTTTATTCGTAAATATCGTAATTGAAAACCTAAACGTTACAATTATCTAAATAATTCAACATCGCAGTCTTGATTCCAACCCTTCCATATTTCTTGCTTAACCAAACAATCGCTGAAGCAATATTTTCTTTTTAAGATTGGAAAAAGCGCTCAGAATCGTTTGTTCGGTAGCATTCCAGAACAACTGATAACGAAACGCAAATTTGCTTTGCATTGTTCAATTAAATAGATTGTTTACCGACAATTTAAATAAAAACCAAACGTTTACTTATTGAAAACTGCTGATATAACGTGACGAGGTGATTTATTTTCATTTTTAATTAACTGTGTAAATAATTCTTCCTTAATGAATAATCTTGTGTACAAAGCTCACTATTTACGATGTCAGATAATAAACTGAAATGGGAAAACTTCCAAGGAAATATGGCGGCTCTTTTAATAAAGTGGATGTAACCATTTACATTAAACACCTTATGAAAACTTTTCAAGCAGTTTATAATGCAGCACCGCAATAAAAAGCAAAAGAACTTAAGCTAATAGAAAATGTAAAATTCTGTAAAATAAAATAAACACCACTAATTATTACATTGTATAAAGTTAATTGTTTGATATTGCATGCATAATCGTGCATATCCAAATCGTTAAGAAAACTATAGCATCTAATATAGTGTTTCATATAAAAACAAATGACGATAACTGAAAGGAATGAACGTAAAAAAGTAGAATACTCTGTGACGTCACTGAATGGATCGGAATGCGGAAATCGAACCACACGCAATACATCAAATGAACTATGCATAGAGTAAAGACATGCCATTAATTACTCTATGTCAATTGCTTTAAGTCTGCTATTGCAAAACATCTTAAGAAGCTAGATTATTTGGTAATTTCATATGACCTTTGTCAAAGCATGAATAGAGTTTTGTTCACCACTCATTTGTATTCCAAAAGAGAATCATATTTTCCTATAACAATCACGTCCGGGCACAAAAGTGTTATGAAATATTGATAGCGGGTTCGCACAAGGGCCTGATTACCAATACCTCAATTCGGTTGGCTGTAACTGCATTTATAGGGGTCAGGTCTATATAACCAGAGAATTCAATATTCCCAAGCAGAAACAGAAAACAAAAGTATAGCAATAATAGTTGGACGTAGGCTAAGAAATTAGTTATTTTATTTACACGTATTTCAAATAAATACAACATTTTTTTACAGAATGGAAAAAATGTACAAAATTCCATGAAAATCAGTCCTATAATATGTTGATGAGGTAAGATACAAGAAAATGATTATAAAACGTTTAAAAACAAAATGTACATCGAATGAAAGTATCTCGTTTTAACTTCAATTTGATGACCACTAAAACCTCAGGGAAGCTGCGAGCTTTAGTTAAGAAATTAGCATACAAATCACCTTGGTGAGTTGGTCTGGTTTTATCGAATAAATTACACAGTAAATGTAGATTATTGATGTCTCTTAGCTAAGCTGTTATAACGAAAAATATAAATAAAGTGCTTCTACACCGATAAAAATTGCTGAAATAAAACAAAAGAAGTCATTTTTTTCCGATGTATGTAAAAATAAATCTAACACTTTCTCGCAAACGTTCGTGATAGGTCCCCCAGTTTATACAGCATTTCAAATTAGTATTATGATATTTGAAAAGACTCCACTGAGTTTAGGTGCTTTTTAGATGCTGTAGGGTAAAACCTATTTACGATATACTAATAAATAAATTAAACTCACACGAAATAATTTGTTCTTACAAAGACAAAAGCGTTCACGTCTTTGTCGCCACCGTTACTAAACGTTTTAGGCTTAGCATTTAAGCTCTGAATATTTTGACAAAGGCGTACCATGTTATAGGATGATAAAATAAGCTTCTAACATTTTAATTTTGCCTACAACTTACAAGACATTAATAACAAAAAATTTCATGAAAATCAGTCCTATGATATGTTAAGGAGGTAAGATACGAGAAAATGATTATAAAACGTTTAAAAACAAAATGTACATCGAATGAAAGTATCTCGTTTTAACTTCAATTTGATGACCACTAAAACCTCAGGGAAGCTGCGAGCTTTAGTTAAGAAATTAGCATACAAATCACCTTGGTGAGTTGGTCTGGTTTTATCGAATAAATTACACAGTAAATGTAGATTATTGATGTCTTTTAGCTGAGCTGTTATAACGAAAAATATAAATAAAGTGCTTCTACACCATTAGATAAAAATTGCTGAAATAAAACAAAAGAAGTCATTTTTTTAGATGTATGTAAAAATAAATCTATCACTTTCTCGCAAACGTTCGTGATAGGTCCCCCAGTTTATACAGCATTTCACATTAGTATTATGATATTTGAAAAGACTCCACTGAGTTTAGGTGCTTTTTAGATGCTGTAGGGTAAAACCTTTTTACGATATACTAATAAATAAATTAAACTCACACGAAATAATTTGTTCTTACAAAGACAAAAGCGTTCACGTCTTTGTCGCCTCCGTTACTAAACGTTTTAGGCTTAGCATTTAAGCTCTGAATATTTTGACAAAGGCGTACCATGTTATAGGATGATAAAATAAGCTTCTAACATTTTAATTTTGCCTACAACTTACAAGACATTAATAACAAAAATTTAATATCTAAGCTGGTAAAGGAATTTTGGCAATCAATTTGTTATTAATTTTATGTTATATGTAACCTCCATAGTAAATTCTGGGAAGAGATCGCCACATCGAGAGAGTCGCTCGAATCGCACTAAATGGAAATCCATAAATTTCTGCCTATCCCATAACTTTTTTTATATAATATAAGGTTGCAAACGAGCAAAGGGCCACCTGAATCCACCGAAATGGAAAGCGACCGCTGCCCATAAACATCCGCAATTGCAGATGCGTTGCCTACCCTTTATTGACGGAGGAAGACGCACATAAAGAGGACATTTCCCCTTCCTATGCGTCTCCTCCACCGTCAAATCCACTTTTCCTTCCCATCCTTACCTCTTAAAAAAGGGTGGAAAGGGAAAGGGACTAAAAATAGGCCTCCGGCACCACAGTCATCAGACGAAACGCGGAATTGCTTCCACTTCACGCCTGTTTTCTGTGGTCGTGGTATTACACCGGGCGAGCAGGTCTATTCGTGCGAAGATGTTAAAGCGGGCTCTACCACTGTTGAAAGTTAAGGAGTTGATTAAATAAAAATATAATATTTAAACAAATCTGTGGTTCCAAAGAAGGGATTGAAAATTAAATTCTAGATTACAAGAGATGTTATAATTGACGAAACAAAAAGCGATACTTTAAAATACAGTCACGAACAGAATTCCGAGTTAATTTTCCACACGTATTTTACAGAAACTTTTAACTTAAGCGTAACGAAGCTGTATTGTGAGTATGAAAAATAATTAAAAAAGTATTATTTCACAGGGCTGTATTGGCTTTTAAACTACTTTAAAAAATTAAAAGATATTATTTTGATATTTAAATTTTGTGTTATAAAATGCAAAAATGAATGATTAATGAATAGTACCTATTTTTCTATTATACCGATGAATTTATAATAGGATTCTTTTACAAAGTTGATTTTCTTTGTTATAAACATTTAATTTCAGTCATTCAAAAGTGTAGAGCTTAAGCTTATTAAAACTTTATATTTCGTTTTGGTTTAAAAAACGCTGTACATTTTATTTAAAGTTAAAGCCTGTAATTATGAGTGAGAAAACTTTAAATAAGTCTCGGAAAGGAAAATTAAAAGAAGCATAACACTAAACCTTTTAGCGTGGTTCCTGGCACTTAGGACACGAGCCGACACAACGTAAGTGAGCAGTAAAATGGCTTTTACAGTTAATTTATTGCTTTTACACAGTACTTTCAGATGACAAATTTTACAGTGATTATAGTTATAGGGAAAGGCATAGGCCTCCTTCCTTTATAAATATTCTTATGTCACCGTTTTTTTTATTGTTAGGTGGCAAACAAGCGATCTATCTCTTGAATTTGCTAAAAAAGCGATGTCATCGCTGCCCATATACATCGGCAATTGCAGATGCGTTGCCTACCCTTAATCAACCGAGAAGAGACGCACATAAAGATTATATTTCCTATGCGTCTCCTCCATCGTCGAATCCACTTTTCCTGCCCATCCTTTCCATTTAAGAAAATGGTGGGAAAGGAAGGGGACTAAAATTAGGTCTCCGGCACCACACTAATCAGACTATAATCTTATAGTGATAAAAAGGACATTGTTTTTTAAATTTGAATTCGAAGTATGTAAAAGTTGACTGAAAATTATTATGAGTGCTCCTCTTTTGGTGAAAAGCACATTAATATTAAATTTATGACTTATGAAGTGAAAATTGTGTGCCCGCTCGAAAATAGGATATTATAACATTCAATTTTAAGTCCCGAGAGAATGTAAATTTTGTTAGCGCCCCGACCCACGGTTTCAAAGCCCAGTTGCTCGTTTTGCTTATTTTTTTGCGGTAAAATTTGAATATTAGCTAATTTTCATATCATTACATGTGTCATATAGCAATACCAGCCAAAGAATTAAATTCGCTCCCCACTTAGCACGAAATACTGTACAACAAATAGACACCATAGGAACTATAATATAAATTGTTTATTTTATTGCTATGTCAAGTTTTCGATCTAATTAGCAATGTGTCGTTTCACAAAATAGGGTAGGAAATAAACAACTACTGTTAATAGATATAAATGCATCTTCTAATTGTTTAGGACTATTTCTTGAATAAATTTTTAAAATAACATGACCTAATCTATACTAATATCTCTATATAGAGGAAAGGTTAGTTGTATTTTTGTATTTCTTGAATTAACTGAAAAGCTACTGGGCCTTTTAAAAAAAATCTGTCACAATTAGAATGCTACACTATCATAGAGTAACATAAGACGGATAGAGTCTCGAATGAAAGGTAGTTTGGGTTATAAAATTCTCAAGGCATTTTATCGTTGCTATAAAGTAAGACGAGAAGTTTAAAATTCAAGAAAAACTCTACAAAGTTATAAAAACGTTCAGTGGGTGAAGTTTTACGTAGTCATGATTCAACATTATCCGTAGGAACGTGATTGAATAAAATGAGATGATGCAATTAAAAGTTTCTTCGGTCTGTTTGTATTTCTTCCATTTAAACAGTTTTCAGTTCTACAGATTTCTATTAATGCTTGCAACATTGATTTTCTATTTTAGATAGATCGGTAAACGTTCTTTACCAGTTTCAGCAATAATTAAAAAATCTTTCTCCATATTTAAAACTTTAAAATGTCGTGGTTTTTACAAATATAATGTTCGTAACATGGCGTGTGGATAGCGCATGCAACTGTGCTGAAATGTCGGGAGTTAAAACAACCCAATCGTTGTAAGAAACCCGTATCTTACGAACATTATTTCTCGATATAATTTATTTCGGTTACAATTGGATTGTTAAATTGGCATTCCTTTTGAATTCGTGAAAATCTTCGATGTATAAATATCTAATGATGAATATTTACGAGCAGCGAGTGCCTCGAAAGGGTTGAATAGGGCACATGTTCAGTAATATCGGAGTAGATTGAGGACGAGATAATCAGCCCTTTGGGTACAACCTTTACCAATACTGCAACATATTTAATGTTAAAATGTGACTTTCGTTTACGAATATTATGATTTTTTTTGTATTTGTAATTATACAATCTTTAATGCTTCAATTTACAAAGAACTATATATGCATCATGGATGTTTTACATTGCTAAAAAAATTTCACCACAATCAAACAATTTGCTAATTAAAAAAAAAAACATTTTTTTAGTTACGTTTATTTAGAGATTTTGGCGTTGGGAAATTAAAGAAATCTTAATTTAACATTACTTTAGATATAGTTAAACATTTTTCATATCCTTATAGCTACACGTTTATATCATTTCATTATTATTTCCGAAACTCATAATAGATGTTAATAATGTTTACGCAGCCGAAGGTCAGTTATAAACAGCTAAGCGTTCAAAAACATTAGGTAATTGGGACGGTCGTTATTATCGACCCGCCATTACGCTGTGAACATTACCACGCTGTCAAGTTATTTTATAAATTAACACAATAAAAATATATTTAACAAACATTTATGGAAAACCTGTTCTATGGATCGGGTGAATTGTTAATAGAGTATCGGCCAAATACTAAAACGATATTAAACATATAAAAGCGTCTTAAATAATAAGAAGATCCTTAAGCTACAAATTCAATTGAAATTTTGTCGTCTACCAGATTATAAGCGGCACTTATGACGAGAAGTGTTTAAAATTCGCTTCAGTATACGGCCGTTAGGCACTATCTTTCAACAAAATAAATTATTTTGTATTTAATAGTTAAAATATATTTATTAAAACCAATTTTAATAATATACTTGGTTGTTTAATTATGTAAAACTATATAATGCTTCTTGTATCCAGCAAACGAGAAATTGAGATTAACAATTGTGACATTGATCCATACTAGATCTTATAGCACCTAATCCTTAATCAAGGTCCATAAGTAATTCATACGCTTGTAACTATGTATTAATCGATTTAATAATATAAATGTGAATAGATACATAGATTCGTATTTCCAGAAATTCTAAACGGTCTATCTCAAAATTAGACAAAGATATAGAACGTAGTCTGCAAGAAGGTGTAGACTAAGTTGTTTTTATTCCAAACGGCCGAAGTCGCGGTAAAAGCTAGTATAATATGAATGTCGAAATATTTTTTTAATGAATTTTAAATTAAAAAAAGAAACACACTCATAAGGTATAGCTCTGGGAAACTAATATTTAAGGTTGACAAGAATTTGTTTACATAAAAATCTAATTTTATACCACGACTAGCTGTTCCCATGCGACTTCATCCGCATAAAATTATAAAAAAATCATTTTATTGTTTACATTTGTCAAATTATCAATTGCAAATGTCAAAATGACATGACATGATGTCAACTCATGGCAACCTTGATTCCTTGATGTTGGCAGCAACTTATGGAATCTTTCCCACATTAGAGTTTTTATCCAAAATATTTACCCCTAAGTTTAATGGCGTGAAAATATATAGCCTAAAGCGTGACGTAAGTGTAGGGCTTTTTATAAAAAAAAGAGTTATTCAAAAATATGCTGTAATTGCTGACATCTTAGGCAACAAAGAAGTGAGTGTTTACGCTTTATTATATTAGTATAGATATAACTTTGTACATACTAAGTTTGTACGTTTGAAACTTTCGCCAGCGATACAAACGTAACATTTATATTCTACTCTAAATGGTAATCCTAGGGAAATGGACAGAATTGAACTTTCTGATATAATAACGATGTGAATTATTCATATCAAAACCTTCTAGTTTTACGTACTCGTAAAAATCACAATTCCCTACGCTATGTTGAATATCAGATGATGTATAAAATTTATATGACTATAATATACATGTAACAGTAACTATATGTTAACCGTACTCATGCACGGTTAAAGTGTATTTTACAAAAATATTGATAGACACTGTTTAATATGTTTTTAACACTGTGACTATCACTGATCGATATTATAAAGGTCGACGTAAATATTAATTCGTAATTATGTATCTCCACACTGCTTAGTTGTAAGTACTTCATTATTTACTAGCTTTCGCCCGCGACTCGGAAAAAAACAAAAGTTATTAGCCTATGTTTTCATCCAGACAATAATTTACCAAATTTCATCGAGATCCGTTCAGCCGATTAGGCTATAAACTCTAACAAACATCCATCCATCTAAACTTTCCCATTTATAAATTAGTAAGAAGTTAGATTGGTCTAGATTTCGCAAGATCACGATTAATAAAGTTTAAATAACTAAGATTTGTCAAAAATCGTATCATGTTTGAAACGCCGTCTTATTTTTTTATAATAAATCCCCGTGTAAAAAAAATAAACAAAACATCTATAACATCACAATATAATGCACGTTCTTAGATACGCAGTGTCCTAATTAACAAAAAAACTAAACCTACGAAACAGACAAATCCTGTTCTGTTAGTAAGCTTCAACTATCGGTTACGAGCAAACATCCGGCCCCGGTTTGTCTCCTACAAAACGAACAGCAATAAAATAAAAGTAACTCGAGGGAAAACAATTGATTCTCGTCTCTTGTGGATAACAAATGCTTTACAATGCCTATTGGAATTTTAGATTTCTAAAACTACAAGTTTGTATTCACTTTCTCATCATCATCAACTTGCCCTTATCCCTTATGGAGGGTCGGCACAGTATGTGCATACATCTCTATCAGCTGTCATATCTGAATCCACTCCTTTCTTAAGCATATCCTCATTATTGATATCATATTTGTATTCACTTTCTATAAATACATATTTAGTGTTATTTCACTGTATAGGAAACTGGATTTCGCCCCCTACTTTGTCTGCGTAGAATTAAAAAAAACTAGTAGCCCATATGTTCTTCCAGACTATATACAACATTTATGCCAAATTTCATCAAGATCCTTTTAACCGTTTAGATTATAAACTCTAACAAACATCAATCCATCCATCTATAGGTTAAGAAAAATTAAGATTTAAATGTAAATCCAATATAGAAATTCACGATTTCACATGACAATGTTACACTTAACTATAATAGTTTCAATTTGTTTCATAATTAACTAGGTAGCTGCCTTTCTAGGAAAATCAATCAATCACTAAAAAAAAGAATATTTTTCATTCCTAATCTTCACTGAGACTACGACTGTAAGTGCAGATCGTGTTGTGAAATTGTAATTTCGTATTAAGTTTAACTATTAAATGTTTGTTAGTAAATTAAAAACAAAGCCGGATATATGAGGTGAATTAAAACTCGGTGTAAATCCGATGGTCACGTATAATCTGTTGTTACAGTGATACGAGGGTCGAGGGCGGCGGGTCGGAGCCTTCAATTACCTCTCGCCTTCCATTTCTATACATTATTAATATCGTTTTACTTTAACATTTTCAGTGTTTGGAACAAAAAACTATGCTTCTAAAGCCTAATTCATATTCTTTTATATTTATATGGCTCATATAATAATAAAATGTTATTAACAGCTATATATTATTAAAGTTGTTAAAAAGTCATATTTTGTTTAGATTAACAATATTTTTAAAAAAATTATACGATTTTAAAAAGTGTTCAACCTTCTTTTCTGAAGTTTTTCTATTTTCGGTTCAAGTTGTTGTTATCAACTTACTTTTCGATATTCGCAATAAAAATACTGTACATATTTTCGAAATCATTAAATATAGAGACATAAAACGGATAAAATTACTGTAAATTTCCTGCCACAATCGCATCAGATAGACGTTGAATATTTCATGCAGCGCTCATTACACGTTTTATTTTATGTATTTTCAATACGAGGAAAGATTGATTGCGGTTCATTTTAAAAATATATATCGCAAACTTAACATCATCGGTAAAGATCACAGTTTTAATGCATTAAACATCACGTAGATGAATTAACGTATTATTTCAGCACACATTCGTTAACATCAAATTTATTTTGAAACTAAATATACAAAATCTTACACTAAGTGTCTTAAAATGCACAATAACTAACCTATAATTTTTTTTTTTTTATAATATAAGTTGGCAAACGAGCAAGCGGCCACCTGAATCCGCCAAAATAGCGAAGCAACCGCTACCCATAGACATCCGCAATTGCAGATGCGTTGCCTACCCTTAATCCACGGAGGGGACGCACATAAAGAGGATATTTACCCTTCCTATGCGTCTCCTCCACCGTCAAATCCACTTTTCCTTCCCATCCTTTCCTCTTAAGAAAAGGGTGGAAAGGGAAAGGGACTAAAATTAGGCCACCGGCACCACACTCATCGGACGAAACGCGGAATTGCTTCCACTTCACGCCTGTCTTCTGTGTGGTCGTGGTATTGCACCGGGCGAGCCGACCCATTCGTGCGAAGATGTTAAAGCGGGCTCTACCACTGTTGATGTTATTATGTATTGCCTATGATCCCATAACGAAAATTTGACAGTAAGTATTCTAAACGTCGTTATCGTCGTGGGATTTATCGTTGTTCTATACGCCCGTTGTTTAGGTAGATGCTAGAAAAAGTCAAAGTTATTTTCTAACAGAAAAAACTAAACTACGAACATGTTAAGCCTAGAAAATGATAAAAAAAATCATTACAAATTATTATTATAATGCAAACAAATTGTTAATGCAATTATTTACATATTCGGTAGCAAAGTGCAATGCGAAACACGAAAGAGGCGGACACAAACAGACGCTGCGCAGAGTAACGAGCTTAGAGCGAGGACGGTGGCGTAATTTAAACGCAAGCATCTGTGAATTGCTGTTTCAGAGCTCACTGTTTTGTTAACTTAAATTTTGCATTAATTACATATAAAGGATTGATCGGACGGTTTAAGTCGAACAACGACAGAATACAAACAATAGGGAACATTTTACTGTGCATCTATTTTAGTAGTAAATTCCTGCCGCGGAATTCCGTCATCGGACGCGCGACAGACCGCTAGGTATCATCCACGCTATCTCGATGGCTGGCATTCCTCGACCGTGCGGTTTTCGCGAAACTTTCTATCTCGCACAGCAGCGTTATATAATGGTCTATTCTTGGTAGTCCTTTGATTTCTACCACTAGGGAATTGACACTGGTCTTGTTATCTATGTTAATTACATGTTTAAATACATTTTATATTGGTTAAAAACTGACAACATATTATACTATCTTTTGCCTGCGACTCTGTCCGCGAGGTATTAAAAAAATAATAGCCTATGTGTTATTCCATATTCTACGTCTGTGACAAATTTTACGGAAATCCGAGAAGACGTTTTATAGATATATAGTAATCAACATCTGTCCATCAATCCAAACTTTCGCATTTATAATATTAGGATTATTTAAAGCAACAAATAAGATTTAAAATTTTATTAGTTTTTTATCCGCTCATTTGTGCTTTAAAAAAGTCTCTAAAATGTTTCGGTAATGATACTGAGATAAACTGCGGTATCTTACCTTAAGCTAATGTTTAAGCTTAATACGGCAGTAAAAAGGAAATTGAATCGGATTATTCCAATGAGAATGGGTACGTAATTTCGATTGCGGCTTTTAGGTTACTTTAATATTTTAAGTATTGTGAATAAAGTGAGAAATACTCTCTTTTTAAAGCAAATAATATTTATTTGCCAAACACAATTAAATACACATTAAAAAAAAATTAAAGTTTAAATATAAAAAACAATTATTATACAAAAATTTTAAGATACTTTACACAGAATATGAAGGATATTTCCCGTTGGACGAATCGAATTCATACAGTCAATTGTTAATTGGACCATCGGGATAAATGTTTCCTTAGTGCCGGATCCATAGGCCAATTGGCGCAACGGGAAACACCTAAAATGAATATTTATAGATCCTTAATAGTTAGATTACGTAAATAATTAGGCTACCCAGATAAATTTTAGTTTTTTTTTTTATAAAAATTAGTAGATTTTTGTTAATTTACTAATATTTCCATTAACCACTCCAACTAAGCTCTAGGCTTGTGCTAGGATATGGTTCACGACAATAGTCGAATGGCGGGATTCAAACCCTCGACCTCAAGATCGGTAGTCCGTACCCCAAACCATTAGGCTATTGGCGCTTCAAATTCAAGTTAATTAAAGAGATTGATTAAATTAGTCTTGTATAACTTGGCGGGGTGAATTGTAAGCGGTGTGTATTGTTGCTTTGTTTTTTGTGGCTATCTGTGGATAGAATCAGGATTGACTTCTGTTTTCTTTAGAAATTAAATGTTGTTTCAAGATTATGGAGCATCCCGGCTAATGGAATTGGGGACGGAACTGTGCGGACGTGCTTTCTTTTCAAAGATCCTAATTAAATGGAACATTAAACAGAGGACCTCTTTTATTTTATCAGTACCAAGCTACGTGTTATCAAGGCGATGTACAATTTATTTTAAAAGTTTAAAATTTTTTAGACATTACTGTCTTAATATTCTTTCGAGTTTTCGCTTTATCTTTAAACAAGATGTTTATGAATGTTTTAAGGTTACAAGTAAGAAACAATTACACTTCATTAGTCTATAATTTGTAAAAATATAAACCTTACAATTGGAGCATGTTAAATGCATTTCTACACTCTCTGTATAGTTTAAAAACTTTTTACAAATTAATTAAATTTTGGAAAAGTAATATTCTTCCAACGTAGTTTAGAGTTTCAGCCATAGAATAAAACAAAATATTATAAATTGTAAGCCATAAAACAAAGTGCAAAAAGTTAAAATTAAAAATGTTTCGCCGTGCTAAATTGCAGCCTCGAAGAACCGACATAACTCCACTTGACGTAACAAGCTGTTGCAAACTGAATTGCGTTTGTAGCGTACGCCAATTTAGCCACAAATGAAGTGTGCGTACCGATCTCGACATCCATAGTTTAAAACATCCTCCCACAATACAGTCTTATCCCCGATTTCTAGTTATTAGTAAGTAAATCAATTCTGGTAATCATTTATTACGCGTCATTTCTTCCTTACTAGATTTTGCATTGTTCTTGAGACTGTAGTAAAATATTGTACCAAATATTTTGATAATTGTTATGCAATGTTAACGTCTATATATAATATACAGTCAGAGAGATTTTAAAGTAAGTCTGCAGTAGTCAAAACAAAAATGTAATATTTTTTAAATCCGCTTTTCCTTTCTAAATACTAAATTTGGTTTGATCTCTTTATGGGAACAGACACGTGTTTTAAGGCGAGATTTTAATAGAACATTTAATTGGATATGATTGATTTTTAGATTAAAAAATTATTAAACTTTTAATTTTTATACGAATTCGTTTTGTTTTTGTTTTATAAGCCTTATACAATATTAAACTTAAATAACTGAAAATGAAAGGAATGGTATTTAGTAATACTTAAAATAAATTATTTCAATATAGTAAACACAAAATTATTAAAGTTTAAAATTACTCAATGATGGGGTATCAAAATAAAAACTCTCATCGAAGACTTATCAAACCTTAAAGAAAGAAAGAATACTCACATAAAGACTGTTTCATAATACAGATGTTTTTGGAAGTAATATTTTATGTGGGAGGTTTTGCGATCTTATTCCAACAACCGCTAGATATTAACGTGAATCACTAGCACTTCGGCACTCAGCCAGATTGGAAGCATTTGCAGAAATTTGCTCCAACTATTGTTAGCTTCAAGATTGCTACATTACGCTTGCGAGCATCGTTCTTGCATCTCGGTAGGTATTATTAAGTCTTTGCTTACCGTATTGTTTCTATTTAATTTCTACCAAAATACATCAAAAAAGAAATCTAATTAGAACGATTGAGCTTAATCCTTTAACACGAAAAGTAAAAAAATTAAAACTAACGTTTTAAAAACAATTTTTAAAGGTTTTATTAGAAGACTTAGAAAGTTACTTTGATTGCATTCTAATTATAGACTGTCGCTGCTAAATTACGCATATTTTTATCACTGTTTAGAAATTGGGAATATATATTAATGTAATATCCAACCAAAAAAGCAAACTGTTATTTTTATCTACCTATAATAGGGGTTTGAATCCATAATGTCGATTTTCAACACCTTTAAAGCTTAAATTATCTTCAAGATAACAAAACAGCGAGCATAACGATCTCGATTATGTGTCTGTAATTTTGTAAATTGCCAAGGCCTTTCCTTATTGCTGCTTTTAATCATTACCATAATCGCGTCATTTAGATGTTATGTTAAGGGAAAATGGATGGGAAAACGGTGGAATACATTCCCTTAATATAATACCTAAATGATGTATAATAGCACAACTCGCTTGGTACAATACCACCACCACACAGAAGATATGTGTGAAATGGAAGTAAATCCGCGATTGACCTCTTCCTGTTTCCACTATTTCCGTACAAGGAAAGAACGGGAACAGGACCTGGATTTGGTAGGGGATTGGACCTTTAGGCAGGGGTAATATCCTCTTTCTGTGCGTTGATTAAAAGTAGGCATCGTTGTAAATGCAGATGTCTATGGGCGCAGTCGCTTTGGTATTATAAAAATATCTCCGAATTACCTTTACCTTTACAGCCATCTGATTACTTGGCCACTATCATAGAATACATAATTATCTGGACTTAACCATTTTCTCCATGTTTACGTGGCGGTTGTAAGAAGCAATACGGTAAAAGCCGTTCATCCCGGTAAACGATTTTGGTGTTCTAATGGATTGTTACGAGCTCGCCACGATTACTGCGATACTTAGCTGAATGCTCATATCGCTAAGCTTTAGGGTTTAAGGAAACCAACATATTGTTGGTAATGAAAACGTTTTATTGACTCTCCTTTGTTATTCTCAGCTGGTTAGTTTTAGCTAGTTCATTTTAAAGTGGATACTACGGTTGTATGTCACAATAACTATTGAATTATAAAACCACGCAGAGCTTCAAAGGAAATTTAAGATTCTAGAAAATTCCAGAAATTTATGTATTCTTAATAGAATTGTGAAGGAGAATCTATCGATCCCTTAAATGTAAGGATTATATCTTGTATTGGTTCTTTGTCGAGCAATAATTTACTTATTTAATACTTTTTCCACAAATATTACAATAAGTACATATACTAAAACTAACTACTACAAGATTTGCGTAAGGGCTTTATTGATATCAGCAGTTCCTTACAGGCAATCCAGTGGCAATATTTAAATAGTTACTGGCTTGTAAAATTATCAAAGTTTACTACATATTCTGTGTAATATCTTCACAAATTACTTAAGTTACAGTTTCCCAAATGCACCAACAATATTACAGACGCTTAGTGTACATCCAAAACTGTTATTGCATTGCTGGAACGTGCTCAAATAACCCGAATTCTCTGTTATTTCATTTAACTTACTGGAATATCGAGTATGTTTATGTTGGGTAATGGTGTAAAACATGTTGAACATAAAGGTAAATTTATTGTAATACACATTTAGATATTTTACCGGTTTGTTGTTCATATAATTTTGGGTAACGTCACTTACCAATGATATGTGATAACTGGTCAGAAAATATTTACATCCCCTCCTGTTCTTTGACAACATCTAGCTTATCTTTAATCAATATGATTTTTGGATCAACTTATATGGAGTCACATATATGCAAGAGTCTGAAATAAAAACTGAATCATACAGACAGCAAATTTGAAAAATCTGTTTTGAATTTGGATAAGAATTGAAATTCTGAAAAGAATTATTACGATCTGTAACTGTGTAGCTGAATATCAAGTATTTTGAATTTACACATAAAATACAGAGTAAGCAGAACATACGCTCATAGCGCTACAGTTTGTTTTTCCATCAAGCAGAAAAACCACAAAAATACAAATAAAAAGGCTTATAGGGACGTGATGGCGCATAAATCTTTGTTAGCCGTCATGTACGACCCGTGTAAAAAACTATGCCAAAACGTCTATGTTACCATTTGAATTTATTATTTTTGATGGAGTAATCGCTCTTATATGAAAAACTTTATCGATCAATTTTTTTGTTGTTGTTTTTATTCTATGGATAATATCGGTGATTTTCACTTCTGATGTTTATTGCAAGTAACATTTACTGGAAACGTATTTAACTATTATGGCTGGCAAACTATTTTGTAAATATCATTTATAGACAGGCAATTGTTTTAATTATTTATTAAACTATTTAAGTATATTTTTAATTCATCATCACCAGCTCACTAAACATCCCTACCGAGGTGCTCGGAACCTACCCTAAGTAAGTGACTAGGCCATACTCAACCACGCTGGCCCAGTGCGGATTGGTTGACTTCACACATATCTTTGAATTACTTTGCCGATATGTGCAGGTTGCATCACGATGTTTTTCTTCACCGTAAGCACGTCGGGTAAATTATGTACATATTATGTAAATTCGAAAACTCGAAAAATCACATTGGTACATGGCGGGATTCGAACCCAAGACCTGTAGATTACAAGTCAAGTGTTTAAACCACTGAGCAACCGACGCTCTGTGTAATATTTTTAATTACTATTATCTAAATGAAAGATTATTCCAACGCAAAATATTAATAGTTCATACCCAAACAACACGAAAGCAATCAACGCAAAACAAAACTGGCATCGACAAATATGAATTTGCGTGGCATAAAATGTTTTTGAAAATAGATATTGAACAAGGGTCCGCTTCAGAACTCTCAGAGCCATTGTCCGCGATGATAACAAAAATGAACAGCTGCCATCCATTCACTACTTTGAATACGTTGAGTGTATTCCGATACGATAACAGGAGGCGTTTTACTTTTTATTTTGACATCAAATTTGTTGAAGAAACAAGCTCCGAAATGTCACAAAAACGAAAGTAAATCTGATGACTAGAAATAAACATTCTACAAGACAATTTGTAATTAACATATTCATAAAAGAAATATGAATGAAATCAATAAAAGGAAAATATAACAGGTTGAAAAAGGGAATCAGAATACGTAACCAAATCCTAACGGAGATAATTTTAGCTCGTAACGAAAGAGAATATTTTATAAAACTAAATTTTCAACCATTATATTATGCAATCTCTCTTATTATTGGATGTTTACTACTTTAAAAACCAAAATTCTTGCTTGTAGAAAAAATAACAAACTTTTATAGTTACTTTAGTTTCTTGCTTTCGAATGAATTGATTTATTTATTTCAGTTGCGGCCCGTATTGCATCGTAGAGGGAAGAAATAAATAAAGTTGATTTCACCATTTATTTCTGTTCCGAGGAGGCCTTGCGATGAAGCTCACGCAATACATTCTGTTTCAATCAAATTGTGCAAGATTTTACTATGTTGAAGACGAATGAAAGCTTTCATATTAACGGAAATAACACACTGTACTTATATCTGTACAAATTAATTTGATTTGCCAATACTGATACCTTTGTCATTATTTGAATGATGTTGTTTATGACTACAAATAAGTATGTAACATCAAGTCCTATAATAATTTTTTACATACTTGAAACTAAAAAAAAACATAGTATCTTATGAATTAAAATGAAGTTTTAAGAATTCTTATTGTAATATAAAATCCATTAAACATAAGTACGAGTAGAATGCATTGTAATGGATGACACAGTTACAACATTCCCTTGAGTAGGAACATCCGTCAACAGTGTTCGAGGAAAGGGCATTAATGAATACCCGAAGGATTTGTGTCTTTTTACAAGGGGATATTTACTGTACCGCATTGCGGAGCGTATAACGATGATAATTAAAATAAAACATTAACTGCGCTCAGAGTCCTTCAATCACTAATGCAGCTTATAGATCTATAATCTATATACTTATATTATATTATATTATTATATTAATTATAATAAAGCGTAAATACACACTTCTTTGTTGCCTAAGATGTCAGCAATTAGAGCATATTTTTGAATAATTCTTTTTTTAATAAAAAGCCCTACACTTATGTCACACTTTAGGCTATACATTTTCACGCTATTAAACTTAGGGGGTAAATAAATTAGAAAAAAAACCATCATTTGGGAAAGGGACCATAAACTACAAGCTGCCAACATTAAGGAAGCAAGGTTATGTCATTATATGTGAAAGGTTTTCGTTGTCATTTATATTTTGACATTTGAGAAATGTTAACAATAAAATAAAGTTTTTATAATTTCACGCGGATGAATCCTCACGCGAACAGCTAGTTTTATATAAATTAGATTTAATATGATATTTGAATTACAAGCTGAAGTAAAAATTAAAACGAGTGTGGTCGTTAATGGTTTGCTTAAATTCGAGATTACTATAAAAACTAAAAAACTACGCTCAAATTTTTAGGTAGTCATAAAACCTACATTTTTCAGAATGCTTAGGCATTTTAATGTTTTATTAGTTTCATGTTTTTAACTTAATTTGTTCTTCGTTGTTGAGTATTTTATGAGTATAAACAAATTATGCAATAATATACATGATGCGAAGTAAAGTTTCTCCATTACCGCGCTTAGCATGTTTAAATGAAACTTAGTTTCTACTAATGACTACTCGGAAATTTCTGTTGCCAGTCGATGTTGTTGGTTATAAGCTTATTACTGGACGTTATTGCGAACTTAAACAATTATAACATTTAGTGTTAATTAATTATATTGAACGAATGAATGGAATGAGCTGATTGAACTGAATGACTGCTTATAAAGTCTATTGGCAACGATCACTTTATATACATCTATCTATATACTATACTATTATAATAAAGCGTGAACACACACTTTTTTGTTGCTTAAGATGTCGGCAACAAGGGTATTTTTGAATAATTCTTTTTTTAATAGAGGGTCCTACACTTGCGTCACGCTTTAGGCTATATATTTTAGCGCCATTAAACTTAGGGGGAAAATATTTTGGATGAAAGCCCTAATGTGGGAAAGAGACCATAAGTTGCTGCCAACATTGAGGAAGCTAGGTTGTCATCATGTCGTGTCATTTTGACATTAGTAATTGATATTTTGACAGATGTAAACAATAGAATAAGGTTTTCATGGTTTCGAGCGGATGAAGTCGCACTGGAACAGCTAGTATATGATATAGTTAATATATAGTTATAGTTGTAGTAGTTGTAGTATATTTAATGATATAGTTGAAAAATGAATTATTTATTCCGATATAGGATTTAATAAAAAGAAATACTGCATAAAAACTACCGTCTACAATTTCAAGTGTTATAAATGCAAACATAATTAAAACATTCTTCATATTTGCATCGTTTTACTTCCTAGACTATGTTTAATGATCATATACGCCGACGCTATCGACTCGCCTTCATGTCTGACGATGAGGTGTGAAGGGCCTATTAGTATGTCGGCAGAATAAATATTTATACAGAAACGATAATGTTTGCGTTTGAAGGAGAATCATAAAGCTTCATTTTTTAATTTATGTTATATTATACTATAATAGTATTATTAACAGCTAGCTAGCCCACGACTTCGTACACGCAATATTAAGATATAAAATTAGTCTATAATATGCCTGTATATGTCAGCTACTCTTCAATGAATGTCGAGTCGAAATCGGCCCAGCCGTTTCAGAGATTACCTGGGAAAAACGCGGCTTGCGGACTGACAGACAGACAAAAAAATTATCAGCAACGCTAATACATTGTCTTCCTGAAATATGTAATTTTTCTTTTGATATTACAAACAGACACTCCAATTTAATTATATGTATAGAAGATTTAGATAGACTAACGACTCCGTCCGCGTCGAATTAAAAACAAAAGTAAGTAGCCTATGTATTCTACCTGACTATTATCTACATCTATGCCGAATTTCATTGAGATCCGTTCAGTAGTTTAGACGAAAAATTCTAACAAACATCCAACTATCCATCTAATCTTTCGCATTTATAATATTAGTGAGCAGTAAGATAAAAAAAACTACGTTATGTTATCTTAAAGTATTTATCTTTTTAGCTCTAAATTACTATTTAGGGCTATATTGCATCATTTGTTAATTGCTATGGGACTTGCAACTAAATCAAACATCATACGTCATACAATACAGTTATCATATTTTACAATACAAACAAAGGGAAAATCAACATTTCGTACAGTGCATAACTAATTGGAGTGGATCCAACGACCACTAATCCCTGTTAGGTCATGACCATAATATCAATATTGAGTCGAGTTTCCAGCTGGTGTACGTTTTAATCAAAGTGTTAATACGTCCCTTTACAGAACTGACGTTAATTAAATTTGTTTTTGCTGAATCTGTTTCAGTATGTAATTTATGAACTGTTTTTGTATTAACAAAAACATTTGTGCGTTTTGATAAAATATTTTTTTTTTATAATTGTCAACGTATGGAGATAATAAAAAAAATCAATCAAATAAAACAGATTTTATTATTTGAATACAAGAATTAGTTCCGTTTTATATTGTGATTTTATTACTTTTACTTCTTACTAATATTATAAATGGAAAAGTATAATTGAATGGATGTTTGTTAATGTATGTAGTCTAAACTACTGAACGGATCTCGATGAAATTTGGAATTGATGTAGATGATAGTTTGGAAGAACACATAGGCTACTTGCTTTTGTTTTTTTTTTAACCCATATATGAGTTTTAGTTTAACTACTTATTATGACAATAAGTAGTGAACTACAATTGAACACAAATAATATAAAGAATAATATAAATACATTCTACATTTTTTTTGTACCCCGAGCAGGGGCCCTTCGGGTACCTGCTGCTGTCGCTAATGCAGCAACCTTGTTACCGTTAGGTTTTTTTTTTAACCCATATATGAGTTTTAGTTTAACTACTTATTATGACAATAAGTAGTGAACTACAATTGAACACAAATAATATAAAGAATAATATAAATACATTCTACATTTTTTTTGTACCCCGAGCAGGGGCCCTTCGGGTACCTGCTGCTGTCGCTAATGCAGCAACCTTGTTACCGTTAGGTTTTTTTTTTAACCCATATATGAGTTTTAGTTTAACTACTTATTATGACAATAAGTAGTGAACTACAATTGAACACAAATAATATAAAGAATAATATAAATACATTCTACATTTTTTTTTTTTAAATCCACGGACGGAGACGCGGGTATAAGCTAGTTTATTAATAAAACACTGCAACCGTTGTAAGTGTCAATGTCAGTTTGTTCAAAGTTCATGACCGGTTGGTAAACAAGGAATTAACGAACATGCATATCTTACTTTACAAAATAAAACTTTACTTACAAAGTTTGTTTTGTAGAAGCAGCAGTTCTCTACACTTGATGTCGGATCAAATAAACGCCTCAACAACTTAACATTCTTGCTCTGAAAATGTACTAAAGTTTTAGGAATAAGACAGCTTTAATTTCGAATTGCTTTATATAATTGTTAAAAATATTTTTATCTCTTGTATTATCAATCAATGTTGCTTATAAATTTATAATACAAAAAACTTAAATGTATTATAACTCTTAATTGAAGTTATTTTAATCTTACTAATATTATAAATGCGAAAGTTTAGATGGATGGATGGATGTTTGTTAGAGTTTGTAGCCTAGACGGTTGAAGGGATCTCGATGAAATTTGGAATTGATGTAGAGGATAGTTTGGAAGAACACATAGGCTACTTGCTTTTGTTTTTTTATTCCGCGCGGACGGAGTCGCTGGCGAAAGCTAGTAAAGTTTATAAAAATGTACACTCTAACGTTTAAATTTTAGTCGCCAGTTTTCCCTGGTATATGTTTCGTAATTCAAAATTAAGTTTCTGCGGCACTCTAAAATATACTAAGTTGCTTACAAAGTTTTAATAACCGTCAATCTCGCTTTAGGGAATTTCATAGCGCGATGGAAAACCATATTCAAGCTTAATGTAGGGTAAAACTTCCCTGACTCTAAAATATTTTTCTCATACGTGTTTCAAATTTAAGTTATATTTTTTATTGATGGTTTAGATGAAAGAAATCTAGATTGTGATTTACGTTGTTCATTTTACATTTTTTTTGTACCCCCGAGTAGGGGGCCCTTCGGGTACCTGCTGCTGTCGCTAATGCAGCAACCTTGTTACCGTTAGGTTGTTTTTTTTTTAACCCATATATGAGTTTTAGTTTAACTACTTATTATGACAATAAGTAGTGAACTACAATTGAACACAAATAATATAAAGAATAATATAAATACATTCTACATTATACTTTCTACTAATTCGAAGATTTGGATGGATGGATGGAAATTTGTTATTATGTATCTCCATAACGCCTTATTGGATTTCTATGAAATTTAGCACACATGTAGAACATAGTTTGAAGGAACGCAAAGGCTATTTACTGCGTATTTTATTAATTTCGCTCCGACAAAGTCGCGAAATAAAGCTAGTTGTCTTGGCGAAAGCTTGTTTTTAAATCTTTATTTATGATAATAGATTAAATCAAAAACATAAATTTGAATAAATTATTTATTACATACAAAACAAAACAAAATGATCATTATTTTATATACATGCTTATATTTCTATGTGAATCTAGGCGTAGGCAAATCAATTAACTTTTTTTCGTTTAAAGCGTATTGTTAACAAATTATCTGTAGAAGATAGTTCAAAAGGAAGTATGGTGTGTGCAAAATCTGTGTCTTATCCCTTTGGATAGGATATATGGTAAGTATCTATGGATGATTTTATTTACAGCCTTTGAGAGAAATGTAAATAAAAATTCAGTTCGTACAGTGGGAGTATTAAAACACCGACACAAACAGCACGCTCGAGTTGCCTATGCTCTGGGACGATGAATCATAGTGTTTTGGCATTCGCCGCACCGAACGTATCTCTGTTGGAGTTCAGATAGGTTAGTTTTCAAATTTATTGCGATTTTGCTGCGGTATAAATGCAAAACGTACGTGGATATATCACTTGAATTGACTTTCTTTTTAGATCATACTCAGTCTAATTAGGCAAAAATCATAAGTCGATATTCAATAGTGCTAGAAGAAATTGAAATTTTTCAAATACAGTTTTGAAAATTTAGAACGCATTTTAGCGTTCAAGTACTTGCTAAACCATGTTATATTTGTTTAAATCAGTTGAATAACTTTTCTAAAGAAACAAAGTCCTAAACAAACCTCAGGTTGAAGCGTCTTTTTATTAGAACTGGGCCTTTTCATAGTTGATGGTACATCCGGCGTAGACTTTGATACGAGCTGAAGCTATTCAGTAATGTGGAGTAGTTCCGTATGAACTGGAAATGGAGTGTTGGTTGCATCGAGCAACGGACAAACATCGCAAACGCACTCATTCAAATTACACATTCCATTTCCTGCTACATCTCAATACATAAGCGACGAGCGATTACGTTACCTTGAATTTCTTAAGTAATAATAATACACCACTAAATTAAACAAGTAAACTTTTAGGAGATTTTATTGTTTAAAAATTTAATACAACAAACCTTAAGATAACTAAAGCATATTTTTATCTCATTCTTTTACTCAATAATTTTCTTCGAACTTTCGGATAGAGCATTTTTATATGGCACCTTAAATTATTTATAGAGCATATTAAAGAGTTACCTTAAACAGTTACCAACAACACGAAAATCTTTTCATATTATAACATTTATTTTTATTTTTATTTACTTTTATAAATTTAATAACAAATTTAGTTCTCACATATATTTACATTTAATTTAAGGTTACTATTCCGCTACCAGTTTCATTCTTGGACTGCATACCGCGCACGGTATATTGTACTCTTGACTGAGTGCGTCTTGTAATATTTACTCGATGCCAGACGCACCGCACTCGTTTTTATATAGACGTCTAGTATCTTTTCTGCGTAATAATGTATTACAAATTATTAATTATTAATTACTTAAAGTATGTTTGGTATAAAAACTATTTAATATCACTAATAATTCTTGTAACATTTTATAATTCAATTATTTCTTTAGTGTCAGTTTTCATTTATAAATAACAAAATTCATGACATGTAAGAGTTGACTTTGTACAGAAAGAGGTTTTCAAATATATTTTATAAGAAAAATCCTCTAGCCCTTAGATTCCTTTCACGGCTTGACTGAAAGAAACTAGGGAGCGGAAAACTACATCCTCTTAGACTACACTCCGGCTTTTGTGGAAAGGAGAAATATATGGCAGGGTAATGAACTTTGGTATAGATTTCTATTTGATAGTAGAATTTTACAACATTACATTAAAATATTAGAGCTAAGTATTTGAGTTTACTTACAATTAAACATAAGAATTTTTGCACGCTTTCGAAGTGAAATTGGTGAAAATCATAAAACGTTTTGTGTTATTTCTTTTCTAATAAATGCTAATATTATAAAGAAGAAAGATTTGTATTTTTGTATGTATAGAAATAACTCAAAAACTACTGGGTCGATTTCAACAATTCTTACACCATTAAAAAACTACGTGAGTATCATACTATATATTATGTTATTTTTTAAATTTCGTTTTTTTAATTTTTTTAAGTCGCGAGCAGCACCTATAAATTATAAAGTCGGTTATTTTATTACTCATGTACAAGTAAGCGAGCTTAATAAGTATTCGCTACATGTATCACATGATTAAAGTAAGAGACCAAAGGATGTTGCAATATACAAGGTATCTCAAAGTTTCGCAATATTTCCTTTAACAGGATTACCGCTATCCTGTATCCTCCGGCTGTATCGACTTTATGACTGTGAAAGTTTGCACACCCTGTGGTACTAACTCACGTTCAACTCTACAATATATTACTTCTCTGATTAACAATGTTATAATTAATCTAGCAATCGACCGCGAGTTCAACGTAAAATTAAAAATAAATGATTAGCCTTTAACATTCCAATGTGCATTAGCAACCTTTATATCAAAATCACGTCAAATCGGACGAGCCGTTACGGAGATTACCCAGACGTTTTTATGTTTTTTTTAAATATTACGTTCAATATTACTAGATAGATAATTTTGAAAGATTTCTAATTAAAAGTAACAATGACTTAGTGCCGTCTAAATGCAATACTTAACTTTTTCAGTATTGAACACCAATATATAAATAATTAAAAATGACAATCTAAGGCGATAAGTAACGATTTTAAAAATATTTTATCACTAACAAAGATAATTCTTTATGAAAAAGTAAGAAACGTTAGTATAGTAGGTTTTTCGCAATTAATTAAAATACTATGTTTTAAATACAATTCAATTAAGCGTCAAGTATTTAAATATACGAGTGACCACGAACGCACCGCGCTGCGCTGAAGCGAAACCACAATATACTCTGTTGTTTAATTTTAAGTAAAGTTAATTTTCCACTCCGTTCAGCGGTTTATTATGGAACTAAAACTTGTAATAACAAGGTATTATTGTGTTAAAAAATACAATTGTAATATGAATTACTAGCTTCCGCTCGCGACTCCGTCCGCGTGGTATGAATAAAAACAAAAGAAAGTAGCCTATGTGTTCTTCCAGACTATCCTCTAGATCTATGCCAAATTTCATCCAGATCCGTTCAGCCGTTTAGGCTACAAACTCTAACAAACATCTATCCATCCATCCATCCATCCAAACTTTCGCATTTATAATATTAGTAAGAGTAAGAAGTAAGATTATAAAATGTTATTTTTCAACTCTACTTGTTTACTTGTTTGGAAGAGCAGCACATACTGTGCCGACCCTCCATAAGGGATAAGGGCAAGTTGATGATGATGATGATGATTTTTTTGCATTTTGCCGAGAGTATAATTCATTGTATATGTGACAAAATAATTAATATTCTTAAATACTTTGGACCCTTGACTTCACACGCAATAGTGCTATTAAGGTCAATAATGATTACAGAGTAGACTAACAGATGAAAGATATGCTATAAGATTTCATCATGTTTTCTACACTGGTAATTAAGTTTTCTACGAGCTAACACACTGACGCTTTAAGTTACAGCCACAGATCATTGTTAAATAAACAATATTTCAATGCCACTTTATCCAAACTGTAAGGGCCTTACGATAAAAACTTAGACTTTTCAATAAATCTTAATTATTGAAACATTACTATGCGTAGGCTTCCTTAATGCGAACTTGACCAATTAAGTACCACTACCGAAAGCAGTTGCGGTTAATGATGTCAATCAGGGACGGTCAAAGAGTTAAAACACTTGTTTAACAAAACAGCGTCTACCTATATTTTCGTATTACTTAGGTTTAATCACAAAAGTACGAAAATAAAAGGCGAATAAAGTTTAATCATATAATATTGATGTAAGCCAATAGATTGCTTACGTTCTTCTACGGTAATCATTGTATTAAATTGCCAATCGTCTTTACCAACTCCAGTCAAATTTAACATACTATACTACATAGATGTACTTTACTACATAGATTTCTAATTACGTCTGAATAAAGCTTTACTATTTACAAACTGGGTACAAAGTACAAGCTGCGGTTTCAGTTTAATCAAAGTGCTAAGTCGAGCTGACATTGTCCTCTCGTTAATTGTTTACTGAAACTACCCGGTCTGGTCTCGCTACAATTAAATGACTTAACTAATTACCTATACTTGATTGACATGACATTATTAATATTAAAGAAATATAATTTGTGTAATCCATTTTTCAATCATCATATTTTGAACCCGCTCATCTTCGCGCGTATTTTTGAAATAGATGATGATGATGATTATGATGATGATGATGATGATGATGATGATGATGATGATGATGATGATGATGATGATGATGATGATGATTATGATTATGATGTCATCCGCGACATAATCAAGTGTGACCGAGTTTTGAAATTACACAGCTTGTAATAGATAATGCTAAGCGAAGTGATATCAATTTATAATAATTAACAATATTAACATGTCTGGACATGTTAAATCACACAGCTACCTTAATAATTATGCGCATGTTAATTATTAATTATGATATAATATTGATCAAACACTAGCTTACGTTCTCGTTAAAAACTTCAACAATGATGAATGGAACATGAGATAAATGAAAAAAATTTAAAATAAGATAGCAATGAGATAATATTTATTGTCTGTTATTTCTAAGTAGATACCAGATAACAATAAAGTCTTTAATAAATAAGACTAATTAATATTCTTTAAGTCAAAACTTAATTAATGGAATGTGTTAAAATGTCAACAGAAAATAAATTGCTCTCTTTTGCTGAATGAGCAAAAATAAAAATCAGCTCCTAAATAAAACCCGCTCTGTCCATTTAAACTTTATTTCATTGGAACTTTACTTGAACACTATTTCGTGTTACGCAACTGTACAATACTATCTAGATTCTAAACATATTTCAATGTAATGATTTAATTAAAACTATTTATAAATCAAACACTGTAGTCATAAATATTAAAACTGCAAAGGTTTGAATGGATGGATGTTTGTTAGAGTTTATAGCCTAAGCTGCTGAGAGGATTTCGATTAAATTTGGCGCAGATCTAGAGGATAGCATGGAAGAACACATATTCTACTTGCTTTTGTTTTTTTTTTATATTTCACGCGGACGGAGTCGCGGGCGAAACCTTATTGTATATAACGTTAGAGTTTGTTTAACATTCTGTTGCGATTTGGTTCAGTTACCATCAGTTCAATTCTAAGCCAATTATTTATCTTAAATCTATTTTTAGATGTTTTAATTGAATGAATGAAATAGTCAATGTATATAAGAGTCTGCAACAAATAAAACCCTGTTCAGTTTTCGTTCTAAAGAGAAATATTCTGCAGCAATTAAGTTACATCCGCTCGCCGGCGGCGGTAGTTTTAATTAATCAAAACCCATTCACGCTTAGCTTGGAATATCCTAAGTTTGTTTTTATTTAAATTTAGAAGATCGGTGATGGTCATGACTTAAATGTTACCTTTTAATTTTCTCGAAAAAGTACTTCACAATCTTACTGTTGTCTCTTTCTGACACACAAGTGTAAGCAGAAATTAGATTACCGCTGGTATAGTTCTATCTCTCTTTCACATTAATCTTTGAGTACACATTGGTTACTCTTAACCTTACAACCTTGAAAATTTCATCTTCAATTTATAGTCTGCATTTAACCTTACAGTCTCCTAAAATTACTATCAAAATGATATACATTAAAATAATGTTATGCTTAAATAAAAATGAATGCTATGATTTTTTTTTAATTCTTGACGAAGACGAATGTTAGAATAACATGTGAAACATACACGATGTCTTATCATCCGTCTTCGTTTGGGTCCGCACGCAAACTAAAGAGAAAAATCTTAACACGGAAATGTTTCTAAGAGGAAAGTACACGATGTGGGGAAAAGGAAATAACCGCAGCAAACTTTTGCTAAGCATTCAGTGTTGTTTGAATTTACTGAGAGTTGTTTATCTGTATGAACATCGCTTAATTTTATATCATTATATCTTAGAAACATTAGTTTTTAATTTTGATCATACTATCATACTTCATTCTCATATTGTAAATCCGAAAGTTTAGATGGATAGATGGATGTTTGTTAGAGTTTGTGGCCTAAACGGCTGAACGGATTTCGGTGAAATTTGGTACAGATTTAGGAGATTGTCTGGAAGAACACATGAGCTACTCACTTTTGTTTTTTTTTTTTAATTCCACGCGGACGGAGTCGGAAGCGAAAGCTAGTCCTAATTTAAAACAAAGATGGAATAAAGTTGCTATAATAAATTAATCTAAATACATACGAGGTCGTTACACAAAAAATTGCGAATACTATTTGTTACAAAATTGTATGTTTACTATGGTAACATACCCTTAATAGGCGTACACAGTTCACAAAATTCGAGGACGTTACGAATATTTTCTCGCATATTTTTGTTCAAGGCCCCATGATCTTTACAACGCGCTGAATCTAGATTAAACGTGAATTAGACAACACTTAAATTTGCATATGAGTGAACGAGAGTGTTTTTTTTTCGAGCCAGAAACACTTTTGGAAATCTGCCAAAAGTTGGTGTTAAGAATCTAAAAGAAGTAAGTTTAACTGAATAGAAACTTGACGTTAAGCCAAAAATTTATAACAGCTTGAAATTTGAAAAATACAAATCGAAATGGTTATTCGCGAAGATTAATTCATAGGATAGTATAAGATCTCTTTTTTGCACAATATTTTCGCTTTTACTTCATGAATATTTGTTTTATCATACGTGTTCATATTATCCACTAACTACAGGTTTGGATTTTTTTTTATTATTATTATGCTGCTTTTGATAGGATTAAGGAAGCCAACTAAAGTGTGTCTTTTGGAAATATCATCTAAGTTCCCGCGACTTCGACCGCGCAAAATTTAAAATAAAACTTATTAGCAATATAGATAGGCTACATGTGGTTTTTTTTATTATGTTTTATATCTGTTCCAAATTTCATCGAGATCCGAAAATCCATTTAGGAGATACGTTGCAATAAACATCTGTACACGAAAACTTTCGTATTTATAATTATGTGAGTATTAAAAAATAACACACAATCAACCGAATTCTTTAATGAAGCCTATTAATTTACAGTATTTTAAGGAAACATTCCTATTTTTTTAAAAGCTTTTAAATTTGAATAAGCAGAAAGTGTGTTTTCTGTTATTTTTAATTCTAGTTCTACACAAACGTTATCCGCTTTTGAAAAGAGCCTTTTTTCCAGGAATTCGCATATTTTCGCGCGAGCTAGATCAAAGAACATCTCGTGAATCTTTGTTACAACTTTGGCTTTGGTAGCGACGTTTCATTTTTAAAACAGATTTGAGTGGATTATTTTGAATGAATTCTATTTTGTGCGAATTTACGATTCGCTTATTTAATGTTTTTGTAAATACATTTTTATGTATTTAATTTTTTTATGTTTTTAATCTTTTTAGATTCGACGTAAAATTTTAACGTATTTATCAAATTATAAAAATCATTCGAATTGATCGAAAATATCATTAAAATTATAAAACTTATTTTTTTTGTGTACAGAACAATGTAATAGTCTGTTGCGTGAACGCATCTATGGTTTTAATTTAATTTTTGCTATAAATCTCTTTTTGCATAAAAATATATCTACACTTTATAACACAGGAAAACTTAAAAGTGTACACAACATTTTTGGATTGCAGCCAAAATGTGCCGTAAATTTATCCGTTTATAACCATCAGTATCGCTGTGTTCGACTAAAATTTATACGTTTCAAGATATAAAACAATTATATTCCTTCATATATTATGTAATCTTAAGAACACATATATTAAGAAACAAATTCTAAGTTTTTAATATGTATAACAAAATACTAGAGTGGCACAGGGATCCAATGTGGGGCCAACTCTTCAAGAATTAAATTCTCCACTTTCCTCGTCTCTACGTCATCTTCCGCCAATTAATGTTGAAACTATAATATCAATCGATCAATCTTAAATTTGAGGAATAGTTTAAAAGCAGGTGCACTCCTTTGACTGTCGATTGTCTCGCAGCCAATTCAACAGTTTAGTTGCACAACTAAAAATCCGTTGCGCACCTCCATTTAAGCTTATAGGAATCAAAGCGCGACTATATATACATAGATATAACACTATAGACAATATTTATAAATCTATGCCAAATGTGTATATTGTAGGTTTGATATTTGAAATTTCAATTGTTTGCGGTATGCTTGGAGCAGATGCAAGTCTAGACCTATTTGCATTGTTATTAAAATCAGTTTGCCTCCGAATTCATATAACGTATCTAAAACAATATCTAAGTATTTGTTAGAATAGCTTCGTAATCAATATTTTCTAGTTAAACCAATTAATTTCTCGAATACTGAACATTGAACCGCTTAAATTTGTTTTATAAGTGAAATTCAAAATTAACTCGAACAATAACACGGACCTTACAAACAATGGGAAGTCATTGAGGTTAATAGGATGCTTAGAATGTACGAAGACTAATTAAAATATTGTTTGTTAATAAATTTAAAGAAAACACCCATAATTTAAAGCAACTAATCTATTATTTTTCAAATCATTCGTCACGATATCATTTACCGAATACAAATCTATTAAATTTTTAACACTCAACTGTCAATCTGAATAAAGTAAATCAGTCATATATAAAAACATGAAACAGCTAGTACTAAGAAACATAATCTTAAGGTAAACCTACGACATTATACAAAATGCCTAATTCTTTAGTTCCAACGAAACTCAAAAAGATTCACAAACTGTATTTTGGGTAAAACCTAAGACCTAAGACGTAAGATAGTCTACTGGAAGCTTCAAACTTTAATGTTCAGACGTTTAAAGTTTGGAGCCAAATTGAGTGAAATTTTACCTTTTGTAAGTCTCCACTTCATGTTAGGATAGTTTCTGAAACGAAGTACGTCTAATTAGAAGTTGAAGCTTAACTTCTTCTGTATAGGGAAGGCCCACGTTCTTTACAAAACTAAGATTAACATTTCCTCCGATAATTCGTGGTTAGTTGGTCCAGAACTAAGAATATGTATGAACCGATATAAAATGACACTACTCGTAATAGCGAATAAATGGTAAGATCACACTTTAACTCCAAAATTCAATTTAATGTTTTGTCGTCTGTGTAATTGTTTATGATTTTCTTCGGTATTCGACCGTTAGAATACTAAAAAATAAAGCATTAGTTAGTATAAAAAGATATTTTGGTCGGAAAGTAAATAATGAAAATTTAGTTTGTGCCGAAATTCGTATCTAAGGTACAATTTCTCTACCTACTATCTACCGTTTCGTTTCGAATAAAAAATGCTGACAATAGAATTCAATATATCAAGTTATTGTGTCGCGGTGACAGAGGTTTCGCGCCCGAAACTTTTGTCCGGCGCCGACAGCTGCTCGCCCCAATCATTTGTTGATATCCTGTTCCCTGTTTCTTAACCCACTGTAAGTAAACTAGTACACATATCGTAGACATACATATGTATATAATAGAAGCATTTAAAATTACTATCGTGTACTGCCAGCCTTGAAGTTTTACCCTTGTGTGTAACTAGCATTATTTTAGTTTTGGTTGGTTAGTAAAATTTTATCATAATTATAATACTATTATGTATTGAATGATGGAAGTTAGTATCTTTTATAATTTTAAACAGTGAATAAATTATTCGACAATATAGTATGAATTTAGTTTTTGAAAAAAAAATCGTAAATCGTCTGATTTAAATTGTATAACAATATTAGTGTATTTTCAAATTTAAAATAAAACTACTTCAGAATTTCATAAACATGAGTGCTTTTCTGAAGGCGAGCGAATACGTCGCGTTCACAAACTCCTTCGAAGCCAATGATTGAATTCAATTTATAAGATTAGAAATGTTTAAAAAAAAATAGCATTAGGTTTAAATGAACTAGCATTTCGTTTTGCTACAGTCAATTTTGAAATCACTTTACTTAAAAATGTCTCTTATATATTAGAAATCTTGGAGGAGACGCCCATGCGACGTTCATAAAGAGGATATCTCCCCATCCCATGGTGGGTAATCCTATCCTCTTTATGTCCGTCTCCTACTTCGTCGATTAAGGGTAGACAGCACATTTGCAATTGCGGATATCTATGGGCAGCGTTCGCTTTTTGGTGGTTTCAAGTGTCCACATGCTCGTTTGCCACGTTATCCTATTAAAAAAAACTTACGTAGGACACAATTGTTGAGTGTTTCATTTTTTCACAATTTTCAAAAAATGCTTCTCTTAGAATTGAGAAGTATTATCACTCATGAAAAAGAATTCAGTTAAATTTTGTTGAAGATTTCAGTTAAAAAATTGTTGTATGATAGAAACTACAAAATGTGAATTCCAGTTAGTTGTTATAAGTTTTTCATTATTTTATTCCATAATTTATTTTAAAATTTACCATCAACCGAAAGTCACGGCAGCGGTAATGGTTCGTAAAAAGTCTTAATTAACTGAAACGAGCTGATATGCGGAGAAAGTTTTGCCGTTAAAATACATATTGGAGTTTAAATTAGACCTTTATGAGTATTTACTCGGTCATTCGTAGTCCGAAAATCCAAATGTACAAAAAAAAGAGTTATCGTGTGTTCATACTTTGATAGTCGTAATTTTTTTAATAATTTAATGAAATCCATGTCCGAAGATAAACTTTAAATTGGAATGTCGCATGACCTGCCGTGTTACACTAACGAACCACAACTTTCAAAAGTTACGGTATTGAGTAAAATTAATTGTGCTTCATATGAGTCAGAACTGGCAATACAGGATTCAATATAAATCTGTAACAGAGAAATTCTATTTCCAATTTTAAACTATAAAATGAAATGTTTTTAGTTAATTTTAAATGAATCGTAAGTGGACTTTATTTTCCACCGAAGGCCATATTCAAGGACGCTGGTCCAGTAGATTGGTTGACTTCACACATATCTTCAAATTTCTTCTGAAATATGAGCAAGTTGCTTCACAATGATTTCATTCGCCGTAGAAACGTTATTTATCTGAACGTGTTAAATTTGAAATTCATTGGTACATGGCGGGTGTACAACACTGTTATAATTTTGTAGTATCGGTTGTTTGCCACGAGATGGCGTGTATTTTTGTACATTGATTTCTAGATCGCGATATGGAGGTTTGCGGCGAATAATCGTCCTCACGCAATGTATATTCAATAAATTGACTTCGCTATCCCATAATCAGTGTTTTATTTAGAAAACACCCAGTATTGGCAACGTTCTCCGATGCCGTTGGAGATTTTTGAGGCTGCTTTACATGGTCCTTAGCGAGCGGATTTTGGACCAGTGTACTGTGGTCCGAACCTGACAGCATTTCAGCCTCAGTTTACAAACGAGAAGAGTTTGTTTGACGAAGATCCATAGAGGGCGCTGTATACAATTTGGACACGGCTCGACCAAAAAAGGAGTTAAAGTCTGGACACCGGCGAGCGGGGGAGCAGGACAGTAGCCACTTCTGTGACGTCACACCGCTTCGTGACGTGAGTGATTAGCAATAATTGTGTGGATTAACCGTGAGTACATTTATTATTTTTATAAAAGTGATAAAGTGACGTAGTGATTCAAAGACTTATAAAATTTTCGACGCAAATATTTGGACTTAGAATAATTTTATGTAAAAAGTGGTCTTAGTTAAATTTATGTGTGCATGGACTTAGAATAATTTTACAAAAAGTGAACAGACGGGGAACCTATGCCCGATTTTTATTTGCTCTGTAAACGTTTCCAAACACTTGTAAAATTTTTGAGTCTGTTATATTAACTTATAAAAATTCTGAATTTCAAACACTTATAAAACTTTTGCTCAGTTATTAACTCAGATACAGTTATTCTTAATAGGTTATTATTGGCAATATTATTGACTTGTACGTTTATTTAAATTTTTTCTGTTCTATTTTAACATGGAAACGTTAAGTAATTTGCAACGTAATTTATATTCCACAATTGCCAAAGCTAAGGTGAACTTTAAGAAGTCACCAAGAGACAGAATAACAGTTTCTTACATCGAAACAAGGTTAGAAAATTTAGAAGCCGATTGGTTATCCTTTTCTGAAAATAATGTAAAGATTGTAAGTTCCGTTAAATCTGCTGAGTTGGATAAGTCTGAGTATAGTACATCTAATTTATATGAAACAACCAAAGAATTGTATCTTGATTTTAAGACTGAATTAAAAGAAATGTTAAGGAAAGTTGATAAACCGATTCATAGTTCTAGTGATGCTTCTGAATGTCAATCAAAGGAAATTAATACATATTCGTCTGTTAAGTTACCGAAAATAGAATTGCCGGTTTTCTCAGGTAATTATTCGGAGTGGATTAGTTTTCGCGATTTATTTATTAGTTTAATACACAACAACAAATTTTTGGACGATGTACAGAAGTTACACTACTTAAAGACTCACTTAAGGGGCGATGCCGAAAGTCTTTTAAAACATGTACCCGTAACAAGTAGTAATTATTTAGTTTGTTGGTCACTGTTAGAAACAAGATATAATAATAAAAAATATTTAGCAAATTGTATTTTGAAGCGATTTATGAATCAAAAATATTTACACGTTGAATCCTCTAATGGCTTAAAGGAACTTCTTGATACGTCTAATGAATGTTTGAATGCGTTAAAAAATTTAGGTATTAAAGTTGATGATTGGGATATTCTTATTATTTATATTTTGTGTCAAAAATTAGACAATGAGTCACGTAAACAATGGGAGACAAAAATTAGTGAGTCACCCGACGAATTACCCAAGTTTGCAACGTTTCAAGATTTCCTTGAGCACCGTTTTAGGTCTCTTGAATTCCTAGATAATAGGGTTCAGAGCAATATGTCAAGTCGCAGTCATTCTACTAAATCATATCATGCATCCACTTTTGTAACCACTCACTCATGTTCTTTTTGTCAAGAAAATCATAGGTTGGCCAATTGTAAGAAATTTGGTCATCAAGATATAGAAGCGCGTCGTAAGTTTGTCCAAACACACAATTTATGTTATAATTGTATGAATGCTAATCACTCCGTATATTCATGTCGGCAATTGAATCGTTGTCGTTTTTGTGGTAAGAAACACCACACTCTTCTCCATCTCAAGAATGTTTCCAATGGTAGTGAGGAAGGTAGTTCAGCCCATCATGTTGAGAATTCACCAGCTGCTACCTCAGATAGCGAGTCCACCAATGTTGTAAGTTGTTTTTCGAGTAGTCATGCTCAAGTTTTGCTAGCCACTGCGTTAATTAAGACACAGTCTAAGAACGGAACTCTTTTTGATGTAAGGTGCTTGTTAGATCAAGGATCGCAGGCGTCCTTTGTGACAGAGTCCACAGTTCAGTTGTTAGGCTTAAAACGCACATCCAGTAAGAGAGTAATTTCAGGTTTAGGCGGTGATCCCAGTGCTTCTTTTATGTGCACTTCAATGGTTACGATTAAATTCAATCCCGCATAGACCCCAGCTTCCAAATTAATGTCGAAGCTTTTGTTATTAAGAAACTCACCACTGTCTTACCCGAAAGAAAAGTTAAAGAACCAGCAGTTAATTTTATGTCGTCTATGGCCCTTGCAGATCCTTCTTTTGATGTTCCGAACAAGATAGATCTGCTTCTTGGCGCAGAGGTTTACAGTCAGATATTGTTAGAGGGAGTAGTCAAGGATCCATCCAGTCATTTAGTTGCTCAAAATACCAAGCTGGGTTGGATCTTATCTGGTCAACTTAAACCTATCAGCCATAGCGAAACACTCAATAACTGCCATAATATAGTTAGTTTGCATTCGTTCCATTCAGATGAGAACGAACTTCTTCGAAGATTCTGGGAATTAGAATCAGAACCACAATCTGATTTTAATAAAAAACAATTAACGCCTGATGAACAGAAATGTGAAGAATTAAATAAAGCTTTACTTACCTGTGTCAAGATCTGCCAATACAGTCCATTTGAAGAAGATATTAAAGCTCTAAAAGTGAAGAAGAAATTAAGTAAGGGGAGTAAACTTACCTCTTTAAATCCATTCATCGATGATTGCGGTGTATTGCGAGTTGGTGGACGCTTGCATAGGGCGGACATCAGTCAGTGTATTAAACATCCAATACTTGTACCCCATAATTCACCTTTTATTAACCTCTTGATTGCAGACGCTCATGAAAGAACTTTACACAGCAGGTCGCAATTAATGTTAAATTATCTCTGGTCAACGTATTGGATCATAAATGCCAAACCGAGTGTTAGGAATTTTGTTAGAAATTGTGTTACTTGTGTTCGACACGCGGCACAAGTAAACCAACAAATGTTAGGTCGCAAATGGGTTCATTGCATTCCTGAACCTAATATTGGAGATGTTGTTTTGGTGAAGGAGAATGGACTTCCACCTAGTAGATGGTTGTTTGGAATTATTGTACATAAACACCCAGGTTTGAACAATCTTACACGTGTCGTAACATTAAGATATAAAAAAATAACGAGATTAAAACACTTGTATCGAAATTGATTTTTTTACCAGTTACTTCATAAGTCTATAAATGATTGTGTTCATACCTTTATTATGCTCTTAAATAGAAAAACAAATTAAACTCATTTATTAAACTTGTTTATAATTTTATTATGCTGTTAAATAGTTCACTATTGGTTATTGATTTATATTATGTTGATTTCGTTAAGTTTCATTTTTGTCATATGTTGTATTTGAAGTTTCACATGTTTTGATTTGTATAAATATTATATAAAAATGTAAACCCACCGTAGGTCAATGGTGGGCGGTTTAATTAAAGGTAGTAGTATGTTTAGGTCATGTTGTGTATTTTGAATTAAACTGTTTTTGTTGATTTTTCTTGTTGTAAATATTTAAATGATATGTTATTGCGTGATATTTTAAGTGATGGACATGGTATGTCCATGGTGGGCGGAATGTACAACACTGTTATAATTTTGTAGTATCGGTTGTTTGCCACGAGATGGCGTGTATTTTTGTACATTGATTTCTAGATCGCGATATGGAGGTTTGCGGCGAATAATCGACCTCACGCAAGGTGTATTCAATAAATTGACTTCGCTATCCCATAATCAGTGTTTTATTTAGAAAACACCCAGTATTGGCAACGTTCTCCGATGCCGTTGGAGATTTTTGAGGCTGCTTTACAGCGGGAATTGAACCCAGGACCTACAAGTCAAGTGTCTAAACTTCGAAACGTTCTTCTAGACAATCGGATAAATAATGTTTCTAAATTGATCCAAACGCAAATCATCCTACAGTATTGTGGATGTCCATAAGCATCAATGAACAGTTCGATGTTTTCATAACTCGTTTGCTCCTTCTCTTATAAAAAAATTTCATAATTTACAAGTCTCCAATTACTTAAAAATTTGACGCAATTCATTAGAACCGTAGATTAATCTTAAGGCTTTACATTTCATTACGTCCAACAAACTAATTACCTTTTTGCAAACTTGACAAGTCATTAATTAAAATCCCATCTGTTACCAGTTTAACGGAGAAAAATCATTCGTTTAAAAATGTCAATATAAGTCAATTATTTGGATTAATTAATTCATCATACGATGAGAATAATTGTTTTGGATGGATGAAATGATAATTGCATTTTTATTTGCTTTTTTCTACAATTAAACATTGTTCACCTGTATGTCAAGATATTTCCTACATATTTATTGTCAAATCTTACAGAAATACAGTTTTCAGCTTTTCAACATCTTATCGATGTAATTAAATATTTTTTTCAATTAACGTTGTATATTTTTCATGGTTACATTTTATAACAAGTTAAAAGTGTAATGGACAGAATTTATCATCCTCTGAATGCAGAGTTGAGTCCATTATGAACTCACCATTGAAGGCTCCTTACCTACTTTGTCATTTCCTGCAACTTCTGCTTGTAATACTTACGAAGCTATTTTCGGTGCGCAAAATTGGTTCCGAGAGATAACTTCGACTACATTTCAACGTTTCAACTCAAATTTAAACGAGTAAAATCATGTACTCCAAGTTCATACGCAGTTCATTCTTTCAGTACGTAGTTGTTAATTGTTTTTTTTTTTAACGTAAATAACCAGCTAAATAAGTAATTTGTTGAAGTTGAAGTTGTGTTGTTGTGGAAATGTGTAACAAAATCAAGAAGACAACACATCGGCAACCTGATAACTCATTCCATATGCCCGTTAGCTCAGGTCACTTAACTATTTTAGCAAATGCAGATGGCCCTTTAATTTTCCTTTGAAAAAATATAACAAAAAGTAGACTTAGAAGCCCAAAGTTCTCGTAATTTCTATATTGACACGAAACACGGGTCAACTCGAAAAATTACTTTTCTTGTTTCTGCAACAATTTCCACTCTATAAATTAAACAGTTGTTCAGGAAATATCCACGAAGTAATGCGATTACTCTCGAAGAAAACTTTATGGGGGAAATTTTTTATTCGTTTACTTATCAAAGTAAGGTTTTTGTAAATTTTGTTTTTCTTATTACATTTCCTTGTTTTGTTATTGAAGTTCGGCTTTAATCCACTAAGTTGAATATTATTATAAAATTGAAGTACACAAAGTTTTTAAGTATGCTTGTTGGTGCTGTAAATGTATTTTTCTGTGTTAAGCGATTGACTTTTTAATTTAAATTTTATGAAAAGCTAATAACATCATACTTTTCCTTTAGGCTACACACTCTAACAAACATCCATCCATCCATCTAAACTTTCGCATTTACAATATTAGTATGAAGTACAATTGAGACTAACAAAATTCTAATTCTCAATTAAGGTCAGGAATATGTTAACAAATCTCTGACTGAACTGAATGATACTGAAACTTTTCTATCACGAAATACATATGACTATCAAATTATATTTCAAGCAATTGCTTAAATATCCAAGTTTCAAGAAAGAATGTTATAATTTATAACACTTCTACATTTCGTAAAGCAGACTCCAACTGCGCAACTCAAAGACAAAGACAAACAGAGACTCAAAGTATAGATTAACCTGCACTTTGCAAAATTAAAAACTTCCAACATTCGAAGCATATACGCCATTCACTTAATACGTGACAACTGTAATCTCTCCTTAGGAAATGACGGTAAAAACAAAAGTTTCGATCGGAGTTAGTAAACTTAATGTTACTTAAATACGAATGTAAAAAACAAAACAATGGTCAGAAATAGTAAACCTAAAATGGCTCGAGCTGACAACTAATCAAAGATTTAACAGAAACAGTGGCATAATTTTAGGAACATTACAAACTACATTACTGTAAAAACTATTTAATCAACAAGCTTGTGCTAAGGCATGATTTTCAAAATTTTATTTTTATAAGCGGAAAAACTTTTCTTGGACTGTGGACAAATATTCTTTTCAAATAATGCAAATCTGTTTGTAAATCGTACCTGTAAAGGAACAAAAGGGTACAGAGTATAAGTAGCAATAAGCTGGTCTCTCACGGGCAGCGGCCGGCAATGTAATCTCGATTAGCGTCCGATAAAAAGACGAAGGGCCGTATTTCCACTTCCCCGTCGTTCCTGACTTCCTGACTTGCAATATCAAAGATTACTTCGTTTGCAAAACCTTGTGGAAAATGTAATTTAAATGTATTGAAGTATAAAACTTAAAACATTCTATGCCAAATAATACAATATTAATGCTGTTGTTAGTAGACTTTTCTTCTTAAGAACACAATTTTCAAAACCATTTACATGAGAATAATATTGCACTTATAACAGCTAGTCGCGGGTATTCATTATTTGATGATTGATGATTTTTACACAATTTTCTGAAATACATAATGAGCTTACATTTATAATGGAAGGCGGTAAGCTGTTGTAAAGTTCCTTAAAATTGTAGCTTGATATTAAACAAGATAGTGCCACAGTTAAAAGATATGAAAACTAGCGAAAATGTATCCCAATAAATATCTTTATTGAAGTGATTTAAGTATTAGATTTTTAAATCGGTTTATTTATTTATCATCTTTCATATCGTAGAAGCAATAGGAGTTGATATGGGAATACAAACATTGTATAACAATATTTTCCTCAATATTTACACAACTCGGCGACACTCTATGGATTTCAATTAAATTGTAATCGTTAAATTCTTTCGCATCAACGTTTATCAGGGGAAATCTGTATATTTTTCTTCATAAAAAAGATTTTTTCCCTTACGCATACATAAATGTAGATAAAGTGGATTATTGAAGTATAGTACTACGAATTACTTTATCCCATACTAGCTTTCGCCCGCAACCTAGTCTGAATGATATTAAAAAATAATAAAAATATAGCCTATGTTACTCACTGATAACATAGCTTTTTAATGGTGTAAGAATTTTTGAAATCGGCCCAGTAGTTTTTGAGCCTATTCATTACAATCAAACATAGTTTTCCTCTTTATAACATTAGTATAGATATCCTATAAATATATTTTGACGACTTCACTTAATTCTCTAACGAACATACAAAATTGGCAAGTTCCCAAGTAAAGAGAAAAAGATTCTATCACCTGTGCACCTCATAATTGACAATTCAATTTTAAGGTAATTTACGATAGTAGTGTGAAATTAAAAAAGTATATTACAATAATTACCAAACGTTAAATTCATTGTAAAACTCCTTCTGAGCGGAATTAAAAAAGCCCAAGTGTTCTTTTACACTATGTTTCTCCATCTATGCTAAATTATAGTGAGATTTGTTGAGCCGTTAGAGCTAGTTAGTAACAAACATCCATCCATCCATTCATCTAAACTTTCATTTTACTGATATAATAAATGCGAAAGTTTTGATGGATGGATGGAAATTTGTTAGAGCTTGTAGCATAAACTACTACACAGATCACAATGAAATTTGGCATAGATGTAGATTGTAGAGTATTGTCTACAGAACACAGAGGCTACTTATTTCTGTTTTTTTTTAATTCCACACTGATGGAGACGCGGGTGAAAAATAGTTTATAATATTAGTTAGATAGTAACATTAATAACAATCAACAATTTAAAACAAATATAAACCTTAATTTTAAGATTTCAATTTCAAATAAATATAAATTATTATTTTGTATAGGTACAAGTGCTTAAGATAAACAATATCCAATAATTGTTCATCAACGCATGATCCGATCCGTATTCAATATTTCGTAATGTACCGAGTCAGCGTATCAAAATAACAAGATAGCGTTGAATTGTAATACATCAATGCTTCAGAGTATTGGAGAATTATGTAGAAATGATAAAACCAAATGTAAATAGTCTATGAATTTATTTTAATTAAATATCTAATTTTATGATAAACTTTAATATTTTCGTCAATTCTTCAATAACATTTTTGTTCCAATGTTCGTTTACAAAAGGGATTCGACCTAAACAAATACTTGTTAACGTTTTACCAATCGTCGAATTCAGGTCTAACCTTTTATTTTTAGGATTCCTACTATGTTTTGTTCATTTTTCTTTAAAATAAAATAAAAAGTACGATTTTCTTCTCTTCAGAATTTCATTACTTAAATTCTAGCAACACCGACGTTTTGAAAAGCCGGTAAAATTGATTATTATGCATCAAGAAAATTTTTAATAGCGTAACCATCAAAACATCGCTGAACATATCAACGTTGTGACTGTTCAAATAACCATGTTGTCTGCATTCATACTAAACTCACCATAATTGCCCTCTTTCCATGCTTCACATTTTCAAAATCCTCACTAAATAACTCTTTCAACAAACAGCATTTCTAAACGCCTTTTTGCCTTTACATGATGACTTCATCTGGTATACTCTGATAAAAGGCATTCAGTACTATGAAGTGGTTTCGTTTGAGCCGACGATGGAATCGTTTCATCTGGCAACAGGCTAGCATAATAAATGCATGCATTCAAATTACACATTCAATAGGCTTACAGTGTGTAGCTTTACTAGAAACCATTATAGAGCTCTTAATGAATAATTAAACCCGATGAGATTAGTTCGTTTTAAGAGGTAATAAATAATTCTTCCATCATCATCTCTCCCACCTTATCCTACTCCCGTAGGATCGGAACGGGTTTTCCTTCTCCAAATAACTTTATCATCCGTCTTCTCAGTTATCACTTCCTTCTTGATCATTTCACCTTTGACGCAATCCATCCATCTTTTTCTAGGTCTACCTCTACCGGTGTACCCCCACATGCTAAACAAACGTCCTTCTTGTTACATGCGATTCATCCCTCCTCATAACATGCCCATACCATGCTTACCTTTTACTCCTTATTTTTTCTACCACTGGGGCTACTCTCACTATAACTGTTACCATCATCGTGTAGAATAGTTCATAGTATTCTGATGGTCATAGTCATACCTGGTTGGAGACTCGCGAATAAGCTTGTAATATCTTCGTCCCGTAACATCCCGTTCTTTCGTTAGCAGACGCAGTTCGTTAAAGTATTCCTAGATTTTTGCGATAATAAACACTCGATACATTGTTAAAAAATTAATAATAGTATAGGTTTCTGTTCATAAAATCAAAATATACTGTTATCCATAACACGCTAAATATATTTCAGATATTTGTTTGGATTATTTCTACAATATCAGACGTGTAATGTCTAGTTATCTCGCAACAAAATATCTGGGGAGTATGTAACTGTTAGAAACCCTTTTAAGCAAAGCCGCAATCTACTGACGAAATCACATCGACCCACGTTCGGGTCTGAAGAAACACGTTCAATGTGTACGATCACATATGTTGCGTTTACTTGTTTGACCTTGAAATCGAGCTTGTAATAACAGGATAAATTAACAAAGCAGACATAATAAGTTCAAAGGCTACATGCTATAAAACATTTATTCAAAAAGAAAAGCAACGAAAAAAAAACAAAAGAAAGGAGAAAGTAAATACACAGTTTTTCTCTTTTTAATTGTTTATTACCTATTTTATTCTTCATTGAATGTTTTTTGTATTCATGATTTAATGCGTTACTTCTGACTTATGTTTCTTTTTGATACCAAATAGTGATTCTTTTTGATACTGCTATACTTATAGTCATTTAATACTTACTTAAGAAAGCCTTTAGTGTGGAGTTCCCATTCTAAACCTTACATCTACATAATGATATTTAGCAGCGAAGAGTATGACAGTGTAAAATATATATTCAGTAACAATTAATTTAAAAGCTCATATCCGAAGATTGGCTAATAAAATAGTCGATAATTCCTAATAGCATTGTTAATTGGGCTCAAATGGCATGATTTTATGCCTAATTTCAACCGATAAGGGGTCATGCCGCCGTGTGATAACATTGCCCTAATAATTTTGCTTAATAGATTGGTTTGAATCTAACAAAAAATATCAACATACTAATAACTTACTATTCATGTAACATTTTGAATTTTATTGAATTTAAATTTCTTCACAGATGAATGCATTTTGAGTTTTACAAAAAAGTAAATGTCAAAATCACTCTAAAGTAGACTAAAATAATCAAAAAACGTAATTACAATGCAACTGAAAGTAGAACAAAGAATGTGTTACTTGATATAATAACATAATCTTAAGATGTTCCACAAAAAATATTAACATCGATACTAATTTTAATTCTAATCTTGTTAAGAGCATACTTTAAAACATCGTAATCAATCATATAAATGTATATTAAATGTAAATACACATTTCAGCAATGCAATCAGAAGTTTAATTAAATTAAAAGCCTTTTCTAGAATACGAAAGTATATAATTGCCAATCCCCTCGGCAATAACGTTGTCTCCGTCAGATGAATATTTCCAGTGAATTTAAAATGAGCTTCAATAACTTAAATGGCTTGGATCACAGTTAATTTACGTGTTAAAATGTTAACATGAATCTAATTCCTTTACACCAAATATCTAGAAATGTCCATAAAATTTTAGTTTCAATGCTGTACACAAATATAGAAGAGTCAAGAGTCAGTAATAATCATCGGCTTCATTTAATTTATTGCCTAATCATAACATTGACCTGATCTAACGACGTGACGGGTCGTCGTTCATTGCGAAGAGGTTCCACGTATTTTAAATATCATAATTCTTTCGTCTTATTAAATTCCAATTAATTTAAATAACCTTGCTTGTGGTACCTGATTTAATTGATTTCATTAAAATTAAATTAAAAACAATTTGATGAGTATGAAAGTGCATAAGTTTGCGATACCAGATCAATTTAATTTCAATTAAAAAGTAAGATTAAGGTCTCTATTGACGATGCTCTCTACGTTTTCGTTAAACGTCGTCAAAGATAACGGTTCGTTAAATATAACTCGATGAGAAACGTCCGATTTGAAATTTCCTATGACCAATCAACACATCGGCTCTTCTGATGGAATTAACAGCGAATCGATATTAAGTCAGTGTCATGCTAAAATCTATATCTATACTATTATAATAAAGCCTAAACACACACTTCTTTGTTGCCTAAGATCTCAGAAATTACAGCATATTTTTCAATAATTCTTTTTTTAATAAAAAGCCCTACACTTACGTCACGCTTTAGGCTATATATTTTCACGCCATTAAACTTAGGGGGTAAATATTTTGGATAAAAACCCTAATGTGGGAAAGAGACCATAAGTTGCTGCCAACATCAAGAAAGAAAGATTGCTAAGGTTTGTCATGTCATGTCATTTTGACATTTGCTATTGATAATTCGACAAATGTAAACAATAAAATAAAGTTTTTATAATTTCACGCGGATGAATCCGCACGCGAACAGCTAGTTACTTTATAAATACGTCGTGAAAAAATAAAATAAAATTTACGATAAATTTCATGATAATCTTAAAAAAAAAAACAATAAAATTATAGTGAAGTTAAAAGATTTTGATTAGTTTTGTATTAGATTATTCCTTTGATAAATTTAACCTTCACTCGTCTTCGTCATTTGATTATTAAGAAAAAAAACTCAACATTAAACTACATTTTCTGATATTTTCTACCCATTTCAGTTTATAGAATACGAATTATAAGCGAAGTACAGCAATAAACTTTCTAAACCATCCATCGTTATTATTAAATATTAACGGAGTTCACCAAAATTTAAAGGGTCCCAATTAATAAGTTAAAGTGCCAAAACTCGTTTTAGAAATTAAAAACCACAGTGAAAATACTGCAAACTATACTTAAAATTTCTAAATTTGATTTCGAAAAATTTTCAGTTTTACACCACTTTTAGTTTCCAACTACGATAAATAAGGACGATAATTTCCAAAATAACGTTTGGAAAAACTTTGGGACTTAAACTTTAAACACATAGACTACACTGTAAACACTGATAGTATCTAAGATTTTCATATAAATTCTCTACATATAAAAGTGTCCAATTTTAGTGTGAACTCTCACTGTGCTATAATTTACAACTACCAGACTTCTTATCCACAGACCTATTGCTGTTTTAATCTATTTACAGCGCAAACAGGATAGAAATTTCTGTAAATCTCAGTTTTCTTTGTGGACGGCAAAAGCGTGAGCTATTCTTGTTTGTAGACTGTAGTAAAGTGGAACTTTATATTGAACGGACTTCAGTGTTCCCGAGCAAAGCGAAATTTATTCTTGGAAACATCGCAATGTTTTAGTTTTAAATGGAAAATTCTTTCTGTGTTGTCAGTGAGGGCTTTCGAATGATAACTGGTAAGAAAACTTTAAATTTTGTAAATAAAAATAATTATTAAGAAAATCAAAAGTATTCTTGAAGCTGGAAAATTATTAGATTTTTTTCCTTTGCATGATGATATTCTTTACCTACTTCTTATTCCTTACCATAAAATACTTGTGATGGTGGCTAAAAGAGAGGCCCTGCGGGAGCGCGAACGTGCCGGCGAAACGCTGCCGCCCCGCAGGGCTCCAGCGAGGGGCCGCCGGCGTGCGAGATATGCTGCGACCCTTCAGCTGAACTGAGAGGGCCACGCGCGACGGATCGGGGGACCTGTCGCGCCGAATGTGGCGGATGTGCCTTCCTCTTGTGTTCCGAAGGGGGCCATCATCATAGGGTGATGGGAGGGGTTTAACATCTGACCCCTCCCTACACGTGTCGAGCCCCTATCAAGGGGCTCCCCCTAGCCGTTGTGGATAAACTAACGAAGATGCCACGGCCTGGTTGGGCGAAGGAGAACACCGCGGGGTTTAGTGGGTAGTCCGGCCGAAATATAAGGCCTGGCGTCCCACACGTAACTGTCCCTGCTGCCTCCGCAGCAGTGCGTAGATGCATTCCCCGTGACAAAAAAAAAATCATAAAACACTTTCCACAAGTTGCTAGTTCTTCAATATCGTAAATCAGACTGATAGAATAGTTCTTCACTGCACTTTAATATGTTAATATTTAATTAAATTAAAAATACTATTATTTATTATTTCATGTAGCATAAAGCAATAATATGGTCAATTTCTCCGTATTATTGGAGTTCAGTATGCGGTTATTTTTACAGAGAGCTCTGTGTAATGTAGAGCGTGATTTATGGCTTTTCTATTACACGGAGCACAACGTTCATTTTTATTACGAAAAGTTATTATAACTTCAAATTCTGGAAAATTTTAACTCTCGACCCAAATCCTAATTGTAATGATTTAGAAACATTTTTGATGTAGTGTTTTGATAGTATTGCAGCTACGTAAATTCTCTACCAAAACGTAAGTTAGTTTTTTTTTCTTCTTTAATTTGGTATATATATTAGATGTTTTTTTCTCCCAGAAAATGGAAAATTCTCATGGATCAGAAAATTTAATCGCTTTTTGTTTTAACGCAAGATTATTTAAATATTATCGCTTTAAAACAGACTCGTAATAACTATAAATAGGTACGTACGCTCGTGTACAAATTGTCTAATACTGAATAGCCTACCCAGAATTGTTAATTAAAATACCAAATTAATTTATACCAAGTAATATCTAAGGCATGAAAGACTTGAACGTTCAATGAAGTTAAGCGCAAAATTGAGTGAAGTTTTAAGCTTTTGTTACTGCGCTGGCAGGGAGGCGGCCGCTGAAAGGAAATGCTGCTAATTAGGTGTCGAAGCTTCCGTTGTTTTTAAAACGATGTTTCTTTTAAAATGGAACGAACATCGTTCATTCCGTTCAATTATTGAGCGCAGTAAATCCATTCGTTTCAATCGTACCTTCTTTAAGACAAGGTTTTCAGTAAATAAAGTTTTTTATATTATTTATTAATTTATCAAATTAATAAAAGTGTAAATATATTTATAAAGATTTAATTTTCCAGTAAACGAATGAACTGTTTCATTTAACGGCTCTAACAGCAAACAATAATTATAAATATCCCTTTGTGCTACGAACCAAATAATTACAAAATAAATTGCATTACCAGACAAATAAATTAGCGAGACAAACCCTTTGCGTTTCAATGTTTTAAGTATACATAATATTCTGGAACAAATTTATTAAGAATTTTATAAAGGGAAATATTCGTAATCAGGAACAATCTTTTAAACTCTTTTTTATTTAAAACTGTAGCGGGGGTGCGGGGCGAGCGTTACGTGGACGATCACCGATTACACAAATGACCCAACTTAGGTGAGGCGCATTTATGTATGGCGGTCTATTGCCTTACTGAGGACCCTAGAGTGTTCAAGCACTGGTTGAAGCACCCAGAGTGCCTAGCGTAAGCACACCACGAATAACCAAGCACACCTCAAGCTCACTCAAAGCTGGTCACGGCGGCCGAGGTCACGAAACCATCTATGTACATCGATAGTGGCATGTAAGTGAACCACGGCGCCATCTAGTGACAAGCGGCGTAATTGTTCAGTTACATCAATGCATTAAAGCGCCGCATGCACGGTTTTACTACTCGGCATACGATGGCGCGAGTAGTCTTCATTTATCTTGTTACAACTCTCCCCCTATGTCCACGCAGGCGTCCCGACAAGTGAGACATATTTCTTCTCTCTAGTTTTGCTTGGGTGGTCGACCACGAGCTCTAGTTACTTGCGGGGAGGTGGCGTCGTAGACAGACTGCTTCTTCGGCCTGCCTCTCTTTCTAATCGGCAGAGTTGGTTCAGGAACAGTTTCGTCCCTGGTTCGATACGGAGTGAGGGCGGACGCATGGTATACTCCTACAGGGTTGGATGAGTCTATGTAAGCAATTTCGAAAGAACTGGCACCATGTCGACGTGCTATAACATAGGGTTCATCTCGTCGTTTGTATTTTGCTTCTTAATGGTTGTAGAACGTCTTTGTAACTTCGCTAATCCCCCTTTTTCGCTCATAAATGTAGGTCGTCTAGCGTGGCGTAGATTGTAGCAGTACGACGATGACGCGACGAAAATCGTAGCACGCTTATGACGTCACGGGCTTCGTAGCACCTCGATGACGACACAAGTCCCGTTGTACCACAAAAACGTTAAAATTCGTAGCACATAAGATGACGTCACGAGACCCGTAGCAGTCTTCGTAGCACCACAATGACGTCACGCAGACTGGCCCCACGTTGGGCGCCAGTTGTAGCGGGGGTGCGGGGTGAGCGTTACGTGGACGATCACCGATTACATAAATGACCCAACTTAGGTGAGGCGCATTTATGTATGGCGGTCTATTGCCTTACTGAGGACCCTAGAGTGTTCAAGCACTGGTTGAAGCACCCAGAGTGCCTAGCGTAAGCACACCACGAATAACCAAGCACACCTCAAGCTCACTCAAAGCTGGTCACGGCGGCCGAGGTCACGAAACCATCTATGTACATCGATAGTGGCATGTAAGTGAACCACGGCGCCATCTAGTGACAAGCGGCGTAATTGTTCAGTTACATCAATGCATTAAAGCGCCGCATGCACGGTTTTACTACTCGGCATACGATGGCGCGAGTAGTCTTCATTTATCTTGTTACAAAACTACATTTTTGTATAGAAGTCACCGTCAATTTCTGACACTAATTAAGCAAAAATGTTTGTTTTTTTTATAATAAAAGGGGGAAAACGAGCGAACACCGAGGTGATCAACGACGCCTATGGACATCCGCATCACCAATGTATTGTTTCCATAAAGCCAGCTACACACCTCCACTTAACAGTGTTAACTGATCAGTCGATCATCAGTCATGATTGTGAACATGTATTTAAAACTAAATGTCTAGCCGATTTTACAGTTTAGCTATTTCTTAATGCATTATTATCTTTCTCTCACTTAGAATAAAAGAGTTACGTTCCGTTAGAAGTTGTCGCAGAAAAACAAATTGTGTACGAAATTTCAGCGGAAAATGTAACTGTTTTGTATTAAATCTGGTGCAAATATACATTGCGCGGCGTGCCTTTAAAATGGAGCCACGCCGCGGCGATGAATCATACAGTTTTGACACACACTGTCACATATCTCTGCTGTGCAGTTTACATACGTTAATTTGAATTTCGTTCCAGTTTTGGAATAGAATAAAATTATCTAAATAACAGTTTCGGGCACTTTTATGTTGTGCCAGTAACATTTGTCAAAATTATAATTTTATTATGATTAACTTTTAGAGCAATGCGATTATACAACTCTGTCTTACGCAATCCTTACAGACATCGTTTCCCTTAATATTTTACAATTTCATACTTTGGTTAAAGTCTACAATTCTGATAGTATATGACACAAAGTCCAGTGAGTCTTTATTCTCGTCAATGTCCGCTAGATGGCACTGTTTGAAGAAATTATGCATGATTGATTAAACAAAATCATAGTATCATTAAGTTACCCATCTGGGGTTATTAACCGAGTTGGGAGGAACAGCTGCTGAGAGAAATTCAACTCGCTTTTTCCACTGCAGTCAATGCAGTTGGTCATTAGCCGCAGTAAAACGATGCTTAATTATGTTTAATGCGACTTTGAATTACAGACTAAAATTTTATTTTTGATCCTTTGTTGTACATAATGACGGCAGCTTCAATTAAAAAGTACGATTATTTGGACTAAAAATTATCAGCTTCATTCTTAGAGTTACAAACA